>OW964823.1:2130000-2730000 GCA_943142095.1 Ophonus ardosiacus
TACAATTTGCAGCTTTCTATTTGAGCAAGATTACACAATTTTATATTTTTATTGTTGGTAATAAATTATTCGTGAAATTATTTATACAATAACCTTGTAAAAGAAAAAAAATATATTTTAAAATAACGAATTTATAAAAGGTACAACATTTATTACTCATATTAGACAGTTTACAGATGTTTTTCTTTGAACAATGTTAGGTTTTGTTGTGCTATAAAATCTCACAAATATTTTATTCTTTTGTTTGAAGTGGTTTGGAGCTTAGGAAAATAATGATTCATTAATATCAAAAAAAAACTTTTATTTTTATAGCAAAAAGTCCTGAAATCTGCATCCGGTTTCGCCGGAAACGACATATTTTCTAAAAGAAATTTAAATTGACCTTAATGCTAATAAATAATTTAGTTATTAAATTATCAAAATTTTTAAATTTTAACTGTACTTTCTTTGTTTGAGGATTTTTTTTGTCATTTGTTTTTGATTAGTTTGAACAGCCAATAAATAGTAGATACAATGGGACCACCCAAAAAAGGTTAAACAACTAAATTTTATCGAAATTTGAAGAATATGTATCCTGAGAAAAACAAGTACATACAAGACTTTCGTTTCAGATTGCGAAACATTTAAATCCAGTGTTCTTCATAGTGATTTTTACCTTTCGTCATAATAAGCACGTTTTAGGGTCCCTAGAATACGATTTTACTATCTTACGATGAAGTCTCCGTATGCCAGTGTGTGCATGATAAAAATTTCTCCAACGATAACTCCAATGCTACAATAGGGTCCTATACCATAGTCATATTTTAACTATCTTAAATAAGAAGACGAAAATATACATAAATTAATGAGTATTAGTGAAACAATTTTCTTTAAATATTAACTAGGTCACAAACTACAAGCGATTGAAGTTGATTACTAATTGGGTATGACGCGTTAGGTACTAAGAATTTGATTGGTCGCCTGATTTTAAAAAGAAGATTCGCGCGTCTGCAGCGTTCACCTTTGAAAGAATATGAAATGTCATGATGTTCTATAACCTAACAAAATATTTAACAATTTTGTGTTTGATGAATTTGTTTAATTATAACATCTAGTAATATTAACAATAATCATGTATTTATAAATAAATCAATTTGTAATATGAATTAAATTAATAATAATATTAATTAAATTAATATTGAAACTTCAAAACAGGCAAACATTAGCGCCATCCGTCGTCATATTTTGTGTAATAATATTGTCAAACTGTTTCAATGTTCTGTAATTTATTAGGAAGAAATGCTTATTATTTATGTTATTTATACTTAATAATAATTTCTTCGTAAATATAACGTATAAGTTTTTATATAAAAACATTTCAGCTATGCAAACATGAAAAAAATAGTTTCCAGTATAACTAACAGTTTGTCCCATTGTTTGTCGATCACTCGTTAGTACCCGCTACGTCACGCACAAATTCTTAAACTTTAAAAATTCATATCTCGCTTATTACGTATAATTTTTAAGTCGCGTTTACACTGAAGTTCTTATTTTATCCTGTTCTTACAGGAAAAAAATAATAGAAAAATGGTATAGGACCCCATTCTAAAAATTATAATTGTTTCGTATTCCTCTTCTTTATTGTGAACTGATGAGATTTTGGTTATAATTGGTCAACTGGAAGTTCCCTTATTTGAAGTTAAATATCTTTTTTTGACTTTTATGTGATTATCAATATGAAAGGAAATCTTATTGTCTATACTGTTTGATTAGACATTTTTCTTCATATTCATTAAATATAGAGTTAAAGAAGTATAAAGAAATTAACTTTCATAAATCAGCCAGCTTTGTTATAATCGTAGAAACAGCTGATATATGCAAATAATTTTAATTGACAGACGACAGTGTGAAGTGCAATATACATAATGTATGTTCGTGTTATAATTTTATTGGATATATAAAATCTTTTACAAGGATCTTTTGGTACCTACGGGATTTGTACAAAATAATATAGAATTGCGATAATGTGCATTTTTTACCTTCCGTCACATTTATAGGTAAGGAAGGTATTGTCTTTGGTCAAAAAATTCGGTGATGAGTTTTTAATGAATAAGCACGTTTTAGGGTCCCTACAATACGAATTTACTATTTTTAAGATGATGTCTGTATGTATGTGTGTGTGTCCGTGTGTGTGTGTGTGTGTGTGTGTGTGTGTGTGTGTGTGTGTGTGTGTGTGTGTGTGTGTGTGTGTGTATGTATGTGTGTCCGTATGTCCATATGAAGAGTTGATTAGATTTTGGTTATAATTCACCGGAAGTACCCTTATTTGAAGTTTTTAACAGTTTTTCTTAAAAAAACGCAGTTAAATATTATTTTTTGACATTTTGTTATTATATTTATTAAAGAAAGTACTCTTCTCTATATGGTTCGATTATTCATTTTTCTTCATATTCAATAGATGTAGAGTTAAAGCATTATAAAGAAATTAATTTTCAAAAATTAGTCAGCTTTCCTATTTATCATGGCAACATCTGATACATTTAAAATTCTAATTGACAGATGTGTGTTGCAAGTGCAAAACCAAATATGGAAAGTATGGGATGAAAAATTAGTATTTCATAGTGGTCCTCTCAAGTGACATGCAGTGAAAGGCTAAAAAGAAGATGGAAGGACTGTATCGCAGAAGACTTAAGAAAGGAAGGACTGTGTGAAGAAGATGCGTTGGACAGGAATGAGTGGAAGAGAAGAGGAAACAGCGACCCCTAATAAAATAGGGGAAAGCTGAAGCAGAAAGTAAAATGTGTCAAGTGCATTTTGCTTAGTGTATGTTTATGTCATAATTTTATTGGATTTATAGAAACTTTTCAAATGAACTTTTGGTATGAAATTTGTAAAAAATAGTATGTGTTCGTCTTCGATTTTACATGATATTATATAGTAACTGTTTCACGGTCCTTTTGGTATGGGATTTATGCAAAATACATCGAATTGACGGAAGGTCTTGTGCTGGCCACAACAGATTTTTTAAATTTATTTATAAAGAACTGTACTAAATCAGATGTCATTAATGATAATTATATAATTATTTTAAAGTTTTCTACGTGTTTAATTCGTATTTAAATTAGAAATAAATATTGTACTTAATTCCCAAGCCGGTATTCTCTGAAAAATGTTTTGAATGTGGCGCGCTTTTCAGTAACAATTCCATTCCCCCACTCCTACATTCCGTTTCCATTTATCTGTTCGCACCTCCGTTAAAACAAAACGTAAACAAACAATAAACAAACGTTTGAAATGTCAAAGAGAGATGTGTGTTGCCGATAATTCTTATTCTCTCATTATAAGTTTATAGTGTGACAGTTAGTTGGAAGAGAGATTCTCCGGATTCTCCTCTCTTCGTGAAAGGGTGGTTAGGCAGCCATTTTGAGCCCGGGATGTGTATTTATGTCTGAGCACGTAAATACTACAAGGTTTTGTGTTATTGTGATGTCGTGAGCCCAAGGTATTTCGCCATGAGATGAGATGAGAGTATTTGTGTTATTTTTAACTCTCGTGGCTCTCGATTTTGCTTTACGACGACAACTACAGAGGGCAGGTGATGAGAGTGGATTCTCATCGGTTGGGAGGGAGTTCCGAACAAAAGGCTAAAGATCGAAGCCGGCTATTTCGGATGACATACTTTCGAAGTACACCTATTTCGAACACCCTTCGTCTATAAATATATCATTTAAGGTGGTTTTATTATCGAAGTATTTACAACAGTTTTTAATGAAATTTAAGTATGTTATTTTTCATGAGTTTTACACATATATGCAAATTTTTGAAAGGGTTTACCATTCGTGAGCTGAGAAATTTGAAACCAAACTACAGCGAAAATACATTGGCAATATAGGAACAGTATCTCACAAGGAAGATTGTTTCGTAGTAACCCTGGTCACAGAACTAACTAGTTATGTGATCAGGAGTAGTAACTAACTTAATAAAGGACAGATTTGTACAAAAAACTACAGTTTAAGACCCAGTTTATTCATGAGTGTAGAAAAACGTCCACTTACACAGAAATGTGGCCAGCACATGACCTCCCGCCAATTCCATGTTTAAAATAGCAGTGAGCTTTACGTAAAGCATCACTTCCGGTTGTAAATAAAATCTAATTTGTTGTCCAATAAATAGAAAAGTCTGTAATACGAAATTTAGGATTATGTTTTATTTAATTTCCTCAAAAATCTGTTAGAGCTCCAAATTAAGTACCACATCCTATTTATTATATATGTTTAAAATCTGATATGTTGTTTCAAATTATATATAGTTTTAAATACCAAATTTGAGAAGTATTGAATAATATTTTAATAGACTTTCAGGAAAAATCGTCACACACACATTCTTATAAAAATCAGCATCAACTTCTAGGTGCTCTAAAACGCAATCTTTGTAAATTCTTCGTCGTACATGATCCATTTCGTAAAAGTGTAGTTGTAAATTAATATTAATTTATAGTGCTGCAAAAATAGAAAAAAATTAAATCAGATCATCCTGTACATCTAATATTTACGTATGATGGAAAATATATTATTTTTACAAACCTTAATTTCATTAGAATTAAATATTTTACCATTATATTCCCCTTAACACGGTTTCATTATTAATTTATTGCAATTTCTTCCTGACAGTGACATTTGTTTAAATATGTATAGGCATAGGCAAGACGATATATGAAAATAAATTATATTATATATTCATAATTAAAGTTATTTAGAGTTATTTACTAAATGTTATTATCGTAGAATTGCAGATTGTACCATTATATTCAATTTTAATTAGTAAAAGTTGCTAACAAATTATATTTAATGAATTTTTTACAAGAAAAACTTTTAAAAGCTTGTATAAATGATACTTCCGGTTATCCGATATACACTAAAAACTAATGATCACTTTCCATATTAGTATAGAATGGATATACAAAATTTCAAATTTTTCTGCTTGATAGTATTTGAGTAATCGTGTCTTACCTTGGGTAGCGGGAGGTAAAAAGAATTGAAATTTTGTTGCGCAAGTATTTACTGTAGTTAATTAATTTGTATGTGTATACGTAATACATTGTTTATATAGGTTGGAAATAATAATTTGGGAGTTAGTTGTATTTGATATGCGACAAGAGGAACTGTATTCAGAATAAAGGGAGTGTTTAGTTTCATACTTGGTTTTTCTTATTTTCCTAGTAGTCCTAATAATTTTGTCTAATTATAATTAGATATTATTTTATTAGGCAATATGTTTAATAATTTAGTATAATTTACAAATCTTAATTTAGCATTTTAACTAACCGAAATAGATAATAAATATTTTGTAAAAAATCGTTAATTTAAATATGCAAATAGTTATTTTAATTACATATTTTATTTAATATTACTTATTTTATTTAATTTTACTATATTTTGGCTTCACTAATATTGTCCTACAATTTTCGGTGATTTATCTAATGAATTAGGCAAATAGAAAATTTAAATATATATTTAGTTAATTTCTTTATTTATGTTTAGTTCAATACTAATTGTAATCATTTAATCTAATTTTGTATTTAATTTTACTATAATAAGTTACTACAAATTTAGAAAATTTAACTAAATGAACTTACACAATAATGAAAACATATTAGTAGGCTGAAAATTAAAGGTTTGCTTAGTTAATTCAACTACAATTTAGATGGTTTTTACCTCTCGCTAAGAGAGGTATTGGATTAATGCTAAAATTCGCATATCCAGATTTTATTGAATAAGCACGATTTAAGGTCCCTAGAATCCGATAATATTTTTAAAATGATGTCTGTGTGTGTGTGGGGATGTGTGTATGTGTGTGTGTGTGTATGTATGTCTGGATGTTGTAGACACGATTCCTCAAAAACTATAAGACTTAAAAAATATTTAACTGCAGTTTCCTCAATCTGACATTCCTGGGCAGAGCTGGAAAGGTTTTGGTAACAATTGAACAACCGGAAGTAGTAGTTTCTTAGAAAAATTCTTCTAAATATAATTTTTTGGGAGTTTTTTTGATTAAATATTGAAGAACATAAAATTCTCCATTTAATACACTTAAAATTTTTATTATATCTTGCATAGATTTATTGATAAAGACACTATAATTTATAGAGTACACTAATCGCAGAGGCTAAGGCACTAAGGAAACCAGTTGACAAATTCCAATGTTTATAACATGACACATGTCATTGTCAAATATCAACAGTTTTAGTGACATTCTGATTCCTTTTTCTGATTATATATTTAATTTTTCTTATTATTTTATTAATTAAATATTTGAAATTATAGGTAAAATTGTGGTAAAATGCATATATCCATCAGAAATACCGTCAATCTGGTTAATGAATTTGAACAATCTCTGACATTTAGAAACTTCCTCATACAATGAAAAATATATATAATTAGAATTAGATGTGTGCAGAAGACATGTTAAATACAATAAAAAACAATATTAGGGTAAAGTTTTGTAATATTTTGTTATAAAACGACGGTTCGAAAGCGAAGTGCAGTACAATACTTATATAGCCTAATATGGAAATGGCGAGAGGTCTTGTACTGGTACTACTCTTCGAAAGTTGAAAAATATATGATTTTCATTGGAATTTTCACATTATTAAAACATTTACATACATTTCTTGAATATTCGATGTTCTTTTAAATTTTTATATTATATTTACATAACAATTTAATTCTGTAATTAACCCTAAATTTTTAAAAATTTGAAATATCTATTTTTACCTCTCGCTATGAGAGGTAAATGCAAAAAATCGCATATCCAGATTTTATCTACCATATATAGTTTATTCCTTTTACAAAGATCATGACGTAACATCTGTCAAACTGAACCCTTCCTTAGCGTGTGACAACCTGACAACTACCTTTGGATGTAGGTCATCATCCGCGACCTTGACATCGTCATTCAACCGAGGAGACAGAAGCTGTGAACCGTTTATTATTTTCGCAAATGGGCGCCAAATATTAATAGCAAGGTAAGGTCGGAACCTAGAGACGAGAAGAAATTTTCTATTTCTATTAATATTATCAATAGAGAGCTCGCTCTATGTCTAATAATATGGCAGAGCGATTTACTGTCTTTTAATTATCTACTAATGAACTATTTTCGTTATAAATTTTTTGGAAGCAGCAGTAAGTAGAAAATAGAGTAGATGATTTTGATTATCTGTTGTATGTGAAACAGTTGTTGGAACAAATATTTTATTACCTATTTCCGGCATTCCAAGTTTTATAGTTCATTTATTTTTGATTTTATATGTACTGATTATGTGTTTGATACTTTATTAAATAAACAAATATACCATTACAGCTTATTACACATTGCTGGGTATGCTAAATGGTTTTTACTCACGCTGTTCACAGATTTCAATAATGACACTTGTTCTATAAAAAAAATCTTTAAAAATTATAAGACAAAGTTATGTATTTTAAAAATACATTGGCATTGGCAAGCATTGCATTTAGAAATTTTAAAAATGTATTTTATTGAAACATTGGCCAAGAACTACTAGGTTTTATAATAAAAAGAAATAGAATAATATACATGTATTTGAAATAAATACCTGTATATTTTTACCTTCCGTCACCTTTAGGTATTGCCTTTGGTCAAAAAATTTGGTGATGAGTTTTTAATAAATAAATAAATACGTTATAGGGTCCCTAGAATACGATATTATTAATTTTACGATGATGTCTGTTTGTGTAACAAAAGTTTCTCCGACGATAACTCCAACATTACAATTCTAAAAATCTGTTGTGGCCAGCACAAGACCTCTCGCCATTTCCATATAAGGCTATATAAGTATTGTATTGTACTTCTCTATCGAACCGTCGATTTATAACAAAAAATTACAGAACTTTAACCAAATATTGTTTTTTATTGTATTTAACATGTCTTCTGCACACATATAATTCTAATTATATCTATTTTTCATTGTATGAGGAAGTTCCTATATGTCTTCCAATTCATTAACCAGATTGGCGGTTTTTCTGATGTACATATGCATTTTACCTATAATTTCAAATATTTCATTAATAAAATAATAAGAAAGATTAAATATACTTCCCAGAAAAAGCTATCAGAAAACCACTAAAACTGTTGATTTTTAACACTGACATATGTCATTTTCAAACTATGTTATAAACATTTGAATTTCTCAAGTCGTTTCCTTAGTGCCTTAGCCTCTGTGATTTGAATCTGCTATATATTATAGTGTCTTTATTTCTAAATCTATACAAGATATAATAAAAATTTTAAGTGTATTAGATGGAGAATTTTTTTCTTCAACATTTGTAATAACAAAAAATTATATTTAGAAGAAATTTTCTAAGAAACTACTACTTCCGGTTGTTCAATTGTTACCAAAACCTTTTCAGCTCTTCCCAGGAATATCAGATTGAGGAAACTGCAGTTAAATATTTTTTAAGTCTTATAGATTTTGAGGAATCGTGTCTACAACATCCAGACATACATACACACATCCATACACACACAGACATCATTTTAAAAATATTATAATCGGATTCTAGGAACCTTAAATCGTGCTTATTCAATTCAAATCTGAACATGCGAATTTTAGCATGAATCCAATACCTCTCTTAGCGAGAGGTAAAAATTATATATATATATATGAATTTATCATCACGGCATATTACCCATTTCTGGGTGTGCCAATCTGCTTTATCGCAGATATCGGCAATGATGATGACATTTGTACCGTGCGGGCGCTTACCAGGCGTCACCTCACGGGCACTCATTGCTGGCGAGGAGAGTGCACCATAGGGGTCACTTTTGTGCCATTTAAAATTCGAAAAAATATTTGGCGTCGGTCGGGATTGAACCCGGTGCCCCCGGGTTCGCGACCAGACACTCAGGCATATAAAAAGCTGATTAGATTTTGATTATGATTGAACAATCGGAAGTACCTTATTAGTTCTTAACAGTTTTTAATAGTTAAATATTATTTTTTGATATTTTATGTAATTATCAATATGAAAGAATATTTTATTTTGTATACGGTTTGATTAGATATTTACCTTCATATTCAATAGATATTGAGTTAAAAAATTATAAAGAGATTAACTTTCATAAATTACCAGCTATGTTATAATCATGGAAACTGTTGTTTTATTCAAATAATTCTAATTGACAGATATCAGTGTCAAGTATAATCTATATAGTATATGTTCGTGTTATAATTTTATTGGATATATAGAATCTTTTCCAAGGAATTGTCCATATGGAATGAATCTGACAACCAAAAAATATGGTGACTGGAACACAATTTTGGATGCTTCGTAACGGCATAGCCATGAAAAAAAAAACAAATGTTAAAAGTTTATCTGTCATGTTAGATTAATTTATTTTTATGTATTAAAATTCTATATTTACTTTAATCCCTTGCAATTTTCTTATATATATTCATATCCCACTCACTAACACTTTCACTTCGTATAAAGACTAGAATCTGCATCCACAGTCGTGAGCGTCAGTCAGCGTCGCCCTAGCGTCGTTTGGAGAACACCCGCACTGTGTAGGCGTCGGAGAAGGTTAGCATCGAGACGCCAAAACATCGGATTCTCAAACAGGAAGCAGGAATAAGATATATGGAGGGATCAGTGAAATCGTTTAGGAACGCGAGGGAAGGACAGTTAAAAATGTAAGAACAAGGCTGCTGACTGATTTTATAATAATGCTGTTCTAAAAAATCTGTTGTGGCCAGCACAATACCTCTCGCCATTTCTATTTTATGTTATACCATAAGTATTGTATTGCACTTCGCTGTCGAACCGTCGTTTTATAACAAAAACATTACATAACCCATGAAAACGTAAGTGCAACATAAAGCACATGGATTTCGTCAAAAGATAAAAAAATAAATAAAATAAATTATATAAAACTTTTATAAAAAACTAAGAACAAATGTTCTACGTGAACCACACCCATGGAAGTAGTTTTCATTTTTTTGCCATGTATCTAAAATTTTCTTAATTCTCATCTCCTGAGGAAGGCTCATGTGGAGCTCGAAACCTGTCGGCCCGAGAATTTAAATAAAATTTTGTGACTGCAATCCAGATATTTTTATTACTTTAAATACGTATGTTTGAAGAAAAAATATAATGTTTCATTCGGAGTAAAAGTGTCATTGTGTGCCTCGCATGTAATGGGGCATTCCGGTGATATGGAATTAATGCAAAATAATAACTTTTTTCTATAGTTTCCATCTTCATATAGTAGCAAAATATAATAAAACATGTTTAATAAAAAGTTTTAATTCATAATTTAATGTTACAAAATTGGTATTTTTACAGCTCTAGAAACGTCTTTGAAATTTGTGACGTCAAGTTGATAATCTGTTGCTCATTTAAAAGTTAATATTTTCGTTTAAAAACACAGATGGCGCCAGTAGTTAACAAGCGCGGGTATATTTCTTGTTTGACATTTCGTCCACTTTATAATTATTACTCCTATTTTTACCATAAACAAACACAGGACAAACACCGAAATACACGCTGCTGCTAAAATCATATGTAAACAAGCAAATGGCTGTCATGAACATGTGGATTTATGCGCTGAAGTTCGTTGCAGATGTCACCATCGAGTTGACGTCATAAGCGCGCCATGATAAGAAAACTTGAATTGCGATGAAATTTTTAAAATTCATATCTCATGTGATGCATACATTTATTTACTCCAAGATAGATATTCAGAGTCCTACTGGTCTGTACTAATGTAAAAAAATGTTTTTAAAAAATGTCGGAATACCCCATTGTCCGACTCGCTACGCTTGCCGTGCAAACTTACATGATCGCCACACAAAGAATCACTTTTACTCCTAATAACACAATATACTATTTTGTATTACAAAAATAAAATTTTCTGTGAAAATTAGTTTTTTTTTTTTTTTTTTTTTGTTTACGTCTCAGAAATAAGACATTGTCAGGGAGTATTAGCAAGTGGAATATTAGACTGACAGGCGTATTTAAGGGTAGGTTTAGTGTGCTCTTTGTTTTACAGTGGGATTATTGCAGACATTTTCGCAAAATGAGTGAAAATCAATTTCTTAGTGACAAAGATATAGAAAATTTATTTGAAAGATTTTTTAAAGATTATTTGACGATTGGGGGAACCGGGTTCGAACCCGACCGATACCAAGTATTTAGAATTTTAAATGGCACAAAAGTGACTCCTGTGGTGCACTCTCCACGCCAGCAAAAAGTGCCCGTGGGGTGACGCCTGGTAAACGCCCGCACTGTACAAATATGCAATATGTCATCTTCATTACCGATATCTGTGACAAAGCATATTGACTCACTCAAAAAAGGTTAATATGCCGTGATGATATATTTATATTTATTTATTTGACGATATTTAAATTTTATACCGGTGTATTATTTTCATTGGGAACCACTGTACCAAATCTATTCATATTTTTTTCAATATTAAAATTTAATATTTTTTTATTAAATGGCACAAAAGTGATCCCTGTGGTGCACTCTCCACACCAGCTATGAGTGCCCGTGAGGTGACGCCTGGTAAGCGCCCACACGGTATAAAATATATCATCATTACCGATGTCTACATGTGTTGTAGATACTGGCACACCCAGAAATGGGTAATATGCCGTGATGATATATTTATTTTATTTATTTATTTAAAATTTTGGAAAACCTATTTATAAAAGCTACTATCTTTAGATAAGATAATTTACTACTATAATGAAAATGCAATACATTATCCGAAATAATGAGAATATGGTACATGATTTGACAATCTTATAAATCAAAATGTAATAATTTTCATTCTCGTTTCGTTTGATATTTATTTAATTTGAAAGTGTTCTTTACGTCCTGTTTTATTACTTCCATTATTACAATCTTTAATTGACTGAACCAATAAAATTCAATACTAATGTTTATTGTCCGTAATAATTGGTGGCAGCGCGATTTATAGTCTTTACTTTTATATTTATAATATGTTTACTTTTAATGTATGTATCCCCAGAATCATAGTTTTAATATTTTGAAACTTGTAAAATGCACATATTACACTAAGTTTCGTGTTGAATATTTTAATCTGATGTTATTTTTTTTTTTAACTTAGCACGATCCCTATACCTCCCTTACCCGAAGTAAAAATAAAAAAATCTGATGTGGCCAACACAAAACCTCCCGCTATTTAATTTTTATTAATTTAAATACATACCTACGTATTTACTAACGCTGCAAACGGTTCCATTGCATAAAACTATTGCTTTATTTACTATTTTCTTTTTAAAATGTCACTATTATTAATTTGAAGTGATTAGTTTTTTGACAGTGACATTTAATGTCAGTTACATTCATTTGAAATATGAACTGTGGAACAAAGGAATTGTGTTTTTCTTAGGCTTCGGGACTTGTAAAAAAAATTATTTTTAAATTTATCTGTAAAATATATAGAAAAAGTATTAATGTATTCCTGTAGAAAATTCAATAATCTTTAATTTTCATAACGACAAAATGCGAAAAAATGGCATTTAATGGTATTTTTTGAAGAAAAACCATTATGAGCTTCAGGTAAAGTGCCATTTCCGGTTATCCGATTTACACCAAAATCTAATGGCTTCTTTTCTTATTAGAATAGGATAGAAATACAAGATTTCAGAATTTTCTGAATGATAGTATTTGAGTTAGAGTGAAGACAAAATCCCTACACATACACACACACACACACACATACATACATACATACATACATACACACACACATACACACATACAGACATCATCGTGAAAATGTTAAATTTGGATTCTAGGGACCTTAAAACGTGGTCATTTACTAAAATCTCGATAAGTGATTTTTAGCACGATCCCTATACCTCCCTTACCAAGGGTAGCGGGAGGTAAAAAATCTGTTGTGACCAGCACGACACCCTTCCGTTAATTTGATGTATTTTGTACAAATCCCATACCAAAAGTTCATTGGAAAATATTCTATATATCCAGTAAAATTGTAACACGAACATAATACAATTTTTTACAAATTCCATACAGGATGAATATACGTTATGTATACTCATATATAAACGCTCTAAAAATGCGTACACTTACGTAACATTCTCTTTACAATCAAATAATATTACTATCAAGTTTATATCTCTACCCATTTTTGAATTATTGCCCCAAAAGTCAATATACCCCACATTTAGATAAAAACTTCAAAATTTTCAAAAATCTAATTTTTATGTATCTAGATACTTCTCAATACGCTGATTCCAAATTTTGAAACCGCAGGTCGATATCTCGTTTCGTTCTCGAGATATTTCGATTCAAAATTTTAATCAAAACTGCCCATTTTTGGGTAATAACCCAAAAGTGGGTCGAGATATGAATTTGGCGACATCACCATTCGATTCTACGGGCAAAATTACATAAGTACACCAATTTTCAGAATTTTTGAACACCGCATACAATCTCTAAAGCAAAATAATTGAAAATGGCCAAAAATCGAAAAAATCTTAAGGGGTACCCCTTACGATTTTTTCAGATTTTGGCCATTTTCAGGGGTTTTCAATCTTTTATTCATAAAAAATGAACTGGGTGGACAAAAATTATGAAAATTGCTATACTTATGTATTTTTGTCCGTAGAATCGAATGGTGATGTCGCCAAATTCATATCTCGACCCATTTTTGGGTTAATACCCAAAAGTGGGTAGTTTTGAGCAAAATTTTAAAATCTAAATATCTCGAGAATGAAACGAGATATCGATCTGCGGTTTCAAAATTTGGAATCCGCGCATTGAGAAGTATCTAGATACATAAAAATTAGATTTTTGAAAATTTTGAAGTTTTTATCGAAATGTGGGGTATATTGACTTTTGGGGCAATAATTCAAAAATGGGTGTAGATATAAACTTGGTAGTAATATTATTTGATTGTAAAAAGAATGTTACGTAAGTGTGTGCATTTTTAGAATATTTGAACAACTGTGTAACATTTTAGAAATAAAAGTATTGAAATAAAAATGAATAAATGCTATAAAAAAGTTCCTTTGAAAAGATTCTATAAATCCAATAAAATTATAACATGAACATGAACATACACTATGTAGGTAAATTGCACTTGACAATTCTTTCTTCTTCAGCTTTCTCTAATTTTATTAGGGGTCACTGTTTCTTACTCTTCTCTTTCACTCATTCCTCTCGAACGCATCATCTTCACACAGTTCTTCCTCTCTCAAGTCTTCTGCGATACAGTCCTTCCATCTTCTCTTTCGCCTTCCTCGTACTCCCGACATTCTGATCCTATACTTGCCATATTTTATTTTGCACTTGGCACTGACATCTGTCAATTAGATTTTTTGCCTATATTAGATGTTTCCATGATAAATAGCAAAGCTAACTGATTTTTGAAAATTAATCTCTTTATAATGCTTTGACTCTATATCTATTTAATATGAAGGAAAATATATCGAGAGTTTTTTTTATCAGTGAACATGGGCGTATGTCATTACCATAGTTACATTTAAAATGATTGACAGCAATGTATTATCGCGTTTTTTTTTAAAACTGGACATAGGACGTGACATTTAGTATATCTGTCAATGTCATCAAATTGTCATATTTCAAAATGTATACAGTTGAAGAAAAAGTTCAAATTGTATGGTATAATTCTATACTCTGACATAAGCCTAAGGCAAGAAATAATTAATATAAATTATATTTTATCCCTATTTTTTAATTGATCAATATTTATTTTGTCACCATTGTAAATACAATTTTTTAAATGGCCCCAAAGAAAAAAAAAATCGTTTGGTGCAAGATCTGGTGGCATTGCAGGCCACTCCATTTCTCCACCACGTCCTATCCAGCGTTGGGGGAATACCTGGTGCAGATATAAGTGAAAATTTTGACGACTCCAATACCTGCAATTTTGTGAATTTACTTCCCGATTAATATAAAATAATGTCGCTTCATCCGTAAATAAAATTCGATCCAGTAATATTTCCCCACTATTAATTTTGTTCATCATATCTTCGCAAAAGATATTTCTTCGTTCTATATCGTTGTGTAATAACTCTTGGTGATTTTGATATTTAAAACTCTTAAAATGTTCTTGTCTTAAAACCTTGTATACTAGTATTCTTAATTTCAGAAAAAAATTGTTGACAGGGTGTTGTCACTTTCAATTAATTGCATAATTTCTTGTTTCTATTATAACTACAGTACTTGGTTTGATTTTCTTCTTGTGCTGTTTATTGACGCATCCTTTAGTTCTGTAGTCATTGTAAATTTTTCTTATAGTTGTTGGACTGGGTCGCTTATTAAAAGTTAATGCACATAAGTCAGAAACTTGTTGTAGACTCGTTATAATTACTCCAATTTACAATTTGAACTTTTCTTTAACTGTATACATTTTGAAGTATGACAATTTGATGACATTGACAGATATACTAAATGTCACGTCCTATGTCCAGTTTAAAAAAAAAAAAAACGCGATAATGCATTGCTGTCAATCATTTTATATGTAACTATGGTAATGACATACGCCCATGTTCACTGATAAAAAAAAAAAACTCTCGGTATAATCAAACCATATAGAGGAGAGAATTTTCTTTAATAGCTCATACAAAATTTATAAAAATTAAATAGCGGGAGGTTTTGTGCTGACCACATCAGATTTTTAGGTTATAAGGGGTTGTTCTGTCCTGTAGGGTAGTAGCCTATGCATGTATAGTCCCTCCACGTGGGGCTCGGTGTTGTCTGGCACTATGCCCGTTTGGCTCTGAGTCTATTCGCCGAGAGCTGGGTGAGCATCAGAGCTTATAAAAGGCCCGCCGGCCTGGTCGGTAGCCCGTTCACCGTAGAGTGCCTGTTACGTTAGTTCTGTTAGTGCAGTGTGAATGGGGTTCTGAGCCTATAACTCTAACCCCTAACCCCGACGCAGGGATACACACATAGCCAGGGTGAGTACACTGTTTTTAAAATAAGATATAAACAAATATAATAGTTAGTGTATATGATACAAGTATACAACTATATGAAGGGTAGGATGTATGCTCAGTTAGAAATTACTGAAACCCCAATTTAAATTTTTTTGTTCAATTTTGACGTTTTAAACTGGCATTATTAACTCCATAGCAACAACTATAAGTAACACTTTTTTCACATGTGAATTAAAAAAATTTTAAATCACTCTCACAAAATTTTGACTCACTCTGCAACAAATAATGCATTTTAAATAACGTCAGATACGAAAATAACACTCACCATAAAATTTATCAGACATTATCAGCCATTTTCTTTATTTTTCACGGCACAAATGACAGACAATAAAGCATTTTAAATACATGACTTGACGTCTATCAGCGACGATTGTCATGCTTAGCCTACTAACTGATCAGTTTTTTATTTTGTCAAAATTAAATATTATAATGGTTTTTGTTAGTATTTCGTCAAAATTGAATATTGTACAAACCAGGTGAGCTAAGAATGTTTATTCATGAGAAGAAAGTTTAGCTCACGAGCCCGTAAGGGCGAGTGAGTTAATTTCTTCGAGTTAGCTCACTTGGTGTGTAAATATCTATTAGTTAATGTATTCTGTAATGAAGTGGTTAATTTTTAACAACTTGTTAAAAGTTTTATCCATCATCACACTGGATTGGTTGAAATTTTTAACAAGTTGTTAAAAATTAACCACTTCTTTACAGAATAAACCCCCAATTTACTGTATCTATACTAGATATTATTATCTACTACGCTGTAGTGTATAAATTAATTCTAAATCTAAATATACGGTACTAATTGAAACGTACATATATTATTATAGGCTCCTATAATTAGTAGTAGATGTTTATATTTTATAAATACAACTACAGTACCTATAGAAGTACATACAGGTTTCCGAGAAAAACTACTCTCTTTGTTAAATTTTTACCTATCACAAAGAGATATATTGGATTAATGCTAAAAATCGCATATCCAGATTTTAGTGAATAAGCACGGCTTAAAGATTCCACAATCCGATTTTAACATTTTTACAACGATGGCTGTGTGTGGATGTGTTTATGTATATGTGTGTGTGTTTGTGTGGATGTTAGAACCAATGTTTCTCAAAAGACTTAAGACATGTGTAACTACGGATTCCTTAATCTGACATTAATGGGAAAAACTGATTAGATTTGGCAACAATTGGACAACAAGAAGTACTAGTTTCTTAAAAGAAAATTTCTAAATATTATTTTTTGAAAATTTATGTTATTAGTAATAGGTATTAAAGAATATAAAAATCTCTACCCCATACATTTATACCGTGAGTATATTTTAACGTGAAACATTGGGTTTGTCATATCCATGGTTACGACTTGACATTTGATTGACAGCAATGTATTTGCCCGTTCCATTTAAAATGTAACAAAGGGAACGAATTTGACATTTGATAAGACGTCAATAGAGGTTAATTTTGTTTAAATAATTATACCTGAATTCTATATAAATTAAAATTAGTTGTAGAAAAAATATAGTGTGCACCACTTACAATTTTTAAATATAATACTTCTGTCAAATTCATTCCCCATGTGTCATTTTAAATGAGACAGACAAATACATTGCTGTCAATCAAATGTCAAATCATAACTTATAGGAAAATTCAACGGTTATCTGTCATATTGACAAGATGTCATTAGAGGTTAATTTTGTTTAAATAATTATACCTGTTTTCTAAAAATTATATTTAGATGTAGAAATAATACTGTGTGCACCTTGTGCCCGAAATATGTTTAGTGCTCTCGAGTGGTTTTCTGACTCCGCTAAATTTCTTACAATATTTAAATATAATACTTCTGTCAGATTCGTTCCCTATGTTTCATTTTAAATGGAACGGGCAAATACATTGCTGTCAATCAAATATCAAGTCGTAACCATGGATATGACAAACGCGTTAAAAAATACTCACGGTAATTATTATATCTTTTATAAAATAATATTATTAAACAATTCCATGTAAACCAGTTGAAAAATAGAAATGTTTGTTATTGTCAGATAAATGTCAGTGTCAAAAATCCAGAGCCATTACTGAAGACTTTTTTGGAAAGAACCTACATTTAATATTTCTTATTTTATTATTAATAATTAAATATTTATAGATACATGTATTACATATACCCTTCAGAAATTTCTGGGCCTACTTGGTCTAGTTACGTAAACCTAGCGCAGAATTAATGGTTTTCGTTCTTGTGTACTATACAAAAGACTGAGGTTCGATTCCTGCTTTCAGTAATTAACCGAAAAATAATGTTGTGTTTAAATGATTTATAGCATATTTAAATGGTGGTGGGGCGCGCAGTGGTTTATCTTTAAATGCTATAAATATGGCAGCTTTATTCATAGTCAGATTTTAGTAAATGATATATTTTAAACTTGGATTAAAATCCAGCCAATACCGGTACTTATTTATGAATTTATGAAAGCTTATACTTTTGCTTTGCCTAAATTTAATTTTATGCACGGACGTATCATAATTTGACAATTATATACGAATTTCTTTGAAATAAACGTTATTTTATAGCCCGCGGGCCTCATTATAGCCCGCCGGGCTATAATGAAACGTCAAACCAAATTATAACCTGCAATATAAACAATTTAAACAGGCAACATGAAAAGTTTTTATTACAAATCGAAAATTTTTATATTCTTTAATGAAAAATGAAAATTAATTTTGTGATATTTATATGGAAAGCACGGAGATACACAAAATAAAACTCAAATGACAGAACTAATACCACGAGCGTAACTTGCTTTTATGGCCTTTGACGTGTTTTTATCCCTCCGCAGGCCATAAAAGCCTCCTTACGCTCTTAATACATAAATAACTATTATGTAATTATAATTACTATAGTCGCCGTCAAATAAGTATGAACTGATGCTCATTTTTTCCCTTCTCCGCACCCTGTCACTTGCACTATGGTGTTGCCGCTTCTTCATAACTTACGATTTTCAATTGGCAACCGTGTAGAAACTTCCAGACCATACTCATTTGACACAAAATGTCAAATAAAAAGAGTAGCTGTCAATATGCATAATGGGCTACTTGCGTGGTACTGAAAATCCGATTTCTGTCACTATATACGTAATGTTATATTGAAAACATATATAAAAATATAAATTTTATTTTAAAATAATTATTTGTTTTTTACTAAATTAAGAAAGAAAATTTTCTGTGACGTCTTTATATGTAGATGTAGATGGCATGGCGTGCGAGAAAGTTTTAATTTGAATTTGACATTATTTCATTTTTCTCTCTCTCTGGTCTCTCAAATACATTAATTACTTAATAAATAAACACATAGGTACTTACTTGTAATTTAAAATATCGATACCAAAAAGATAAACTAAAATACTAACCTCCAAACTATTATTGAAACGTCAAACAGGTGATCTACATTACCCGCACAAACATACCATTACTATGGGACGGCATCACGCTGTAACTTTACGACTATTTATTGGTGCGGCGTAATTCTACGTCATACATGGCGGGAATTCAAATAATCAAATTTCATTATTTTTTTTCTGGCTAATTAATAAAAATTTTGTCAAAAGAAAAAATATGGGTAGCAAGTTTTTACCTTCTCTTCAAAAATATTAAATAAAAAAAGGTACGCAAGTAGCCCATTCTATGAAATATGATTATTTCTAATTTCATCAAACAGAAGTTCTGACTTAAGGGTTGCTTGCAACCAAAGACAATACCTTCCATACCTAAAGGTGACGGAAGGTAAAAAATAATGTAAATGGCAAGAGGTACTGTGCTGGCCACAACAGATTTTTAACTCGAAAATCGCATTTTCCACGGGTAGTTGGACAATTTATTAAATTGTGCGCTGTTCCACTGACTTTGACTATACGTAACCCTAGCCCTTGCCAACGGTTAGGAAACGTGTTCGCGTGCTAAAAGCGTCCGCTGGTTGGCCGTGTGCCTGGCCGGGTCTAAGTCGCCGTCCAATCCAACACATTCAGTTCGTCCCAGTGCTAGCACCGAGACGCTGTGTTCAACACTCGTAAGTCCACAAAAAGATAGGATACACAACAAATACCATACTAACAATCAAATAGAATCACAATACCGAATAACAATTCAATGGAGTTGTTTCAATGTTTATTCTGTTGTACATCTTTCATTTATAACATAAATATGATACATTACTTAATAATAGTTATAAACTAATATTTTTAACAAATTTTATTTAAAATATAAATGGATGTCAAAATTTTCGTTCAAATTTCCCGCTATTAATCTATCTATCTCTATCTATATCCTGACAGTAGCAGTAGGTTATAACAAAAAAAAATAATGGAGTTATACTAGTTCAATTCGTTTATAATGGGTGAGATTCAGTGGGTTGTATTAGCGTGTTTTAAGCTAAAACAGTCCTTTGTCAAAAATATTTTGGCAACTTTGTAATACCTGTCAGAAAAAAGTGAGACCAAAGGATCAAATAAAAAAAAAAATATTATTAACAGAAATAAGAAAAAAGGACAAACGTCAAAACTGATCAAAACGGGGGTTGAGATATTTTAAATTTCATTAACATTCAGGTATGAAATATTTGACACATAAAATTTGACATATTTCTAACCTAATTTTGCAATAATGAGTTTCCTTGTACACCTTCCATTTACAATAATACTTCTTCATTTGACTAAAGGATATCTGTATTACTTTTCCATGTGGTAAAATATCTAAATCACAATTTAATCTCATTGATACATGTGGAAAATATTACAATGTTGCCATATACTTAATACAAGATTTAATACAGACCTTAATACAACCCACTGAATTCCACCCAATATGTGTTAATACTAACTGACATTCATCACAAATTTTATTACAAATGTGAATGAACCTGTCAAATTTTCATACTTCCCGCTATTTCCGGACATCTAGCTATCTTTTTCTACATCTTAACAATATTAGGTTATAAAAATAGTTATTTATGTACCATGTTCGCGAAATGAGCGTATTAGAGATGAGATAACTAAACATATTTCGCGTAAAAAGTGCACACAAAATTTTTTCTACAACTAAATTTAATATTTAGAAAAGATGTATAACTATAACTTCATTTCACGTAAGAAAATAGAGGATCGCGCTTGAGAGCCGACCGTTGACCGTTTTTACGTGCATTAAATAAATAATTTATATAAGTGAAACCAAATCTTGTCAATAATAAAAATATTTTTGTCCTGGATATTAAAAATTACATCAAACCTTGGTTAAATATCACTTAATTCTATCGATTTTTTAAAAATAATTGACAGCTGACAAGAAATAGGTTAGATTCTGACCAATTTATATCGCTATCTAAATAAACGCTATTTTCTTACGTGAAAAGAAGTATAATACAAAATTTGTGGACAGTGTGTGAAATACACGTTGTTACAGTTACGTAATTAATAAAATAATGACATATTTCGCATACTAAAATGCACAAACATCAGCTTTTTTGACAGTTGTAGAAAAAGTAAAAATTTACATTCATACTTCGTCTGTCAATCTTTTTTGGATTATTTTAGAGAAAAATACTTCAAATAAAAGATGTGTACAATTAATTTTTCTGTAACTTTTATTTAACGTATTTTCTTTAAAATATTCCATAAAAAGCAATGCTAGTCAACTGTTCACTAATCACTCGTAATCAATTGTTTATACAATCAGCCATTGTTTTTATTTATTTTCTAATAAATAAACATTTTTTGGTATACAAATAAAAAAATAACCACATTTCGGGAAAGATGATATATTTTTAACATGTAGCGCGTTTATTAGAAGTTACCTCACGGGCACTGATAACTGCAGTGGAGACTGTATTACAGGAATACTTTTTTGTGTTTATGTTGTAATTTGGGTGGTCCAGGTTTGATTCTTACCAACGTAAAATTTAAAATTTTATTTTTTTTTTCCAATTTCAAAAGCACAAATTAAAGAAATAAGTAATGATGCCGGGCACTATTGAAGAAAGAGCATCACAGAAATATTTTTATATGGTAAATAATTCGAAACCATTATTCACACCGCACAAATAATATTTTAGGTTATAACAATAATATTTATGTACTTTACAACGTAAGTATAATAAAATTTGGAATAAAATGTGGCTGTAGAATTTATTAAAAATAAGTTATGACGTCATTTTACCGGTATACTGTTTCAAAATTATTCGATTTAATCTTTCAAAACATACATATCAATTTTGTTTGTTATTTTTGGAACTTAAATTTTATTTATAAATTTTCCTATTTCAATAACCTAACATACTTTCTTTAATATTCCCACTTCAACTTAAAACTGTTTTATTTTGTAATAGAAATCATGCCAAAAACAATCCCTAAGAAACTGTGTGTAGTTTTTATCAAAATGTGTCTTACTTTCTGCAGTAATCTTTACAGCTGTCGTGCATGTTTTGCAGGTATATTTGGCGCACTTGCAAAGTCTTGCATCGGCTCTGCGATACGGGTAATTCAAAATCGCGCGCTTTTTGCACCAATCAAATCCATCCACGATTCGTTCAAACCGCCGGGTCATTTACACGTACAGTAGCATGACACGCGGATATATCGTCACTCGCTAGTTTTATTACTCATTTTAAGTTAAAATCTTTTCAATTACATATGAAATAATTGTATATCTTGTGAAATATATCCGGAAAAGCTTTGAAAACTGACGTGGTTGTCCAACAATCCGCTAGAGATCTCTCGTGTTGTGTCATCGAATAGTGTACCTCGTTGCCACAGTTGTTCGGAAAATGTCGGATGTGAAAGACTTGTGTCCGCGTAGTGTTAATAGTTTTATTGTATCGTTATAGTTATCAAAATTAAAATAAACCAGAAGTGTAACTGTGCGACTGTTGTACCTACTTTCTAGTTAGAACATTTTGAATTTTTGTTATATTGTATCGATGAGGATATAGTGATTAGAAATAGGTAAGTGTTAGTGACACGCTGCTAGTTGAAGTTGCCATGAGAAATTGCTCCGAGTTTTTTTTACATAAAATATAATATTAACACTTTAAAGGTCACGGTATTATTATCGTGGCATGACTGACTGATCTGGAGTTTATTTTTTTACGAATTCTATCTCAACCGTGCCTGGACAAAAGGGCCGTTGACACGCGGTTTCTCAACCCTTAACAGACTTTCAACCCTTTATAAAACCTTTTAAAATGTATTAAAGTATTAATAATTAAACTATATCCTTATTTAGAGAAAGTAGAAAACAGTAAGGTTCCGGTTACGTTACGTACACGTTGCTATACTTAAAAAAAACCAGGAAATTATTTAAAATGAAATGTCAAAGTCTACTTTAGATTTCTAAATTTGCGAAATCGCATATAGTTTGAAGAAAGGGTTGTCATCTTATGAATACAAAATGTATTAAAAAAATATTAAAAATGATTTCCTTATCTACCTTGTCTTTGTGCTAAGAATATTAATTACAATAAAATTGTACATAGTTGATTCAGCTTTTTATTACAGTTAAATTTATACGGAAAACATGTTAAAGATATTAATAATGAAAAATAGTGCATTAAATAATTAGAACAATAGTAGTCAATAATTTAACGAATTTTTATTATATTTTTTAAAATGGAAAGCCATAAATAGGTCATATATTTTAATATAATAATTTATTTCTATACACGATTCTTTCTTATGTGTAATAAATTGAAATATTTATTGTAGACATATTTTATTTTTATAGCTAAACTTTTTTAATTGTAAAGTTTTATACTTTTGTATAGCTTCTCGTTACATATGATCTCACGTTTTAATTTACGTTTTTTATTTCTTTTGTGGTCACGTGGCTTTGGTGACTGTTTAGATTCGGACGGTCGGGTTCTGGGTTCGATTCCAACTGCCGTCAAATTTGAAATTTAAAAATTATTTTCAAATTTCCAAAATATCTAAACCTGTTTTTATACGGTATATTCGTTCCCTAAGAGTCAATGTAAAAGAAAATCGTGTAAAAATAAACATACTCATAAGATATTTTATAAATACGAAGAATTATTATAATATGGTACAAAATTGACGATTTTCCAAGTCGTGTTATTTTTAAATCGTGTAAAAATAAACCGTGTAAAAACAGGTTTGAGTATAGTGCAATAATGGAATATGTCATCATTTTTTCCGATATCTGCATTCAAAGCAGATTGGCCTATTCAGCAATGGGTAATATGTCGTGGTGATATATTTATTTTTATATTTCGGTGGCCTTAATTTTTTTTGTCTATAAAAGCACTGATAATATATTAGTAAGAAGATCTATACAATCGTACTGTTTGATACAGTGTGTTAATGCATATAATCAAGAAAAAAAATATACACAAACTGTCTAAATATAAAATTTCAATTCTTAGCGGGAAGTTCTACCAACATAACTTACAAATAAAAAAAACTAAGTCATATTTTTAAAAAATGTCATTGTAAAATTACCTCAATAGAAAAAATAGTATCTATAAAATAGTTATTTATGTAACACGTGTGTAAAATAGTACTTTTTTGGTCTAGTGCAATGTTTTGGGAAATTAACACGAGATAAAAATAGTTATTTACATTCGAGTGCGTGTAAGTTGTATTTTACAGCGCGACAGCTTTGTTTAAGGCACGAGCCCTTAAGGCGAGTGCCTTATTAGCTGGAGCGCTGTAAAGTACTTCACGCACGAGAATTGTATCAAATTTTTTGGCCGACGGTAATGAAAATAACTTTTTTTAATGATATAGGTTATACTTCTGAAAAGGGTTAGTTTAAAATACTGGGGTTAAGTCAATTTCCAAATTAGATTTTACTTACCTTCATTAGAGTACTTCTTCTAGCGAAAATTTATCTGTAATAATAGACGTTGTTTATGACTGATAATATATTTATTTGCTCATGTTTTCTTCGTAATAAATAATAGGTAGGTGTCGATATTTAACATTTCAGCAATGTTCGCCTCGCCTATTTGACAGGTATATCGATCGGTGACTATGTCGGTAACGGCGGATTTTTACTATAATGACAGATGTCGCTGCCGTAATTTTGGTTTATATAAATTAATTTTAAATATAGGAAATGTTAAAGTAAAAAAATAACTTAAGTAGGTAGTACTTTTTTACATGAACTTTATTATAGTAAAGATGATTTCTTTTCTAAATGCCCATAAACGTCCAGTGTATTTTGATTATTTTACCGCATAGTTAGACAAGTTACAACACAGTAAGCGTAAAATGTAGGTTACACTTGCTGTGTATACAATTGTAAAGTTCCCATTACACTTCAGGAGGGCAAAAATACTGTTTACACACGAGTTGCATACAATATTTTACCTACAACCGACATGTTAGTGCTATTTCTCATAATACTAAGTGTAAGTGTAGCGGTATTGTTAGTGTTACTTGTTTAGTGCTTGAAAAGTTACACTTTACACATTGTAAAAAGTGCGTAAAGTACATACTTTACGCACGGTTGTAGGAAAAACATGATAACGCACTCTTTTATTTCTTGTACCGAATTATCGACCATAAATCTGATTGAAATCAGAAATAAATTCTTTAAAAGAAAATATTCCAAATCCAAATATATTTTCTTGGTATTGAAGGAAAGTTATAAGGTATTCCACTGAAAACATTATGTTTTTGTGACATTTGTTCGTTCCGCGTTTTGTGCTATTATCTGTTGTATGTTTGTGTTTTCTGGATTGAAATATAATTTTTGTTCTTCTTCCAGAACTAAGTGCTGAACACTCGCGGTCATGGAGGACGCCCACGCAAAGACTGTTGATGAGGTGACAAACTATTTCAACGTAGATTGTGAAAGAGGATTGACACTTGATCAAGTTAAAAGAAATCAGGAAAAATATGGACCCAACGGTAAGTTACCAAAACTCTATCTATAGTTTTAAGTGGAAATTATTTACAAGGATAAAACATGCCAAAAATATGGGTAATACCTGATAATTATTCTGACAGCGTTCAATGAAACAACTTTTTTTGCTATTTGAATAAATTTACAATTTTAAATGATTATAACGTGTAAATATTTTTAATTAAAACATTAACATTATAATGAATTCAATTTAGTATTAATATTACTGACATGACATGAAATCTAATAAAGTATTTGAAATTTCAAAGGAAGCAAAAGTAAACAGTTGCAAAAATAAGATAAGAATTGTGAGAAAAACTAACTAAAGGAAATACCTGTTTCCAGGTAGTAGGTAAATATTGAGTTTTCAGAAAAACTTTTTTTCTTGTAAATACCTGCTGTACTAATGTGTGAAACACAATATACTTTTTTAAGTTTGGAAATCCGAAATTTGCTTGGGTGATTGTCTTCTTACAATTTTAATTTTTTTTTATTTTGTGGGAATTTTTATAGGAAATCAATAGTGCGTATATAATATACTTCATAAGAAGTACGATATAAATTAAAATTAGGTGGAACTTCGTCATATATATACAGGGTGTCTCTTAAATAGGGGGACATGGCTTAACCACAGATTCCTGAGGTTAAAATAAGACGATTTAACCAAACTTGCTTCTACCGGAAAGTGTACCATTTAGCCAGAAATCTGCTTCAAAGTTCTTCGAAAAAAAATTAATTTTGCTTATAATAATCGGACGCTTTATTCGATTTGGATGAAATTTGGTATGACAGTTTATATGGTTATAGGTCATCTTTTAAGGTGATACTTGTTATTATTAGTGAACCACTAGTTTATGAAACTTAGGTCTCCCAACATTAATTAGACCATAACTTTTTAATGGCAATGCCAAAAACGTGAAATTATTTTTCTTCAGAAAGATACATTCAATAATAAACTTTTGTCTCTCTGTGTAATTTGTGATATCTGTTACGGTTCACACAGAAAAAAATAAAATCTGAGTGTCTGTACTGCTAAATTTTTAAAATAAATTTAATCTAGCAGTCTATCCAAATGTCAAACAAGTAATTTTAATGACAGTAACAATTGTTTTACGAGTTGTCAAAAATTTTCTTCGCAATATTCTAAAATTAGTAACATCCGTTTGTTCAGCCTAATAGTATTTTACTACCATAAGACGATTACATATCTCAGCTTACTCCTAAACAAGTTGTGAAGATTGACAACTCGTTACTGTTATTAACAATTACTTGTTTAACATTTGGATAGACTGCTAGATTAAATTTATTTTAAAAATTTAACAGTGCAGACACACAGATTTTATTTTTTTCAGTGTGAACCGTAACAGATATCACAAATTACACACAGAGAGAAAAGTTTACTATTGAATGTATCTTTTTGAAAAAAAAAAATAATTTCACGTTTTCGGCATTGTCATTAAAAAGTTACGGTCTAATTAATGTTGGGACATCTAAGTTTCATACACTAGTGGTTCACTAATAATAATAAGTATCACCTTAAAAGATTACTTATAACCATATAAACTGTCATACCAAATTTCATCCGAATCGAATAAAGCGCCCGATTATTATAAGCAAAATTAATTTTTTTTCGAAGAACTTTGAAGCAGAATTCTGGCTAAATGGTACACTTTCCGGTAGAAGCAAGTTTGGTTAAATCGTCTTATTTTAGCCTCAGGAATCTGTGGTTAAGCCATGTCCCTCTATTTAAGAGACATTCTGTATATATATATATTTTAAAGGGTTTTTTCTTTAGTTATAACTTTACCTTAAGACTCCATTTTAGTTTCTAATTGCAAATATTTGTAAATTATTTGTTTTACGTTATACTTTTTTTAAAAAACGTATTATTTTTCATCCAAGTTAAATAACATATTATTTTATCTAATCAGCTGATACTTGAAAACAGTTTCGGTAACTATTTTCCTATTGTTTGACGTAAAGTTTTTGACACTTGAAGAAAAAATAAACAAGGAAGTGAACTTACGTAAATTTTTAAACGACGTTAATATTACAGCGAGAAAATATATAAATCACTACATATTCATAAATACTTCGATATATTTCCAAACAAAATATTCTGACATTTATACGTATGTTGGCATTATAAGCCTGTACTTCGTTTCACGTAAGAAAATAGCAGATGACGCTTTTAAGTGCATTAAATAAATAATTTAAATTCGCGAAACCAAACTTGGTCAATACTGTTGTTGCCGTCAAATAAGTATGGACTCATTTGACAGCGAGTATAAATATTTTTATTTGAAATCGTCACTAAAGTGCACAAAAATCGTCATTCAAATCTTAGAAACCACCACTAAAGTAAATCATTATACGATATCATGCAATAGCAGTGTAGCCAACCTTATAATAATTGCTGTAGATATAAGATAAATTTGGGTAGGTGTACGATGTACAATAGTAAATTTGACACTATAAAATAAAAAATCTGATGTGGCCAGCACATGACCTCCCGCTCAATTCCATTTTTAAAATAGCAATGAGTTTTAAGTAAAGTTTCACTTCCGATTGATCGTTGTAAACAAAATTTTGTTGTTCTAATAAATAGAAAAGTTGGTAATACGAAATTTTGGATTATATTTTACTATGTTTTTCCCAAAAAATCTGTTAGAGCTTCAAATTAAGTACTACATCCGGTTTATCATATATACTCAAAATCTAATATGTTGTTTCAAATTATATAAGAGTATTAAGTACCAACTTTGCGAAGTTTTGGATCATTAATATATTTTGAGGAGAAATCGTCACACACAGTGGCGCCGACTTTTTACATTTCTGTCGGGTGCTCGAAACCTAAAAAGTAGTATTCTACATTTTAAAAAATATTTTTATATACACAAAAAAAAAAACATAAAACTCTAATGAAACAATACATAAAATTAAAATAGTGTTTCAAAAATAATGCAAAAAATTAAGGGTACCTATTTATTATCTGATGTACTGTCTGTAATGAAAACGCAAATTTTCAGAAATTCGCAAAATTAATGGCATTATAGTTCTTGGAGCGTACATATTTCAAGGCACAGGTCGAAATTTTTGTTAAAAATTTCTTGTCGGCCAGTGTCAGTACATCAAACCCGTTATATTTTTACAATATTTCTGAAACTATGAGTGCCCGTGAGGTGACGCCTGGTAAGCGCCCGCACGGTACAAATATGTCATCATCATTACCGATATCTGTGATAAAGCAAATTGGTACACTCAGAAATGGGTAATATGCTGTGATGTTATATTTATTTAATTAAATATGAATTACATATTTATAGAGCAAATATATTTGATGCCGAAAAAAATATTTGTAGGGAAAAGAATGGGAGAAATAATATGGAAAGGGACAAATTCAGAGATAATGGAACATTTTGGGGGTGCGGATATATCGGGTAATTCGGGCACGAAAGTTAAAATCGGTGGGTCATATAATTCGTATGGAGGGAACTAGAACAGTAAAAGCGATTTTTAAAACGGGAGAAAGTGCCTAAAGGAAAAGAGGACGACCCAGAAGAAGATGGGTTGACGCAGTGAAGGAGGATCTATAAGACTTAGGGGTTCAAAGATGGGAAGAAAAAGTAGCAAACAGGGACCAGTGCGCGTCTACAAGGCCTGTAGAGCTGAAATTTATTTATTTATTTAATAACCTTTTGGTGTCTGAAAAGTGTGATCTGTAGATTAATATTCGTCCAATTTTTTTCGTACTTTTCTTCTTCTAAATAAAGTTGGCTCATTTATTTCAACATTTAGTTTACCTATATTTTCAAGAACACTATCCCAAAATTCGTTGAATAAATATTTGCGAATATTTGAAAATAATTCGAGTACTGTAATAATTTTACTATTAGATTCATAAAAACATAAAGAAACCTTTTGCACATCTTTATTGCCGTATATTAGTGCGTTCATTAATGCAGAATCAGAGCAGAGCGTACAGAACTCGGAGCCGAATCACTTGACTCCATATCATTCTCTGTACTCTATCGTATGATCCTGTCGGGTGCTCCGCACCCGACGAATTCTCTTGTCGGGTGCTCAAGCCCCGGAGCACCCACGGAGTCGGCGCCACTGGTCACACACACATTATTGTCAAAATCATCACCAACTTCCTTATGCTCTAAAACGCAATCTGTGTAAATTCTTCGCCGTACATTATCCATTTCGTAAATGTGTAGTTGCAAACTATTATTTGACACTTTGAAATCACGTTCTTATTGAGAGCTGTTTGATATATAATGCTGCAAACATCAAACTTAAATCGAATTATCCTGTATATCTAATATTTATGTATGATGGAAAATATATTATTTTTACAAACCTTAATTTCATTAGAATCATATTTAAACTATTAAATTCTTCTTAATACGGTTTCATTATTAATTTTAATGAAAATTGCTTCGTGACAGTGACATTTGTTTAAATTTCAAATTCGTTATTAAAGTATTGTTTTTGTTTAACGCAGAGGCAAAGTGATGTACAAAAATAAATTATTTTATAATATAACATAAAGTTCTTTCAAGTTATTTACTAAATGCTATTATCGTAGAATTGAAGATTGTGCCATTATATTCAATTTGTATTGGTAAAAGTTGCTAAAAAATTATTTTCAATGAATTTTTTACAAGAAAAACTGTTAAAAGCTTGTATAAATGATACTTCCGGTTATCCGATATACACTAAAAACTAATGAGCTCTTCCCACATTAGTATAAAATGGATATACAAAATTTCAAATTTTTTTTTGTAAGCAGGTGTCACGTGTACTATTTTGAATAATTTAAAATGTAAATAGAACAAAAGTCAGGTCATTTAACTATAACTATAAGACTTATTGTTCTTTTCTATATGTTGTTAAAACACCTCTATGAAACTAAATTACTTAGTTCAAGGCTTTAGTAGAAACCGATTCAATTAAATGTATATAGCCTCGCTTACGAAAAAAAAAATTCCTAGCTCACAATAACTAAATGATAAACAAACACAAGTTTAATAATGATTGTATGTTTTATCTATTTGTTCAAGATAAATAAGAGATATTTTAAAAATACCTACGCAACGCAGCTAAGATCAGAAACAGATCTTAAATGTTTTAATTAAAGAATCAATCAAATATTGCTTTTAATGCTGTAAAGAAGTTTTAAATATACAATGAAATGTAAATAAAGAAAAGTTTACATTGATTGCTACCTTTCGATATAAATAAATAAGAAGAGGAGATTTTTCTTAGAATAAACGTGTTGATTGCTATCTATTTCAGTGTAATACTCGTATACATATTTATTGTAAAACATATACTGTTATTAAAGTTGGTTTATTAAAAGTTAAAACGGCGATTATAAACTTATTAACAAGCAATGTTCATAAATTTATAAAGTAACCATATACACACTCTATAGTAAGCCGGTTATACATTCTTAAAAAAGTATTTTAAATGAAAGTTTATCACAGTAATAACAAAAATACTAATAATAATTTATTGTTATTTTCGTAAATAATTAAATAAAAAGATTGGCGCTAAAAGTAGTCATGAAAAACAACCCCCACTCCTTTGGCATACATACAGCATGTCATTCATAGCCAATAGAAAAACAGTTTACGTTATTTGTACAAATAAAAAATCTGATGTGGCCAACACAAAACCTCCCGCTATTTAATTTTTATTAATTTAAATAAATACCTACGTATTTATTAATGCTGCAAACTGTTCCATTGCATTAACTATTGCTTTATTTACGATTTTCTTTATTATTTAATGTCACTATTATTAATTTGAAGTGATTAGTTTTTTGACAGTGACATTCACTTGTCAGTTACATTCATTTGAAATATGAACTGTGTAACAATGGAATTGTGTTTATCTTAGGCTTCGGGATTTACAAAAAAAAAAAAAATATCTGTAAAATATATAGAAAAAAATCTGATGTGGCCAACACAAACCTCCCGTTATTTAATTTTTGTTAAGTTAAATACATACATACCTACGAATTTACTAACGCTGCAAACTGTTCCATTGCATAAAACTATTGCCTTATTTACTATTTCCTTTTTAAAATGTCACTATTATTAATTTGAAGTTATAAGCTTCAGGTAAAGTGCCATTTCCGGTTATCCTATTTACACCAAAATCTAATGGCTTCTTTTCATATTAGAATAGGGTATAAATACAAGGTTTCAGAATTTTCTGAATGATAGTATTTGAGTTAGAGCACACACACACACATATATATATATATATATATATATATATATATATATATATATATATATATATATATATATATATATATATACATACATACATACACACATACATACACACATACATACACACATACATACATACACACATACATACATACATACATACATACATACATACATACATACATACATACATACATACATACATACATACATACATACATACACACACACATGCACACATACAGGCATCATCGAGAAAATGTTAAAAAGGAAGAATTATTTCATCATTTTCATTTTACTAAAATTTATAGTTTAAAGTATGCTTTTAATATTTACCTATAGTTTGAAGTATGCTACCTTATAATTATTAACTATTTTTACCTCTCGCTAAGAGAGGTATTGGATTCATGCTAAAAATCACATTTCCAGATTTAAGTGAATAAACACGATTTAAGGTCCATATAAACCGATTTTAACATTTTTACGATGATGTCTGTGTGTGTGTGGATGTGTGTATGCATGTGTGGATCTTGGAGGGACGATTACTCAAAAACTATAAGACATAAGACTATGAATTCCTCAATCTGACATTCCTGGGAAGAGCTGAAAAGGTTTTGGTAACAATTGAATAACCGGAAGTAGTAGTTTTTAAAAAAAAATGTTCTAAATATTATTTTTTGAAAATTTTTGATATTACGCCTTTTGATGAACAAAATTCTACATCTGATACATTTAAATTTTTTATTATATCTTCTATAAATTTAGAGATAAAGACACTATAATATATAGAATATCGGGATATAATAAGTCGAGTAGGCGAAACTAGTTGACAAATTCAAATGTTTATAACGTAATTTGTAAATGACAGATATCAGTGTCAAAAATCAAAAGTTTAGTTACATTCTGAAAGTTTTTTCTGGGAAGTAAATTTAATCTTTCTTATGGTTTTATTAATTAAATATTTAAAATTATAGGTAACCTGCATGTATCCATTAAATACCGCCAATCTTGTTAATGAATTGGAAGAATATTTGACATAGGAACTTCCTCATACAATGGAAAATAGATATAATTAGAATTGTATGTGTGTAGAAGACATGTTAAATACAATATTTGGGTAAAGTTCTGTAATTTTTTTGTTACAAAACGACGGTTCGCTAGCGAAGTGCCATACATTACTTATATAACATAAAATGGAAATGGCGAGAGGTCTTGTGCTGGGCACAACAGATTCTTTTCAATGATTGAATGCCCTATTTAAGGAATGCGCTTTGCAAATATATATTTAAGGCGTTTGTACTTTATTTAAATATATCCGATTCGTATCTTTACATAATTAAAGTAGATTGGCAAACCCAACAATATACAAAATAAACTGATACGCCTGTATTTATTTAATAGTGTACATATTTATATATTTCATTTACATATACAGCATATCTAATATATTTATTTGGTACAGTGTATAACATAACTAATATCACGTATGTTTAGAATCTCAATATATTTTTTTATTGAAAACTCGTTCTTCAAGGCTGCCTGAACCTGAATTCTTTTCAATTTCAAACTCTGAATTCGTATTATTCGTACTCGGTCCGGTTTGTGCGTTCTGACTGAATAGATCGTTTATTAACCGAGGGTCCTTTTCACCAAAAAGAACATAAAAACGGTGACAGCAAAGCACTAAGCTGATGCATGTAAATGTAAATGCAAATGCAAAGGAACGCAATTAAACGCGAGCGTGATGTAAATTTCTTGCGTCATACCCACGTCACAAGACGGTGATAAGGTTTATTTTTTCATATATCCCGCCATTCGTAACCACAAAGAAATGATAGACATTGATAAAGAATAGCTGACGATGGAAATGTATATTTACATTAGGTATTATTAGAGTGATTTTATGGAACAACAAAAATGAATTATACAATTCGATTTAGGGCCAGTTGTACAATACACAGTTAGTATCTACGGTTACGTAACATACCTAACCATTGGTTAAAAAACACAATTAGTTGTACCATTTCTATTTTTCTAAAGGTTACTTAGCAGTCTGTCAATTAACACTGGATCAGTTTTTCCAAATTATGCTATACAAAACAAAACATAAATTTTATTTTATTGCAATTGTGACATCAGTTTTCATAAAAATTAAAATTACAAAATGTCAAAAACTAGGCGTAATAGAAAACCTAATGGGGGATTGCACCATTTTTTTTATAATTTCATCTAAAAATATTAGGAAAATTAAGACTATTGATGAAAATCCGGTGAAAAAATTCCTATTAATAAGCGAGTTATCGTCTCCCGAATTTTGAAAAGATTGACGTGACGTCACATTTATGTGTTTTTATATCAAACTGTTTTCATCATGGACCTAAATGTTCTTGAAATATATGCTATTTTAAGTTATATTTACATAAAAATAAATGAATATTATAACACTGTATAAGTCTACATACTTTATAATTACAGGTGTATTTAAATTATTAAGTTTAATGCAAGAAATTTATGTTAAAATAAAAACTGTTTGAAAACTGCTGTACAGGAATGTTAGCCCCTCCTTTCGAATTTGAATTTCTGAACTTCCATTGGTAGTAATCTTCACCTCCTAACACGCTATTTGTAATGCATGTATAGGTGGTCTCTCGGTCGCCAATCAAAATATTTTCATATTAGTGTCGAAGCGCTATAACAAAAAACCCTTTATTTCCGAAATATCTCAATTATACCATTTCATTTTTTTATTAATATTCGTTATTCAGCATTTAATTCGATTGAGCCGTAATCCCCCATTTTACGCAAGATGATTGCTTAAAATTAGTGAATTTTGTCGCCCGGTATAAAGATATAATAGAGAATAAAAAAACTGATGCGATCACAACACAAGATTAGGTAAATAAATTATTATATAAAGTGCATGAAGTATTCTTGGTTCGTATTCTTTTATCCTATAACCAAGAATACCTTATCTTGTGTTGTGATCGCATCAGTTCCTACTTCTTAAAAATAAATTTTCTAATAATTATACATCTTCAGAATCAGATTCAACTACCACATGTCGCCGAAAAGTCATTACAAACAGTTAAACAAACATCAAATGTCATGCGTTAACACTTTTTAAATCGTTAACCCCTCATTTCATCAAAAGTTAAAAATATTCTGGTTCATAGCCATGGTTACGCTTAACCCGTTATCGTACAACACATTTTTTGACTAACCATCTGTTAATTACTAACCCTTCCCTTAACCCTAGATTGTACAACTGGCCCTTAATTTGATGCTTCAGATTAAATATTAATATTATACAGAGTGATCAAAAAATAACTGATTCAATTAGCAATACTTGAAATTGGTAAGTTTGATGAAATTTATTTCCTATTTTTGACAGTATTGACAGTGACATTTGAAAAGCAATAATCTAAAGCATTTCAATCACTCAAAATCCTATTAGCTGTCAGGCCCCATCTCTGACATAACTTTTTTGTATTTATTGTCAAAATGAACTGTCAAATAGTATTTCCGCTTTCACCTGGTGTGTAAACTGTGGAATGAAAAGATCCCCAGAATTATATTGCCAACTGCGTAATTTCTTTTTGCTCACTCTGTATTATCATAGTTTATCTAATTACGCAATCAATTTCATTTCAGAAAAAAAATAAAACATTGGTTGTTCTTGAATTAAGACATAGATACACATTAGTAAATAAACTACTCGTATTACCGTACCATAACTAATTTTTAAAAGCAATAGCTTCGTAACTTGTGTGCTAGAATGCAAATTAATTTTATCTTATGACGCATACATACGTACATACATAAAACATCATATACGTACATATTTTAACATCTGATATACTCATATGCGTACATGTACACAACACTCAACAAAAATATTTGAATAATGACAACAAAATAATAATAATGTACACATTAAATTTAAAATTGACATTTTCGAATTGAACCCATATTTTTACATTTTCTAGGGCCAGAGAAATTTATAGATGCTAGAGTTATCTTGCTGTGGTTTTGTTTCATCAACAACTGTCATCGTGTATTATAAACAAGTGATCTAAGTGTTTCTTTATTTCTACTGTCATAATTTGCTGTCGTAGAAAAAGTATAGCATGTGACTCGTTTTATAAACTCTTTTTTTTACACTCGTTCTTTATAAAGAGACGTAGCAACTTGTACATTATTTGTTTTTATAACGAAATAAAATGCGAAAAATGACATTTAATGGTATTTTTTGAAGAAAAACCATTATGAGCTTCAAATAAAATGCCTTTTCCGGTTATCCGATTTACACAAAAAAAAGTTTTTTTTTCATAGTCGAAATATATGGTTTCAAAATTTTTCGATTGATACATACACATGGACATTATCGTGAAAATGTTAAAATTGGATTCTAGGGACCTTAAGACATGGTTATTTACTAAAATATCGAAATACGATTTTTAGCACGATCCCTATACCTCCCTTACTAAGGGTAGCGGGAGGTAAAAAAACTAATTCTATAATTATTTATGCAGAAGAAGTATACAGGGTGTAAATTTTAAAACAGGTCATAGGGCTATAACATAGAAAAACAGTTTTTTAGACGCCAAAAGTTTCTATATTAATTTATTGAAAATATAATTGGTGCGTATTATAATATACGAATTTTTTGATACCAAACACCTTACATTTCTGTTTCATATAAAGCCAGAAATTAAATTTAAAATTTTTTACAATTAAGAAAAAATATCATTAGCCATGAAAGTGACAGTAACAAAACATTGTCATGATAGGGGACAATTAAAGATTAAAGTTATTAATGTATGAACCAATACAAAATAACACAAAATAAAGTAAAAAATAGGATATTTATATCAGAAACAATTATTATTTATTGTAATAGGTATTTACAAACTAAAGATGATCTACAAGTAATAAGAAATAAGTTATAAGAAACAAAAAAAAACTGCAAACTACAAGGGAACAAATTAAAATCATTTATGCTGGGTTTATGCAGCATATAAATTATGAAATTAAATTAATCTACTAAATTAAGAAACTAAACTAAAATAACGTCGTTTATGCAGTAAATTAAAATTCAGAATTTTATGTTTGACATTTCGTATAATCTAACTTATATAGGTGCAATTGCAATACATTATATTTATATAAGATAAAAAAATAAAGGTAAATAATTTGTTGAATAAGTCCAATTAGTATTTCGTCGCTCTTTTCTGCAGGAACTTTGTTGTCAACGCCGTACATTTTCATAGATTAGGTGCGAAAATTTGTCATAAGTGCGCGAGTGGCGCAGACGCAGCATTAATAATTTGTAATTTTTCTTCAGGAGTCAAATTGTTCATGATTTCTTCTTAATAAAACGAAAATATTAATAATTTAACAAATAAAGTATAAGAAATCTTTATTAATGAGCGTTTAAAGTCAACAATTGTTTTGTTTTGTTTCTGTCAGTTTCACGGCTATTGATATTTTTTCTTAATTGTGCAAATTTTTAAATTTATTTTTTTGGCTTTATATGAAACAGAAATATAATATGTTTGGTATCAAAAAAAAATTTTTCTTTATAATATGCACTAATTATTTTTTCAATAAATTAATATAGAAACTTTTGGCGTCCAAAAAACTGTTTTTCTATGTTATAGCCCTATGACCCGTTTTAAAATTTACACCCTGTATATCTTTAATAGCCTACAGCCTATATGGTACTTTTCCATAAGAACTTACGGACCCCCAGGGGTCCGCCAACCTCAGTTTGAGAAACACTGCTTTAGAAACTACTTTTTATACACTCGTCTCAAAAAAATCGTGACTAGAGAAACGTTAATAACATTTATGACATAATATATTAATATCTCGATGTAGTTTTCGGAAAAAATTAATAAAAGGAGTAGTAGTATATATGCTTCAATAATAACCATCCTATGAATCTGTAATCTTCTTCTACATCATCTTCAGCTTGCCAGTTTCCTGGTTCTATAAATTACTAGCCTACCAAATCCTCGATGCAATATTTAGTTCAACATATCTTCATCTCTGCACACGGTACATATATCTGCATGTGTGTGATTCCTGATTCGAGGTCTGACTACTTACTACTTCGCTACGATAGAGATAGAGGAATAATTTTAAGTGTATTCGTATCCTATCTATGACGTAATACGATGTGCTCTGTTTCCAGGGTCGGACTTGTACTCGATACATTTAAAAATATATGTTTTTAAATAAACCGAGGTTCCTGTATTGTGAAAATGAATATTGGCATCCACCTTAGATTTTGGACGCTAAAAATATCGGTATAGAATTAAATATTTTGTACATATTTTGGATATGAATTATATCGAGTATATTTTTGTATAATACGGCCAAATAAATTTGGTTCGCAAAATGGAGTCCTCCCCCTTAGTAATAAATTAGGACATGGGTCATTTATTTTAAAATGACCTTAAAACTGTAAGTCAAAGTTTAAAAAATATTAGTTTTTATCACGTATAAATTTAGAAGGTGTGACAACTCATCCTCTTTTTGTTGACATGTTGATGTTGGCGATTAGTAGGCCGAGGTTTTAACCTTATACGCAGCATCTGTACAATATATCGTACCACATAACATTCTGGAACTAATATGATAAATTACAAGTTAACCCCATAGCAACAACTATAAGTAACAATGGGGGATTACACCATTTTTTTTTTATAATTTCATCTGAAAATATTCCTTTTAATAAGCGAGTTATGGTCTCCCGAATTTTGAAAAGATTGACGTGACGTCACATTTATGTGTTTTTATATCAAACTGTTTTCTTCATGGACCTAAATGTTCTTGAAATATATGCTATTTTAAGTTATATTTTTATAAAAATAAATGAATATTATAACACTGTATAAGTATACATACTTTATAATTACAGGTGTATTTAAATTATTAAGTTTAATGCAAGAAATTTATGTTAAAATAAAAACTGTTTGGAAACTGCAGTACAGGAATGTTAGCCCCTCCTTTCGAATTTGAATTTCTTAACTTCCATTGGTAGTAATCCCCACCTCCTAACACGCTATTTGTAATGCATGTATAGGAGGTTTCTCGGTCGCCAATCAAAATATTTTCATATTAGTGTCGAAGCGTTATAACAAAAAACCCTTTATTTCTGAAATATCTCAATTATACCATTTCATTTTTTTATTAATATTCGTTACTCAGCATATACATTCGTATTTTTTTACTATTTTCCTTTAATTCGATTGAGCTATAATCCCCCATTCTAGCATGATAGCCGTATTATGAACACAAATAGCGTATGAACTTTATTACTGTGACACTCTCCACCCTTAAATAGTTATCTATCTATTAATACTTATGCAAAGAGGTATTTCCATTAATTTGCCATCAATTCCATTTAGTCTTTTCACCTCCTACTCTGTTTATTAATAGAAGTAGCTGCGAGTTCGGAGAATCGAGAACCGAAATCGCGAGTGCATCTTTCAGTGCTGAAACTGAAACACATCTCTGTTTTGTAACACGTGCTGAAACGCTGAGTATCAATTTAAAACGATTCAAGTTTTATTACAGCTATTAGGATGAAATTTTTATGAAGTTTCTGTTTGAGAGCAATCGATAGTTTACTCAAACTGAAAAGAGTCATTAACTTAAATACTGTAATTACGGAAATGGAATTAAACATTAGATTTATGAGATAGCATTGTACATAGCTTAATAATTATATTGTGGCCTGTATGATTTGTTTAGCTCTGTAATAATATCAATGAGGTCTGCTACAATTTTTACCTTCCGCTAAAGGAGGTATTGGATTCATGTTAAAATTGCATATTCAGATTTTAGTGAATAAGCACATTTTAAAATCTCAAGTATTCGATCAGAACATTTTTACTATGATGTGTGTGTGTGTATATGTGTGTGTATGTGCGTGTGTGTGTGTGTCTGGATGCTGGAAGGAAGATTTCTCAAAAAGAATAATACTTAAGACCTATGTAACTACGTATTCCTCAATCTGTAGTAATAATGGTAAGAGCTGAAAAAGCTTTGATATACAATTGGACAACCGGAAGTACCAATTCTTCTAAATATTATTTTTTGAAAATTTTTGTTATTTCAAATATTGAAGAACATAAAATTCTCCTTCTAATGCACATATTTTTTTACCTCCCGCTACCCTTGGTAAGGGTATATGGATCGTGCTAAAAATCACATATCGAGATTTTAGTAAATGACCACGTTTTAAGATCCCTAGAATCCAATGTTAATATTTTCACAATGATGTCTGTATGTTTGTATGTGTATGGATTTTGTTTTCGCTCTAACTGAAACACTATCATTCAGAAAATTCTGAAACCTTGTATTTCTATTCTATTCTAATATGAAAAGAAGTCATTAGATTTTGGTGTAAATCGGATAACCCGAAATGGAACTTTACCTGAAGCTCATAGTGGTTTTTCTTCAAAAAATACCATTAAATGCCAATTTTTCGCATTTTATGTCTTATGAAAATTAAAGATTATTGAATTTTCTACAGGAATACATTAATACTTTTTCTATATATTTTACAGATAAATTTAAAAATATTTTTTTTTTATTCGTCCCGAAGCCTAAGGGCCGGTATTTCAGTTATACGTTTAATCTAAAGATTACTCAAGCGATAGTTAAAATTTAATTGTCGTTTAGATACATGAGCGTATTTCAGTAGAATCTAATCCGTAGATTTATTAAGCTATAGTTTTGTCAATATTTATGTTAAGTTGGTAATGTGTCAGCGAATATTATTTATTTTTTGACATTTGACATTTAATTAAAATGAACTAGGTAAGTAAATTTCACATGAAATACATATTATTTTATAAAATATCGATTGTAATTATGAAAAATTATTAATTTAGAATAAAAAGAGATCTGGAAATTTTACCTCCTGTCACTAAATGACGAAGAGTTAATAGCAACATTTGCTGTGAAGTTATTGCACTGTTTTTGTTTGGAAAATATTTGTATACATACAATATATTTTTTTATTGTCACAACTTACAAATTTGTGGGTGATTGTATTTCGTTGCTGATTAAATCTAAAATTATATTTGTAACACGTTTTGATAGTCGAAATCTAATATAAAATTCGGTATCGTCCCATAAATTAAAATTATCATTATGATTTCTGTATACTCTTTCCTTCCTTTGTCGTCCCAATCTTATAAAATTAATTATTTCCTCTTCGTCGCTAGAAGATTCTAGCTCCAACAAATCTTCGTCCATTTCAGCGTATTTCTAATAAAATAAGTACTTTATACTATGTAAGTAATATTTAAATATAACTTATATTATTGTACTTACGAAAATATTGCAAAATCTTTTATCTTGATAAATTAATTATTTAATGACATTAAATTGAATTGACATTGACAGTTTCAATATAATCGACGCTTATATCAATAAACGATACCTCGTCCTGGGATTAACATAAGCTATAGTTTAACAATTAAACTGATACTGAAATACACCTTATTTTGCTTAAGCGAAGTTTAACGTCAATCTTTAGCTTAAACTGTATCTGAAATACCGGCCCTAAGATAACACAATCCCTTTGTTACACAGTTCATATTTCAAATGAATGTAACTGACAGTAAATGTCACTTCAAATTAATAATAGTGACATTTTAAAAAGAAAATAGTAAGTAAAGCAATAGTTTTCTGCAATGGAACAGTTTGCAGCGTTAGTAAATACGTAGGTATGTATTTAAATTAATACAAATTAAATAGCGGGAGGTTTTGTGTTGGCCACATCAGATTTTTTTTATTATATCTTCTATAGATTTAATATATATATATATATATCATCACGGCATATTACCCATTTCTGGGAGTGCCAGTATCAACAACACATGTAGACATCGGTAATGATGACGATATATTTTACCGTGTGGGCGCTTACCAGGCATCACCTCACGGGCACTCATAGCTGGTGTGGAGAGTGCACCACACTTTTGTGGCATTTAAAATTGGACAGACAGACGCCAAATATTTCCAATTTCTATAGATTTATGAAAGAAAATATAATATATAGAACAATCTGTTGCAATAAATCGCACAGCCATACTACACGAAAGTCAACAAACCCAGAGTTGATTATAAATTGAATCATTCTATAACAGAAGAGTGGCAGAGTTGTCTTCAAATCTTTCTTGCTGGTATTTAAATAACATGTTGTCATTGGCCAAAATCTCGATCTATTTATACACCTGCAATTTCGGCAACTGCTTATACATATTATTATGAATATTAAGTAATGGCAAATGTGACCAGTAACTGTCTCTCTGTCCCTAAAAATATAACGTTGAAAAAAGAATGAAAAAGGAATTATTTACGTTGAACATAAGTAAAATAAAATACTAAAAAATATTAACCATGTGTCTTTATATATTTATTTGGCTGCCCAATTTGGATTTCTATTCTCATGTTAGAGTACGCTTACCACGGATCCGGAAATAAATGGACATTGCGGTCACGTGAATACTGAATATAATTTGTATTTTACATACGTAATGGAATAACGGATATGGGTAAGATTTAAGAGATTTACATGTTCGTCTGAATTAGAATCATAAATTAGATGGTTTAGACGCATTAAATACAGGTGTATATATATATTACACTCAAGAGCCAAAATGAGGGAATATTGCAATTTTCCCGGACAAGAGGTATATATTAGTTATTTATGCAACAAGAGTAAAAAGTATAGTCTTATTTCACGAATAGAAAAGTTTAACCGAACGAGCCGTCACAAATCCTATTTGTGTCTGCAATAAAAGTGTGAAAAAAAAAGTGCCGTAACAGTTCACTGTTCACACGTTTGCATTAAAAAAAGTGTTAAAAAAAGACACTTTATAAATCCATTTTAATGAAAAAAAAAAAAAAAAGGTTTTTAACCAGACGGAAAACGTATATTATACTACATACATTAAGACTCTTTCAAAAATATTTTCTAATGAGTCTAGTATATTAATTATATAACATGTATAGTTAAGTAGTTTTACATATATGTATATTTTGAGTCTTACATAATTATGTGTATTGTTTTTGAAGTATATTATCTTTGTGTAACAAATATTGTATTAATATTTGTACGGGCTTAAATTTGGGATAATCCTTTGATAATAACATATTAAACTTTACTTAAAAATCAAGTTATATTTTGTAAAATACAAAACGATTATATCGAAATTTAGGGGCGTAAGTTTTGGTTGTTGTGTTAGGTTATGTTATACAGGGTGGGGCAGAATGACCTCCCTGATTTGAAGGGTTAATTGTAAGAAAACGGTTCAAGATAAATAAAAAAGGTTTTTATTCCTCAAAAGTACATATAATGCCGTTTTATTTTCACGATGTTTGGAAAATGATATCGTCCAAGTGGCGGCCTTTGCGAGCAATGCACATATTGAGCCTTTCAAAGAAGTTTTCGACTACTCTTCCCAGTATATCTTGCGAAATTCCAGCGATGACGTCCTCAATCGCCTCCTTCAGAGCTTCAAGCTACAGCTTTGACATATCCCCACAGAAAAAAGTCGCACGGGCTCAAATCGGAGGAGCGAGGGGGCCATGGAACATCCACCCGGTGAGAGATCAGGCGACCGGGAAAGAGCTCTTGCAGAATTTCGCGTGATCGACGGGCAGTATGGGCCGTGGCTGAAACCAGAAGGCTTCTGTGTCTTATTCCTCGCCATACTCTTCTATTTTGGGGGCAAAAAGTTCTCTATGTCACAATAGCGAGCCGAATTGACGGTAACAGAACAGTTAATCCTTCGGATTCAAAAAATAAGGCCCAATAATGCGTATAGAGGACACAGCGCACCAAACTGTTGCTTTGGGGCTGTGAAGATGTTTTTGATGCAGTATACGAGGGTTCTCAGATGCCCAATAACGAAAATTTTATTTATTTACTGTGCCACAAAGATGAAAATGCGCTTCGTCGAAAGGCTCAATATGTGTATTACTCGCCATGGCCGCCATTTGGACGATATCATTTTCCAAACATCGTGAAAATAAAACGGCATTATATGTACTGTTGTGCAATAAAAACCTTTTTTATGTATCTTGAACCGTTTTCTTACAATTAACCCTTCAAATCAGGGAGGTCATTCTGCCCCATTCTGTATAAGCCAAGTTATGTTTAGGAAAATTGAAAACCTGTAAACGTGGTAAATATGTAAATGTCACAGTAACTTGATAACAAAACTTATAGTAGCTCATTTTTTAAATCACTCTCATAAACTTTAAGACCTTAATTTAAAATTAAAGTAAATGCCAGTTTAAAGCATTTTCATAAATAAAACACGGTTAATAAATAACAAAGCAAACATATAATACGTTATTACAAATATGTACACATTCATAGGCACGTTCATAGGTAAATGACTTTCGCATGAAGCAAGATTTCTAGGAAAAATTATTTAATTAGAGATTATAATGTTTAATACATATATAAATATTTATTTATATAGATATGATAAAAAAATTCTCATATCATTGACAATAATTTATATGTATTGTATAAGTAATTCTGTTTAAAGAATGTACGCACATAATAATATATCATTTATTTAACAAATACTCTTATTTTTGTTTAACCAGCTACTAGTAAAGTACGTTGAACATTTAATAAATTATCTTTACTGAAAAAATAAATATTTGCAATTTATATTCTTTGTTCTTAAAAATAATTTACAATATGTATTAAAGTAATTATTGTTTGCAAAACATTATTAACGTCAATTTCTATGAAAAATTAGCTGATTACTTTTTTTCGCTATTCAGGTAAAAAAGAATATCTTTTTCTTGTTTTCATAACGTTTATAAGTTTTCTAAGAATATGTGAAATTCTAGATGAAACAGACGTATATTAATTTTGCTGACAAGTAATGAATTATAGCTTGTAATTATATTTTAGAAACATATACTTGAAACAATGCGCGACAGGTTTCTGTGCGGAATATAATTAATATACTCTCCTCCCCGAACCCTACACCGGCCCTAGCTAATATTCCCTTGTTGAAAGCAATGCCTGCAGGCCTTTTTTGTTAGGTTGTTCATAAAGTTTGCTGGATTTTCTATAAGGACTGGTTTATGAAGAATTTAATTTATAAATTTACATTTAGAAATTTTGACTAAAAATTTATAATTTATGTTCGATTTTGAAATTCTGGATCTAACGAATCAGTACCTATCCTTCGCCTGTCGGTAATATAATAAGCCCTCAGCTGTAATGAAACATCTCCCACTTCGGATGTAATATACTATTACTGTTGTTGATTTGTATAATAATAAAAAATCTGATGTGGCCAACACAAAACCTTCCGCTATTTAATTTTTATTAATTTAGATACATACCTACGGATTTACTAACGCTGCAAACTGTTCCATTGCATAAAACTATTGCTTTATTTACTATTTTCTTTTTAAAATGTCACTATTATTAATTTAAAGCGATTAGTTTTTTGACAGTGACATTTACTGTCATTTACATTAACTGTGTAACAAAGGAATTGTGTTTATCTTGGGCTTCGCGACTAATAAAAAAAATTATTTAAAAATTTATCTGTAAAATATATAGAAAAAGTATGAATGTATTCCTGTAGAAAATTCAATAATCTTTAATTTTCATAACGACAAAATGCGAAAAAATGGCATTTAATGGTATTTTTTAAAGAAAAACCATTATGCCATTTCCGGTTATCAGATTTACACCAAAATCTAATGGCTTCTTTTCATATTAGAATAGGGTATAAATACAAGGTTTCAGAATTTTCTAAATGATAGTATTTGAGTTAGAGCGAAGACAAAATCCATACACATACACACACACACACACACACACACACACACACACACACACACACACACACACACACACACACACAGACATCATCGTGAAAATGTGAAAATTGGATTCTAGGGACCTTAAAACGTGGTCATTTACTAAAATCTCGATATGTGATTTTTAGCACGATCCCTATACCTCCCTTACCAAGAGTAGCGGGACGTAAAAATTGTATAAATATGTATATATGTATAAATAATATATATGACAAAAAATATATGTCAGTAAATGTTTTTTTTTTACCTCCCGCTACCCTTGGTAAGAGAGTTATAGGGATCGTGTTAAAAATCACATATCGAGATTTTAGTAAATGACCACGTTTTAAGGTTCCTAGAATCCAATTTTAACATTTTGACGATGATGTCTGTATGTGTGTATGTGTGTATGTGTGTATGTGTGTGTGTATGTGTGTGTGAATGTATGTATGTATGTATGTATGTATGTATGTATGTATGTATGTATGTATGTATGTATGTATGTGTGTGTGTGTATGTGTAGGGATTTTGTCTTCGCTCTAACTCAAATACTATCATTCAGAAAATTCTGAAACCTTGTATTTATACCCTATTCTAATATGAAAAGAAGCCATTAGATTTTGGTGTAAATCGGATAACCGGAAATGGCACTTTATCTGAAGCTCATAATGGTTTTTCTTCAAAATATACCATTAAATGCTATTTTTTCGCATTTTGTCGTTATGAAAATTAAAGATTATTGAATTTTCTACAGGAATACATTAATACTTTTTCTATATATTTTACAGATAAATTTAAAAATATTTTTTTTTATAAGTCCCGAAGCCTAAGAAAAACACAATTCCTTTGTTACGCAGTTCATATTTCAAATGAATGTAACTGACAGTAAATGCCACTGTCAAAAAACTAATCACTTCAAATTAATAATAGTGACATTTTAAAAAGAAAATAGTAAATGAAGCAATAGTTTTATGCAATGGAACAGTTTGCAGCGTTAGTAAATCCGTAGGTATGTATTTAAATTAATAAAATTAAATAGCAGGAGGTTTTGTGTTGGCCACATCAGATTTTTTTGTATAATTTATTAGGTTCTGTCTAGGAAGAAAGATGCCACTCTAAACGTAAAAACAATAGACATAATATGTACATTGAATATAAAATCTATTAATACCATTTTATTTATCTTGAAAGATCTCTGTCCTCATAAAACTATTTATATGTAAAATTGGAACCTTTTGACAATCGTAAAATGGCGATATTATACACGGTACGAGGTTAGGTGAACCATGAAACCGCCTCGTACACATATAAAGCTACCGCACTGGGTTATTGGGCTACACACGAATAGTTTCAATGGAACGGAAATTTTTGGCATGAAAAAAATGAAATTTCACACCAAGAAAAACTTGTTATTTTTATCCAAGCTATTAATTTTCAAGGCTTGATAAGAAAGCTCTATAGGCGACGAGCTTATTAATTAAAATTAATTAAGTGCCTTGAAGAGATACAAATTATCAATTTGTTTCTGCGGAAACAAAGTAAATTACATCATCTTGTTATTTCATTTACTGTAAAATTTGTTAGACTTGTTATAAATCATCCTGGATTAAGGACTTTATTTTAAAGTAATGCTACAGTGCTAGCTAAAGTCCTAAGTTATATTACGAAAACGAACACAACTTTAATTTTAAGAGCATTGCCGGTCGCTCAGCGAAATCAGTTTTGTAGCTAGTATGACACTAGTGCAGACAAACTTCTTACGTTCCCCCACTACTTTTAAGATTGCTAAGTTTATTTCTCTCTGTCTGCTTTTATATGTGTTTGTCCTTGTTTAAAGCATAAGGGGAAAACTCAGCCCGTGTTGTGAAGCAAATTGTTGGAGTGAGAGAGGAGATGTGTGTAGTAGAAGGGGAACATATTCTCCTAACACTTTCTCTTCCATAGTCTATCGTTCCGATTTCTGAAATAAGCGGCAAAAAGGGGTTTAGTAGAAATCAAATCACAGCTAAACTAAAAGAGATAATTTAGATTTTTTTTCAAAGACTTACTACTAAAGGTGGGCGCTATGGGGGTGACTCAAACATTTTTTGTATAAAGTACAGTTTTCGTGTTAAAAATAAATTTTAAAATAGCCATTTTTATGATGTTTTTTGAACTAAATTTAAATGCAATATCAATTAATAATTATGCAAAATAATTGGTCAGCCCCATGCATTGATCTATCTACTATACAATGGTATCAAGTTTGAAGTTATAACTTAATATTTACGAGTGTAGTTTGATTTCTTCTAAAGTGCTGTTTAGCGAAGCACCGGCAATCGCCTTAAAGTATTGATGATAAAGTTTATTAAGAAAACGGCCCTAAGGAGGTTATATCATGACATTCTCATTCAATCATACAATGTTTCGTTAAGTAAAAGAATTTATAAAAAATAGGTATTCTTAATTTTTAATAGTTATTATTAAGAATATTAAATCATATTGAAAAAAAATCTGTTGTGGCCAGCACAAGACCTTCCGTCAATTCGATGTATTTTGTACAAATCCCACACCAAAAGGTCCTTGATTCTGTACATATAATATCATGTAAAATCAAACACTTTACTATTTTTTACAAATTCCATACCAAAAGTTCATTTGAAAAAATTCTATAAATCCAATAAAATTATAACATAAACATACACTAAGTAAAATGCACTTGACACTTCCTTCTTCTTATTTTTTAGCTTCCCCTATTTTATTAGGGGTCGCTGTTTCCTCTTCTCTTCCACTCATTTCTGTCCAACGCATCTTCTTCACACAGTCATATCTTTCTCAAGTCTTCTGCGATACAGTCCTTCCATCTTCTCTTTGGCCTTTCTCTGCATGTCACTTGCGAGGAACACTATGACATACCAATTTTGTGATCCTACACTTTCCATATTTGGTTTTGCACTTGCAACTGACATCTGTCAATTAGAATTTTTTGAATATATAAGCTGTATCCATGATAAATAGCAAAGCTGACTAATTTTTGAAAATTAATTTCTTTATAATGCTTTAAATCTACATCTATTGAATATGAAGGAAAATATATAATCAAACCGTATAGAGAAGAGTATTTTCTTTAATACGTATAATAAAATGTCAAAAAATAATATTTAACTGCGTTTTTTAAGAAAACTGTTAAAAACTTCAAATAAGGGTACTTCCGGTGGATCAATTATAACCAAAATCTAATGAACTCTTCATATAGATGTACAGAAGAGGAATGCGAAAGAATTATAATTTTTAGAATTGTGGTACTAGTTGCACTAAAATTTTGAAAGTTGGTATGAGGGTGGTACTATTTATTTAGATGCATGTTTATACATTCTTGTGTTTCTACTGTTGTCACAATCAGAAGTTGTTAAAACGCGATCCTTCCTAGATCAAAGAAAATCTTTTCGAACAGCAACAGTAAGTTATCTGTCAGTACCTTACGGGCTATAAATATTATTCTGTGTATAAAGTCCGCACAGCTAAAATAAATGTATGAGATTTTATATTTCTGAATTGGTTTTTGTAGAATTATTTATAGGAAAAAATACATTTTGATGACGTGGCAAATTTATTGCATTAAGAATAGTACCAGACCTTGGCAGCCAAATGAATAAAATAAATAAATTTTCTACTCATTCGTACTAAAAATGAAAATAATCTCGTTGATTACGATATAGCTTTATCTCTCACGGAAATTTATTGCTATATATCTTTTATTTTTTTAGGTTAGGAAAAGAAAATAGAAAAGATAAAGAGACTCCATTAAGTTATGAAATATTCCTCGAAGCAATATGCATTTATTTTAATAAAAATATATTACATGCAACCTTAAAACGCTGTTACATAATTAATATTTTGAAATGTAATGAAAATATATGTAAATTTCTACACAATCATTTTATAAATGCTCCTATATTAAAAGATATTTCCACCACAAACTGAAAAAATAAGTATATGTTTAAAAAATTGATTCAGAGAAAATTGGCTTTCTTCATAGTATAAGAAAAGTTTAAAATTTATTTTTACTTTCAAAAAGTCTTCATTTAATGCAATAGAATAAAAAAAAAATATATATATAAATATAATCACGGCATATTACCCATTTCTGGGTGTGCCAGTATCTACAACACATGTAGACATCGGTAATGATGACGATATATTTTACCTTATAGGCGCTTACCAGGCGTCACCTCACGGGCACTTATAGCTGGTGTGGAGAGTGCACCACAGGGGTCACTTTTGTGCCATTTAAAATTGGAAATATTTGGCGTCTGTCGGGATCAGAATATATATATCGATATGTAATTTTGCCGTAGAATAGAATGGTGTACACTTACGTAACATTCTCTTTATAATCAAATAATATTACTACCAAGTTTATATATCTACCCATTTTTGAATTATTGCCTCAAAAGTCAATATACCCCACATTTAGATAAAAACTTCAAAATTTTCAAAAATCTAATTCATATCTCGACCCATTTTTGGGTTATTACCCAAAAATGGGCAGTTTTGAGCAAAACTTTAAATCTAAATATCTCGAGAAGGAAACGAGATATCGACCTGCGGTTTCAAAATTTGGAATCAGCGCATTGGGAAGTATCTAGATACATAAAAGTTAGATTTTTGAAAATTTTGAAGTTTTTACCTAAATGTGGGGTATATTGACTTTTGGGGCAATAATTCAAAAATGGGTAGAGATATAAACTTGGTAGTAATATTATTCGATTGTAAAGAGAATGTTATGTAAGTGTACGCATTTTTAGAGTATTTATATATGAGTATACATAATGTATATTCATGTGATAATTTTATTGGATTTACAGAATATTTTCCAAGGAACTTTCTGTATGGAATTTGTAAAAAAATTGTATTATGTTCGTGTTACAATTTTACTGGATATAGAATATTTTCAAATGAACTTTTGGTATGGGATTTGTACAAAATACATCAAATTAACGGAAGGTCTTGTGCTGGCTGATTATAATTTATATATTATCAACTTTTAAGTTTGTCTTTTTCTTTTAAGTCCAAAAAAATCAGAAATAATTTTTGTAACGGGTGGTGGTGCTCTAATCTAATTTGAAAAGTCATTTTGAATTTTGTCTCGCGTTCTATGTAATGCAAGTAATTTGGCTTTAGGATGCTTCAGTATCTTTATGACTTAGTTATGTTCAGTGCAGTTAATAATAATAAGTTTGTGTAAATAATATTCTTAAATAAAATTAGTACATATATCAAGATGTCTGTGGTTGTCAAATCATCACGAGCATCGTCAGTAAAAGCGCACATGTTCAATTACGATATTTATTTAGTTTTAAAACATGCATTTACATTACAAGCAAAAATAGAAAATACATTATTAAAACGAGATTTAAATTTAGATTGCCAATAATAAGTCTGTTGTTCTCTTCATCATTTGTAAAACAATTATATATTCATAGTAAACAATATTTTATTATGACTCGTATCCATTTATATTATGTTTTCTGTATTCTAATCATCCTCCATAAATCTCCTGGCTTCCAGAAAGTTGTCCTTGCAAGTTCTCCATGCACGAAAGGCTTAAGGTAGTAAGTTACTATCCCCGGTAAATAGTTTGTAAACTAATGTCACCTTAAGCAGTTTATTATAGCCGCAAATGATTGCTTAAAAATAGCTTCTTGTAAACATCTGGATTCTTAAATTTCAAAGTGATTGACGAAATTTTAAATAAAGTTTGGCATTATACAACAGTTAAATTTGAAGCCAGATCAAAGAAAATTCGTTTTTATTTCATTTTTCATTGGCATGTCACGAAGAAATGTAACATATGGATCAAGAAATGTATTAAAAAAATATGAAAGAAAGAAAGAATTATAAATACATCTACTCGTACAGCTTGTAACAACATTTAAATGTAGAATAATTTCTTCTTGAATATAACGTATAAGTTTTTATATAAAAATATTCATGCGTACACTTACATAACATTCTCTTTATAATCAAATAATATTACTACCAAGTTTATATCTCTACCCATTTTTGAAATATTGCCCCAAAAGTCAATATACCCCACATTTAGATAAAAACTTCAAAATTTTCAAAAATCTAATTTTTATGTATCTAGATACTTCTCATTGCGCTGATTCCAAATTTTGAAACCGCAGGTCGATATCTCTTTTCGTTCTCAAGATATTTAGTTTCAAAGTTTTGCTCAAAACTGCCCATTTTTGGGTAATAACCCAAAAATGGGTCGCGATATGAATTTGGCGACAACACCATTCGATTCTACGGGCAAAATTACATAAGTACACCAATTTTCAGAATTTTTGAACACCGCATACAATCTCTAAAGCAAAATAACTGAAAATGGCCAAAAATCGCAAAAATCTTAAGGGGTACCCCTTACGATTTTTTCAGATTTTGGCCATTTTCAGGGGTTTCGAAGCTTTTGTTCATAAAAAATGAACCGGTTAGACAAAAATTCTGAAAATTGCTATACATATGTATTTTTGTCCGTAGAATCGAATGGTGATATCGCCGAATTCATATCTCTACCCATTTTTGGGTTATTACCCAAAAATGGGCAGTTTTGAGCAAAACTTTGAATTTAAATATCTCGAGAACGAAAACAGATATCGACCTGCGGTTTCAAAATTTGGAATCAGTGCATTGAGAAGTACCTAGATACATAAAAATTAGATTTTTGAAAATTTTGAAATTTTTATCTAAATGTGGGGTATATTGACTTTTAGGGCAACAATTCAAAAATGGGAAGAGATATAAACTTGGTAGTAATATTATTTAATTGTAATGAGAATGTTACGTAAGTGTACGAATTTTTACAGTATTTGAACAGCTGTGTGAATTTTTAGAAATAAAAGTATTGAAATAAAAATGGATAAATGCTATAAAAAAGTTCCTGTGAAAAGATTAAATCCAATAAAATTATAACATGAACATACCCTATGTAAATTGCACTTGTCAATTCCTTCTTTCTTCTTCAGCTTTCTCCAATTTTATTAGGGGTCACTGTCTCTTACTCTTCTCTTTCATTCATTCCAGTCCAACGCATCTTCACACAGTTCTTCCTCTCTCAAGTCTTCTGCGATACAGTCCCATCTTCTCTTTCGCCTTCCTCGTACTCCCTCACATACACATATACAGACATCATCTTAAAAATAGTAAATTCATATTCTAGGTACTATCAAACGTGCTTATTCATTAAAATCTCACCATTGAATTTTTTGACCAAAGACAATACTTTCCTTACCTAAAGGTGACGGAAGGTAAACATAAAACATAAGAGCTTTAATTTTGTAATCTTGTAAAATTTTAATACAAGCTATGATATGCCAATACGAAATAATAATTACACGATAACTTATCTTTATCCAAAGTACATTTTGCCAAAATTTGTCCTATAATCTGAACAAATCTTACTAATGTTATCTATCTGATTGCTAGACGTATTAACAAATAAATGGGGATTACACCATTTTTTTTTTTTTGTAATTTCATCTGAAAATATTAGGAAAACTAAGACTATTGATGAAAATCCGATGAAAAAATTCCTATTAATAAGCGAGTTATAGTCTCCCGAATTTTGAAAAGATTGACGTGACGGCACATTTATGTGTTTTTATATCAAACTGTTTTCATCATGGACCTAAATGTTCTTGAAATATATGCTATTTTAAGTTATATTTACATAAAAATAAATGAATATTATAACACTGTATAAGTCTACATACTTTATAATTACAGGTGTATTTAAATTATTAAGTTTAATGCAAGAAATTTATGTTAAAATAAAAACTGTTTGGAAACTGTAGTACAGGAATGTTAGCCCCTCCTTTCGAATTTGAATTTCTTAACTTCCATTGGTAGTAATCCCACCTCCTAACACGCTATTTGTAATGCATGTATAGGCGGTTTCTCGGTCGCCAATCAAAATATTTTCATATTAGTGTCGAAGCGTTATAACAAAAAACCCTTTATTTCCGAAATATCTCAATTATACCATTTCATTTTTTTATTAATATTCGTTACTCAGTATATACATTGGTATTTTTTTACTATTTTCCTTTAATTCGATTGAGCCGTAATCCCCCATTGTATTTTAATATGTGGAACAGGATTTTCCTAATCAACTATGCTATGTAAATTTTATGGGAATTTTTCCAAATTATTCCAAGAATTGTTTAGATATAGATTGTAGAATGTTTTATATTCTTCTTAATAATTTACTACAAAAACCATTAACGTCAGACTTTAAGAAAAGCTAGTGAGAGACATGAATATGTATATTATTATAAGGAAAAAAAAATAGAAAATATTTGTAAATGAATTATTATTAGAAATATAAATATAAACAGTAATGTATACAAGATATTAGTGATTAAACGATTACGATTAATTGTAATCACAGATTATTTAGATCAAATATGGTTAATAATAATAAATTTTGTTTCAACACTACAATATTTCTCCAACGATAAGTCCAGTATTACAATTCTAAAAATTATAATTCTTTGAATTTCTCTTCTTTACATCCATATGAAGGGCTGATTAGATTTTGGTTATAATTGGTTAACCGGAAGTTCTCTTATTTGAAGTTCAACGCATTTAAATATTATTTTTTTACATTTTATTTAATTTTAAAAATGAAAGAAAATATCTTGCTGCCTGTATGGTTTGATCAGACATTTTCCTTCAAACTTTGCTCTACCTAATCATGGAAACAGCTGATATATTCATAGTTATTTACATTCGAGTGCGTGTAAGTTGTATTTTACAGCGCGACAGCTTTGTTTAAGGCACGAGCCCTTAAGGCGAGTGCCTTATTAGCTGGAGCGCTGTAAAATACTTCCCGCACGAGAATTGTATCAAATTTTTTGGCCGACGATAATGAAAATCACCTTTTTAATGAGATAGGTTGTACTTCTGAAAAGGGTTAGTTTAAAATACTAGGGTTAAATCAATTTCCAAATTTGATTTTACTTACCTTCATTAGAGTACTTCTTCTAGCGAAAATTTATTTGTAATAATAGACGTTGTTTATGACTGATAATATATTTATTTGCTCATGTTTTCTTCGTAATAAATAATAGGTAGGTGTCGATATTTGACATTTCAGCAATGTTCGCCTCACGTATTTGACAGGTATATCGATCGGTGACTATGTCGGTAACGGCGAATTTTTACAATAATGACAGATGTCGCAGCCGTGATTTTGGTTTATATAAATTAATTTTAAATATAGGAAATGTTAAAGTAAAAAAATGACTTATGTAGGTAGTAGTTTTTTACATGAACTTTATTATAGTAAAGATGATTTTTTTTCTAAATGCCCATAAACGTCCAGTGTATTTTGATTATTTTACCGCATAGTTAGACAAGTTACAACACAGTAAGCGTAAAATGTAAGTTACACTTGCTGTGTATACAATTGTAAAGTTCCCATTACACTTCAGGAGGGCAAAAAATAATTTTAATTGACAGATGAATAGTACTTGTTCTTGTTATAATTTTATTGGATTTAAGAAACTTGGTGTGCAATTTGTGTATAATACATAGAATTGACGGAAGGTAATGTGCCGGCCACATCAGATTTTTTAAACTTTGAAAGTCCCTATCATACAATTTTAAGGCATTAAGGCCTAATTTTAATATAAATGATTAATAATACAATTTGTTACTATGGCGGAGACCCCATTACATTGTAGGTATATTCGTTCGATGTAAAATCATTTATTCATCATGATAACCTAATTAAAAATTTTAATTGATAGTAACTACTCGGAAATGTAAGCCTTATCTGTTTCAAATATTGGCTTACGTAACCACATTTATGATAAGAACAGATAAAATTTTACTGATATCTGTATACTAGGTATTATACGTTACGGAATTGTTACACGTGTTTTAATCGTTACAGAACAGGTGTAACTTACTGATAAGTTATACCTACAGAAATATTTACATTTTACACAGATAACGGAAAATGTTACCGGTAATATAAAATGGTGGACAAAATTATTTAAAAAATCTCTTCATTTACATTCGACGGATAATTTTTAGTTTAATATCAATATGAATTCTTTATTACAGCTTAAAAAAATAATCTTGTAAGTCATTGGTATAAATATAGAACCCATGTATTTTTCTAGCCAATGAGAAGAGAGCTTTTAAGATATTGGCAGCGTAGCGCTAAAATAGTAGTTTATCCTATGACTGTGCTCCACGTAGGCTCTGAACTGAAAGAAGGAATGACGATCGGAACAGTTGAATGTGAGTGACGTAGTAAGACGTCACACTACACGTGCGAAGCACACTAGATAAGAAGTTTATTTCGGAATAGAATTATGGTTGCTTTGAAAATTCACGTTTGGGTTTATGACTGTAAATTACACACGTGGAATTTCTTACTCATACTAAAAAATGTTGTTATACATTAAAATTAAAGTTCCCGGCACTCTAAATTTATTCTTAACACTCGGCATTTTACTCATACCTACCTCAGGATATACCGGCTGGTTCCTCATTTGAAAACATCATTTATTGAGCGTACTACTTTTGAAAATTAACCTTTACTAGTTACTAACCTGTTTATTTTCAAAAAATAATTTTTAGATTTCTATTTTAGAAACTAGTACTTCCGGTTGTCCAATGGGGTCCTATACCATAGTCATATTTTAACTATCTTAAATAAGAAGACGAAAATATACATAAATTAATGAGTATTAGTGAAAAATTTTTCTTTAAATATTAACTAGGTCACAAACTACAAGCGATTGAAGCTGATTACTAATTGGGTATGACGCGTTAGGTACTAAGAATTTGATTGGTCGCCTGATTTTAAAAAGAAGATTCGCGCGTCTTTAGCCGTCATCTTTGAAAGAATATGAAATGTCATGTTGTTCTATAACCTAACAAAACATTTAACAATTTTGTGTTTGATGAATTTGTTTAATTATAACATCTAGTAATATTAACAATTTATAATTAAATCAATTTGTAATATGAATTAAATTAATAATAATATTAATTAAATAGGCTATTACACGACATTTTTTTAAATTATTTTTCTTGAAATACATAAAAATATAAGACCACATGTGAAAGTCCGAGTTAAAAATTTCTCCAAATAAGCGAGATATTAGGTCCGAATTTTAAATCTGCTTTGTGACGTAGGTAATGTGGATATACCAGAAGTAAACAAACAGTGGTTCACAAACCACGAAAAATGTTAAACAAATTACAAAATAATGTATATTTAAATTGTAATATTATAATTCATTATTAGAGACATAAAATAAATTATTTCACTTAATTTATTTCACTTTTTTTTCTCATTTTATAAAAACAAAGAAATTAGAACGTCACCCGAACAGCAACCGAACAGATCCGACACACCCGAAGAAATATATTCTTAGTTAGGGCGGGGCTTCTCAAAATCGGATGTCATACTTGGATCCTATTTGCTCAAACACTCGTGTACATGTCCTGCATCATCAAAAGCAAAACTCCCCGTGTCTTCTAGAAGGAATAATTTATAATAAAAGAAATATGGGTTTCCTTATCCTTTAACTATTATCATTCTTATTTTCAACAAACTTTTACTATTTTTGATTACTGTGGAATAGCCTATTAATATTGAAACTTCAAAACAGGCAAACATTAGCGCCATCCGTCGTCATACTTTGTGTAATAATATTGTCAAACTGTTTCAATGTTCTGTAATTTATTAGGAAGAAATCCTTGTTAAATGCTTATTATTTATGTTATTTATACTTAATAATAATTTCTTCGTGAATATAACGTATAAGTTTTTATATAAAAACATTTCAGCTATGCAAACATGAAAAAAATTGTTTCCAGTATAACTAACAGCTTGTCCTATTGTTTGTCGATCACTTGTTAGTACCTGCTACGTCACGCACAAATTCTTAAACTTTAAAAATTCATATCTCGCTTATTACGTAAAATTTTTAAGTCGCGTTTGCACTGAATTTCTTATTTTATCCTGTTCTTACAGGAAAAAAATAAATAAAAGAAAAATGGTATAGGACCCCATTGTTACCAAAGTTAGTTCTTCCCATTAATGTCAGATTGAGGAAACCGTAGTTAAACATGTCTTAAATTTTACAAAATGGAATATTTTCTAAACAAATGTGTATTTCAGTCTGATTTGCTGCAAGGCATATGTCTAGTGCAGTTAATTGCATATTCACTAGGTCATATCTGCATAAATCGATAAATGTAGAGCTAATTATCATTGCAACAATTAATTATTAGGTTAGCATAGAATGTAGAGTTGCATAAGCAAAGAGCATTTCTTGTAGCGTCTAAATTTATTTAGTTTTACATGAATGATTTACTAGTAATATACAGGTGTCTCAATAAGCTTGCTCACTATTGGTAACTTTTTTATTTGAAGAGATACGAGGTTGGTTAAATTAGCAAAATTGTGCCATTTTATATTAGAAAATTGGTCATGTATACAAAATAAAAATTGTGTCAGCGGTTCCCAAAATTTGGGACAGAATATATATTTTTTAAATGGAACTATATATTTTTTAATATCTTATTGGAAAGAGTATTTTTTTCTCTTTCCAACAAGGTAATGTTGTTTATGTACAATTTTTTCAAATAAACGAGTTATTTACGTTATAAATAAAAATTATATTTTATTAGTTTAGGTCAAGTAAACTATGGAAACAATTGTCTTTTATAAAATTATTATTTTATTAATTTATTTTACAGTAGTAACAAAACAAAGAAAATATTCAAATTGAAAGCCATTATTTCTTTCGCACATTTGGACTCTTTTGTAAAGAGAGCCGACCGGTGTCTAGATATAACTTTCCATATAGCACGATCATATCTAACTTTTCTTCATTTGTAAAGTTATTAAACATTATTAAACACAGAGAACTTTACGGGAGAAATGATTAAACGTCAAAAAAACAAAGAATCAATTGTTTCCATGGCTTACTTGACTAAAAAAGTAATAAAATAGTTTACAAAATTTAAATTTTTAACCGTAAATAACTCGTTTATTTGAAAAAATTGTACATAAACAACATTACCTTATTGGAAAGAGAAAAAAATACTCTTCCAATAAGATAATAAAAAATATATGGTTCCATTTAATATATATATATATATATATATATATATATATATATATATATATATATATATATATATATTGTCCCAATTTTGAGAACCGCTGACATAAATTTTATTTTGTCTACATGACCAATTTTCTAATATAAAATGGCACAATTTTGCTTATTTAACCAACCTCGTACCTCTTCAAATAAAAAAGTTACCAATAGTGAGCAAGCTTATTGAGACACCCTGTATATTTTTTTTTTTTTTCATTTTAACGTTGAGTATTATAGTATGTCTTAACTTATACAGCCCGATTGCCAAAAAAGTTTAAGCTAATCCTCATTTTTGGATTAGTGAATTCTATTCTATTCCGGTATTTAAAATTAAATTTTCATGATATTATCAATAAAGGTAGATAGTAGGAATAGATTAGACTATATTTTAAGATATAAACTGTCAAAATTAGAGTAGAATTCGCTAATCCAAAAATGAGGATTAGCTTAAACTTTTTTGTGAATCGGGCTGATAATGAACTCTTGCTGATTCGTTAAGCTGAAATATTTTTTTAATATTCTGTGATGTAGGTTTCCATCTCATTTTGTTCTTAACAATGTAAAATAAGTTAAACGTAGTATATGACAAATAATTGCGTATTGTAAAAAACTACAACGAAAATTATGTATGTGTGTAACAGCTGTTTCCAAGGTTCACATACGTCAAACTCAGATCAAATTAAATATATAATTAAGCCTTTAAATCTAGCTACATTTTAAATGTTATCAAATAATTATTTAATTTGGACATTTTAATAAAATGCTTTTTTCACTATTAGCCTAGGAACCCACTATTATTTACCTTTATTTGACATGAGAAATTGTTTTTCACTGCCGCTTGCTTGTAACCATGGTAACCTAGGTCATTAATAATTTATTATTAACCTAGGTCTATAATGCAAACTGTCACTTTTCTATCAAACTCAAACCTCCAAATCGAAATATTATTTAACTCATTAAACTCAAGAAAGGTGTTAAGTATATAATTTAAATTTTCCGCTTAATTTTAAATTGACCTACGCTGCCGCCTCGCCTGGCCACTGTGCTGTTTTGGTGAAAATGTGAAATATTTGTAGATGTAGGATTGAACAAATCACTATTTTTTTGTATTTATACGTAAATACATTTCAATAGATTTATTTAAAAATAATAATAAACTAATAAGGCTGCTGACTGTAACAGCACAAAGTGTTTTTATTAAATAATTAAATCAAATACAAATCAAGGCCCATAAGTGAGGTTATTAAACCTGCGAAATGAGCAAAATATCAGATAAAAACAAATGCAGCCTACTTTGTTTTTGTGAATATTAACAAATAAGTAAAGCAATTATTCGTGTCAAAATGATTGTTATTATCAATAAAAAAAAATCAAATAGGATTTATGTGCTAGTAGTGAAAAAAATAGTATATAAACCACGGTTAAGAAGATCATTATTGACCAGGCGCCTTGTATCCCTCGGGTTTCGCCCTCGGGTTACAATATTAGCGCTGGGTCAATAATGATTATCTTCTCAACTTTGACGTATAATATACTATTATTTGAAATCATCACTAAAGTGCACAAAAATCGTCTTTAAAAGTTCAGAAATCCGCCACTAAAGTAATTCATTATACGATGATTTCATGCTAATGCATTGTTGCCAACCTTATGATAATTTAGGCAGATGCATTGACGAAGAGCGAACTAAATAATTCCAATTTTCAATGAACAAGTTTGACGTATAAAACATAATTTTAAGTGTTCTTAACTTCAATGTCCGAGATTAGCAACATTGAGTGTCAAACTAACAGATATGTAAACTAATCTATAAAAATAAATATTCCTTTCATTTTCACAATTTCTCGATTTCAAATAAAATATCATATGCAGCTCGGCATTGAAGTTCCGTTTTCTCACTCATAGTTTATTTTTCACATTTGTGATAAAAGTGAAACTTCAGCGCCTTGAGACATAAATAACAGTTATTTATATTATCATCATTCTCTGCTTGAAATATATTGTTACACCGTAGTAACATCAATTATCAATAATTTATTGTCAGAATTATTACTTTACGAACGATAACATATATCTGAAAGTTAATAATATTTTGCTGGCCAATCACAATCACAATGAAATATGAAAACCAGTTCCAGGAAGAATCACAATCACAATGAAATATGAAAACCAATGACATTTTTTTGCAACAGGTGGACTGGAATACATGGTACATATTGATTTGAAATTTGTCATTCGGAAGTAATATATCATATATTCATAGATTGTATAGTGTGTCAATTTTCAATATCGTATTTCGTTCACTTAGTTATCTTATTACGAGGGTCACGCTGGAAACTATAAGCGAACTGAAAACACGTCGTTAAGAAGATCTTTAAACGCACTGTTATTGACGCTTTTCGTTTTCGACAGATGGTATGATTGCTTTCTTTTTACATTTTTTTTTTTTTTTTTTTTCAATTTTCATATTGAAATATCAAAAGTCATTGACATGTAATAGTCATATAGTAATTAAATTGACATTATGTGTTTTTGAAATTACTAGAAAGCACTAAAAAAATCAAGGAAGAATTGACGTGCTTTATTTCAAACTCATCAGTTTGCTAACAACTTCAAAATTGATTAGTGTAATGCAAATGTTTTAAGCTCAATTTTTAGAACTAGGTGAATTTCTTAAAACTGGAGATAAAATTTACAAATGTGAAACGTACAACAGTGATAATGGAATTCAAATTTTATTTCTCATAAAAAAGAGGAAAGCGGAATTTTTAATTATTTCATCATTTTTAATCAGAAATATTTGTAATTTTTTGTCGAATATGATAGATATATCACAAAAAAAATGTTCTCGTTATTTATATAAATTTTGTGTTTTATGTTACTATACAGGCTGGTTGATTTTTCATTGTCCAGTTTATATCTTCTGAAATATTAAAGATACAAAAAAAAGTTAAATACAAAAGTTGTTTAATACAACCTGATATATAATTTAGCATAAACAATTTTTTTCCAAGGCCTACCATTGTTTTGAAAAAATATTTAACTTTAATTTTTTAAATGGAACACCCTGTATATTTTGACAGAATAAGATTCTCAACAAATTTATCTTTACAATGATGTGTAACAAGTAAGGATTTACCTTGAAATTATGTCCTATAAAGCAAATAGAAATATGATAAAAGTAGGCTACGATATTCTATTGTTTATACCTGTAACTTCTGTCACACATGAACATTGGCTACGTAGGGGTTTTCCTTTGAATAAAATTATATCTAATAAAGCAAGTAATAGAATTACTAGCATTGATGATTTACAAAATTATTAATATTTTATTTAAATATCAAGTAGCAATCTGTGACATATGTTACTGGTATAAACAATAGAATTTCACAGCCTACTTTTATCGTACTTCTATTTGCTTTATTAGACATAATTTAAAGGTAAACCCTTACTTGTTACACATCATTGTAAAGAGAAATTTATTTAGAATTTTATTCCGTAAAAATATATAGGGTGTTCCATCTAAAAAATCAAAGTTAAATATTTTTCCAAAAAATTGGTAGGCCTTGGCAAAAAATAGTTTATGCTAAATTATAGACCACGTTGTATCAAATAACTTTTCTATATAACTTTTTCTTGTATCTTTAATATTTCAGAAGATATAAGCTGGACAATGAAAAATCAACCAGCGTGTATAAACGAAGAAAACTATTTATTTTAAATTTAATTTTACAATCGTTATATTTTTTCCAAAATTAATATAATTGATAATATTCCTTATTTGTTCATCAATATCAATTAACAAAGGACTTGAATCACTTTATTTCTCTAGGGAGTGCTTTAATTCCCTAGGAAGTATCCCTCAATAAATAATTAAGTTATGATTTTGATAAGAATAAAGTTAACATTATTTACCGGTTTTATATAAAATAAATAATTGAATAAACGAACAAAACATTTTTGTATTCTATTCCTGTACTAACTTTATTATTAGCTAGTTGATAAACATATTTATGATAGTTTACACTTTACAATATAGTTAACAAACTTTTTATACAAAAGAAAACTGAAAAACTACCGTCTATTTTTCTCCTCTGACGTAACAACTGAATTTATTGTTCTCAAGTCTTTAAAACTACATTAAATAGAAGTTTGCAATTTCTGCAATTTGTTTGAAAGTTCTGTGTTGGTTTTTGTTTTCTATTTAGAACTTTTGTTTGACTGCAGTTTTTGAACACCTTTTGTTGGTAAATAAAAACAGAAAATAAATTATACTGTACTAACATTTATTGGAAAATATTAACTGAATGACATTACATTACATCCGTAATGTTGGTTAAGGCAATTTCCTTTTTAAAACTCCAATTTAGTTTGTAATGTCATTATATTGCCTACTTACGATATCAGTACATATTACCCATTTCTGGGTGTGCCGGTCTGTTTTCACAGATATTGGTAATGATGTTGACATATTTGTACCGTGCGAGCGCTTACCAGGCGTCACCTCACGGGCACTCATTGCTGGCGTGAAGAGTGCATTACAAGAGTCACTTTTGTGCCATTTAAAATTGGAAATATTTGGCGTCGGCCGGGATCGAACCCGGTTCCCCAGGTTCGCGACCAGACACTCAGGCACGCGGCTAGGAGTAGAAAAAATACGAATAAAGCAATAGGGTAGTTGCGCATTTTCCAATTTATTTTTTTTCTGAAAGAATTGTTCAAGTTATTCACTTTAATACATATTTTACGTCTGACAACTGTATATTTTTCAAAATATAATTTAAAAAAAAAAAAAATCTTATTTCAAATTTTCCTGTGGTGACGTTTTTTATTAATACCAATCACAGTCTTTCTTGCCCTAGAGGTACACTCTCGGTTGTACACTCTGTACACAATACTACCATTTTTATTTGAAACGATTTATATGTTTGAGTGAAGCATTATTTCAAAAAAAAATATTCATTTTCACACAAATTCATTAGTTTCATTACCTTGTTTTAAATCTGCTAATATAAAAAAGAAAAAAAATGTGATTTTAACACGTAAATTCACTGGAGTGTGCAGCCACCTGGTGGCAAAATTATGAAGTTGTCTATATAAGAATTAAATATCTTGAAAATATCTGGTATTCAAGTAAATAATTATAAAATATACGTACTTTTAAACAATACTTTTGTATCTGTTATTTTTTTTTAGAATTATACTGTAAATATTTGTATGATACAATTAAATATAATTCAACATCTTCGCTTTGTCGTGGTAGTCTAACAAGCTTGTATGAGTCATACAGACTTCGTCGAACTGTATAATGAGGTCATGCAAAAAAAAATAATTGTACCTTTTTTCTGTTTAAATCGAAAAAGGATAGTCTAATTCATCGATCAGTATGATTAAATTATTTTTTATTTATATTTTTTGTTGTATAATATCGTTTTAAATTATGATATTTTTAAAAAGTTGCAAAAACCAGCCATGTTTTGTCGTCACAACGTTACGAACGAAGTTCAGACTCATTTCAAACAGACATTTTATATGGACACATAATTTCTAAAAGAAAAATATATATAAACTATAAATTGAGGATTACATATCTAAATATGCTATTTTATATTAATATAATATCGTTCTATTTATTTTTATAAATATAATTTTCATTTGGCGTGAAATTATCTACGTTACATCAGATGTTTCTTTCACTTTTGAATTTTTGAATTAGACGGCAGGAGGTTATAAACGCATATGAGACATTGAATATATTCCAGAATATTATTTTATTCTTTATTTTGGCACGAAACAACGTTCCATCGACATGTTTACTTTCATAAATTTTAGGTTATCTTTAAATGTCACTTTGACGTTTAAGACAATTGTGAAAATCAAAATGGTCGTGCTTCTCACTCTGTGACGTCATTGGACAAGGGACGAAGCGGGGGTCTTCAGCCGCATTTTAAAGAATGTCATTTTCAATTACAATTTTTTCATGATTAAAGATCGATTTCAGGAAAAATAAAAAATACGGGTCTATTATTTTTCACTACTCTATCGATTAAAATTATAAAAAAAAAGTCGTGCATGACCTCATTATTAAAAGTCTACGTCACAAGAATTTCACCGCGAACTTTATTTATGGAAATTATGAATGAAAAGTTTTATATTTTCTAATAATTTTTACATTAATATGTTTAGAATTAGTTTATATTTCATAATTAATGAGAAAAAAAACATTTATTTTTTTCGCAAGTACCCTTTTCCATACAATTCCAATATTTCATCATCGTTTATTCTCTCCTTTACAATCGTATTATTCCACCTCAACGTTGAACCACTTAATAATTCATGATCTCTCGACGTCCACTCGTCTGTAACTTTATTTGTTCTTTGTTCTAATTTCGTTCTGTTTGTTTCAGAATTGCCCGCTGAAGAAGGTAAGTAAAACAAGGGTATTTCCTTGTTCTCCTACAGCTGTATATACAAGCTGCAAGTTGCTAGTTAGAAGTGCTTGTCTCTGTCAATCTGAACGGCCGACGGAAGCGAAAGAGGATATTACAAGGCGTAGGAAATTAAGGGAGAAGGAAATTGTAAGATAGAAAATGGGGAGGAATATATTTGAAGGGTTAATGGTTAATCCATAGTTCTATTAAAATATAATAGGTTTTAAAATAATTCAATTCATGTTTTTATCAATATTTCAATAAGTAAATATGAAGTTCGATATACTTTAAAAAAATTTATTTAACATATACGGTATGTTTCTCTTTCAAACAGAATGCCGCTCGCGTACGAAATCCATTGCAATAACTGATAGAGAAATCTTTGGCATGATGCCCCACCGCTAGGGATGATGTAGCTCAAATGGGAGATCGCCAGACTATAGATTTGGTGGTCCCGGGTTCAAAACCCGGCGTCAGCTGATTTTTCTCTCTCATATTTATAATTTATCCTAATAGTATTTAAATAAATATGAAGCCCGTGAGATTCAGTACAACATATTGTTATACATTTATATTTCTCTATCTCTAAATTTATAGAACGTATAATAAAAAATCTGTTGTGGCCAGTACAAGACCTCTCGCCATTTCCATATTAGGCTATATAAGTATTGTATTGCACTTCGCTTTCGAACCGTCGTTATATAACAAAATATTACAGAACATTACTGTTGTTTTTTATTATATTTAACATGTCTTCTGCACACATATATAATTCTAATTATATCTATTTCTTATTGTATGAGGAAGTTTCTAAATGCCAGAGATTGTTCCAATTCATTAACCAGATTGGCGGTATTTCTGATGGATATGTGCATTTTACCTATAATTTCAAATATTTAATTAATAAAACAATAAGAAAAATTAAATATACTTTCCAGTAAAAGTTATCAGAATGTCACTAAAACTGTTGATTTTTGACACTAACATGTGTCATTTACAAATTATGTTATAAACATTGGAATTTGTCAACTGGTTTCCTCAGTGCCTTGGCCTCTGCGATTAGTTCACTCTATAAATTATAGTGTCTTTATCTCTAAATCTATACAAGATATAATAAAAATTTTAAGTGTATTACATGGAGAATTTTATGCTCTTCAATATTTAATAAAAAAAAAAACTCCCAAAAAATTATATTTAGAAGAATTTTTCAAAGAAACTGCTACTTCCGGTTGTTCAATTGTTACCAAAACCTTTTCAGCTCTTCCCAGGAATGTCAGATTGAGGAAACTGCAGTTAAATATTTTTTAAGTCTTATAGTTTTTGAGGAATCGTGACTACAACATCCAGACATATACACACACACACACACACACACACACACAATCATTTTAAAAATGTTATAATCGGATTCTAGGGACCTTAAATTGTGCTTATTCAATAATATCTGGATATGCGAATTTTAGCATGAATCCAATACCTCTCTTAGCGAGAGGTAAAAATTAACAAACATATTATATCGAATAGAGATTTTTAAATTCTTTAATATTTGTATTAAAATTTAAAATGCCATTATTGGAAAAAGTTAAGTAAACGTACAATGCAACTAAATAAATATAAGTTTTCTATCTTTTATGCAATTTTATCTTTATGTCTCTTTTTATGAAACATCATTTCTACATTTCTGTTCGAAGCTCCTCATTTTATGTCTATATGTAATGCATGAAATGTGTAGCAATGTGTGATTCCGAACATATGTGACATATTTCTTTTAAAAACAAACTCGAGTTATTCCCACTTTGAAATATAAAACGAAACGAGTAACAAGTGTATGTTTTGAAAGAGCGACAAATTGGTCTACTAAACGAAATTTGTTGGAATATTAGGGTAGGTTGGAATGATTTAATGTGTTGAATAACAGATGGGATCTCTCTCAACGGAGTATTTTTAGAAGTTTTGACTTTTTAAAATCTGAATTATTTGAAAACGAATTAGCAAACATTGAAAGGACTTGACACTAGATGCATATAATTTATGTTTGTGTATGCAAAAACAACCAATATCAACTCAAATATTTTTTTCATCAAACGTCATAAAAATGGCATTTTTTATGACTTGATTCACAAGGTAGAAATGAAATAAATAAATATCCATACAACTATATAAAATGAGCGAATAAGAAGTAAGAAGAAAGCTGTCATGTCCTTCTACAGCTGTCAAATTTGAATTGATAATCTACAAATTGACATATAAACAGTTTATATTTAATGAAATAACATATTATAATATTGACGGTATGAATTAAAGTGATAAAGTAAAGTTTCACTTCCGATTGATCGTTTGTAAACAAAATCTACTTTGTTGTTCCAATAAATAAAAAAGTTTGTAATACGAAATTTTGGATTATATTTTATTATGTTTTTCCTGAAAAATCTGTTAGAGCTTCAAATTAAGTACTACATCCGGTTTATCATATATAGTCAAAATCTAATATGTTGTTTCAAATTATATAAGAATATTAAATACCAGCTTTGCGAAGTTTTGGATCATTAATATATTTTAAGGAAAAATCGTCACCAACTTCCTTATGCTCTAAAACGCAATCTGTGTAAATTCTTCGCCGTACATTATCCATTTCGTAAATGTGTAGTTGCAAACTATTATTTGACACTTTGAAATCACGTTCTTATTGAGAGCTGTTTGATATATAATGCTGCAAACATCAAACTTAAATCGAATTATCCTGTATATCTAATATTTATGTATGATGGAAAATATATTATTTTTACAAACCTTAATTTCATTAGAATCATATTTAAACTTCTAAATTCTTCTTAACACGGTTTCATTATTAATTTTAATGAAAATTGCTTCGTGACAGTGACATTTGTTTAAATATATCAAATTTGTTATTAAAGTATTGTTTTTGTTTGACGCAGAGGCAAAGTGATGTACAAAAATAAATTATTTTATAATATAATATAAAGTTATTTCAAGTTATTTACTAAATGCCATTATCGTAGAATTGAAGATTGTGCCATTATATTCAATTTGTATTGGTAAAAGCTGCTAAAAAATTATATTCAATGAATTTTTTACAAGAAAAACTGTTAAAAGCTTGTATAAATTATACTTCCGGTTATCCGATATGCACTAAAACCTAATGAGCTCTTCCCACATTGGTATAGAATGGATATACAAAATTTAAAATTTTTCTGATTGATAGTATTTGAGTAATCGTGTCCACAAGATCCACACACACACACACACACACACACACACACACAGACACACACACACACACATACATACCTACAGACATCATTGTAAAAATGTTAAAATCGGATTCTGGGGCCATCAAAACGTGCTTATTATATAAAATCTCTATATGCTATTTTTAGCACGATCCCTATACCTCCCTTACCTAGGGTAGCGGGAGGTAAAAAATCAAAGATTTTCTTCTTGATTACTTAATTTTGGAAATAGAAATAAAATAGAAAACGGTGAATAGCAATATCTTTCTTTATTATCTTTTCTCCTAAAAAATTACATTTCACGATCAATTTTGTCAACTTTTCAATAGAATAATAGACATACGTTTCTGTTTTCATAACCTACTCCGAATTAGTTTTTTCTGAACAGACTATATTTCTTCTTTCGAAAATGTTTTTACAATCTAACGTTTTTGCGGTTACATAAATTATTTCGCCTGGTGGTTTGGGCTAAGGCAAGGCTATAAATGCACGTGTACTTCTCCTAGTGGTTGGGAAACATTAGACGATCAGCCGTCAGCCACTAAGCAATGCGATGGCAATAGTCACTGAATACACCAAGGTGAATTCTGACGTCAGAGCACCAGGCGAAGATACAGTTGGACGTGATGCAAACGTCACACGATCTTTTCACCTGCGTCTGCTAAGCTATTTGAATGTGTCACAAAAAACACATGGGTGATGCGTGAATATTTTTTTTTGTTGGAAATAGTGGTCTTCTTGTTTTAATGAGGTCATGCAAAAAAAATTGTACCTTTTTTCTGTTTAAATCGAAAAAGGATAGTCTAATTCATCGATCAGTATGATTAAATTATTTTTTATTTATATTTTTTGTTGTATAAAATCGTTTTAAAGTATGATATTTTTAAAAAGTTGCAAAAACCAGCCATATTTTGTCGTCACAACGTTACGTACCAAGTTCAGACTCATTTCAAACAGACATTTTATATGGACACATAATTTCTAATAGAAAAATAAAAATATATATAAACTATAAATTGAGGATTACATATTTCAATATGCTATAATATATTAATATAATATCGTTCTATTTATTTTTATAAATATAATTTTCATTTGGCGTGAAATTATCTACGTTACATCAGATGTTTCTTTCACTTTTGAATCTTTGAATTAAACGGTAGAAGGATATAAACGCATGTGAGACATTGAACATATTGCAGAATATTATTTTATTCTTTATTTTGGCACGAAACAACGTTCCATCGACATGTTTACTTTCATAAATTTTAGGTTATCTTTAAATGTCACTCTGACGTTTAAGACAATGTGAAAATCAAAATGGTCGTGCCTGTCACTCTGTGACGTCATTGGACAAGGGACGAAGCGGGGGTCTAGCAACCTCATTTTAAAGAATGTCATTTTCAATTACAATTTTTTCGTGATTAAAGATCGATTTAAGGAAAAATAAAAAATACGGGTCTATTATTTTTCACTACTCTATCGATTAAAATTATAAAAAAGTCGTGCATAACCTCATTGTTGCTGTACGTTATATAAATTAATTGTTATAAACGATTAATGCTGTAATGATTATAATTATTGGTCATTTAAATTAAAATTATTCTTAACATAAGAATGGCATTCGTATAAATCTTCAATTCTCTGGAGCAAGCATTCAAAACTTCAAACAATGCTAAGAATAAAAAATCTGTTGTGGCCAGCACAAGACCTTTCGTCAATTCGATATATTTTGCACAAATCCCATACCAAAAGGACCGTGGAACAGTTTCTATATAATATCATGGAAAATCGAACACGAACACATACTATTTTTTACAAATTTCATACCAAAAGTTCATTTGAAAAGGTTCTATAAATCCAATAAAATTATGACATAAACATACACTAAGAAAAATACACTTGACACATTTTACTTTCTGCTTCAGCTTTCCCCTATTTTATTAGGGGTCGCTGTTTCCTCTTCTCTTCCACTCATTCCTGTCCAACGCATATTCACACAGTCCTTCCTTTCTCAAGTCTTCTGCGATACAGTCCTTCCATCTTCTTTTTAGCCTTTCACTGCATGTCACTTGAAAGGACCACTATGAAGTACTAATTTTTCATCCCATACTTTCCATATTTAGTTTTGCACTTGCAACACACATCTGTCAATTAGAATTTTGAATGTATTAGCTGTTTCCATGATAAATAGCAAAGCTGACTAATTTTTGAAAATTAATTTTTTTATAATGCTTTAACTCTACATCTATTGAATATGAAATAATTTGTCACACACGGACACACATACACACACACACACACACACACAAAAGCGCGCACGTCAGCGGACGTCATCGTAAAAATATTATAATCGGATTCTAGGGACCTTAAAACGTGTTTATCCAGTAAAATATGGATATGCGATTTTTAGCATGAGGTAAAAATCCAAGTGTTTGTTATACCGTGAAACATTGAGTTTGTCATGTCATAACCATGGTTAAGAATTGACATTTGACTGACAGCCATGTATTTGCCCGTCTCATTTAAAATGAAACATAGAGAACGAATTTGACAGAAGTGTTATATTTAAATATTGTAAGAAATATAAAGAATATGTAAAATCTCCTATTTTTAATCAGGAAATATTTTAAATTCTGAATACGCATGAATTTGGAAAATGTGTTGATTTCATTTTGGAATTAATTTTAACAGTAAACTAAGTTCTGTATACAGGAATTTAAATTTATATTGTCAGAACAACGACCTTTTTTAACATTCTTTTTCTAAATTCTTTTATGAACATTCTTCTGAATATTAATATGGGAAAAAGAAGTACGCAAACAATTTACATTTTTAATTAAACTTTACGGACTAAAAAATTCGCAAGTTATCTCCACTTTAAACGATAAAATATTCGCAAAATAGATAATGAATTATTTATATGCAATAATATGGATTTTCCAATGTAATGGTGTATTTTCGTGTCTGACAGTATATTAATCATACAATTTATTTCGGAATCACAAAATAATTGGAGTCATATAAATTGATCAATTTCTAGATTTATGTAAATATGTTTCAAATAACTTTTGTGGTCAATAATTGGAAACATGCGTGATTAATAAGCAATTTATCATTCAATATTTCTTTTATTTTTAAGCATTAAATATCTGAGTTCACAGGTGGTAAACATTTTTAGAATTTTAGATACTTGTGTAAAAACTTATTTATTAAATTCATTTCAATTTGTCGTAAACAGTACCACTTAAAAACTAATAACTTTTTTATTATACCTCCATCATAATTCATGGTTATCGAACTAAAAAGCGTGCGAAAAAAGCCGATTAAACAAAATAATTCACAACTGGTAGATTTATAAAAAAGGCTAAATATTATTTTTTCAAAATTTATGTTTTTATAAAAAATAAAGAATATAAAAATCTGTATCCGATACATTTAAAAAATTTATTATATCATCTATATAGAGTTAGAGGTAGAGAAGTAAATACCAGAGACATTACTGAAGACCTTTTCTGGGAAGTACATTTAATATTTATCTTATTATTAATTAAATATTTAAGTTTATAGATCATCAATGAATTGGAAGAATCTTGAACATTAGAAGAATAAGAGGAAACTTATTCAAAGAATGAATTAAAAAATATAAAAATATATAAAGAAGATTTGTGTTTTTTGTGTACCAGAAATGTTAAATATGTAATATACTTATATAGCCTAATATGGAAATGGCGAGAGGTCTTGTGCTGGCCACAACAGATTTTTTTTGTCAAATCTGAATCTATTGGATTAAAAATTATCCAGCCGTTAAAAATTAACGGCTAAGTTACAGAATAGGGCCCTAAGAATTTGAAATAGAGTAAATCTTAATGGCATTAAAAACCAGAATATTCTAATATTCTTTTTTAAACTTTGATAGTTTCTATCATACAATATGTCCAGTTTTAATACAAATTACTCATGTTCAAATTTGTTGCTATGTTAAAGGACCAATTATAATTATTATAATGATATTTTACTAAAGTTATATAATAACCTTCAAGTTTGACGTCAGTTGAAATTATAAAAAATTACAATCCTCATTAATAAATGTTTTTTATATCTCATGAGTTTTTTAAATTATTTATAAATTTAACCTTTAATTCAAACGCTATTTATATCATAATATTCAATCTGTTTTCAGCAATTCTTTTAAACTTTTTCAGTCTATTGTCTCAATTCCCTTATCTGGCACGTTCACGCGCATTTCATGTTAACGCTAATCGTCGGTTTCGCGTGATGCTCTTCAGTCACGCAAATGAAATGTTATTTTGTCGAGAACGACTACTTCGGATTGACAGAGATACAATATTACTTGATGCTAATTATGCTTACATTTGCAAAGTTAATATGACAAGTCATATGTAAGAATTTTGTACCCAACAAGAAGTGTAAGGTAATAAGGTATTGTATAGTTCTTGTCACCTAAAATCGAGGGACAGTTATAAACAGTTTACCGCCCCTATATACATTGCTTTAATTTTGTAAACAAAATAGTGACAGCATTTTGTGTTATTATTTATTATGGGCAGAAGTTTTAGGTTTCTTTGTGAACTTAAGTGATGAGCGGTTAAGTTTTTTATGACCGTCCCTCGATTTTTGGTGACGAGAACTATACACTATTGTCCTTGCATACTGTACAGGGTGGAACAAATTCGAGTTCCTTATAAGAAAAACTTTCTTATTATGCACCCTACAGAAAATTGATGTAAGTCTTTATGGACGAACTTTTTGAGACAACTTTAATAGGCACCACAGGAATTTTCTATCGTCTTTTGTTTTTAAACTACAGGTTAAAACTTGATTTTGAAAATATTTCATATATCGCTTATTATGAGAGATACAGAAAAATTGTTTAGATAATTTTTATACAGTTTTTTTACGTAGAATTACGTGGTGTAATTATATTTTTTCAAAACATAATAATTCTCGAGATATAACACAAACATAATATTTTTTAAATGGGAAGATATGTTGAAAATAGTATCATCTTTTTACTTATTTTATAAGCTTTTCAACGATGTATAACAAGTCTACATTCTTTTGTTTTAAACATGAATAAAACTTGAAATATTAATTTTTTTGTTTGAAAAAAATGGAAACAAATTAAAAAACCAATTTCAGTTCATCATTTGTTTATATTGATTATATATATCTATTAATTATATTCCAAAAATTCTTTCAGTCAATAATTTATTTTATCGGCATTTTAGTTGACGATTCCAAAAATGTGGAAAATATCCTTTCTAAAATATATAAATTAGGAAAATGAGTAAAAATAATGAATATAACATTAATAATGAACAAATCATGATCTGTAATTGATTTTATCATTGTTTCTTAATAAAATTCATTTTTTTATATCCCAAAAAATTTATATTTCAAGTTTTATTCATGTTTGATGAGACTATTTTCAACATATGTCCCCATTTAAAAAATATTATGCTTGTTATATCTCGAGAATTATTAAGTTTTGAAAAAATCTAATTACGCCATATTATTCTATACCTAGTATAAAAATTAATTAAACATTTTTTCTGTATCTCTCATAATAAGCGAGATATTTTCAAAATAGCGAAAAATAAGTTTTAACGTGTAGCTCAAAAACAAAAGACGATAGAAAATTCCTGTAGTGCCTATTAAAATTGGCCCATAAAGAGCAAAAGAGCTACATCAATTTTCTGTAGTGTGCATAATAAGAAAGTTTTTAATATAAGGAACTCGAGTTTGTTCCACCCTATACTTTACAATAATATACTATTATAGGGTGCAAAATTTGAATATATGACTTGCGGAAATAGATAATTAATATTTTTTATTTTTCTAGGCAAATCTATATGGCAACTCGTCCTAGAACAGTTCGATGATCTTCTAGTCAAGATTTTATTGTTAGCTGCTATTATTTCTTTTGTAAGTATATTCATATCTTCTACCTTGTTTTTCTTAATTGTCAGTTATATCCTATTAGTCAGTTAAAATATATATTTTCAATATAATATACATAGTTGTATTTATAAACAAACAAATGTATAAAACTGATATAAAAATAAAATCCCTTGTTAAAAGTTATTTTTGAATTGTTATATGTAACTGTTTCTGTATTTATATTTACATAAGTAGATTTTTTTTTTTATTTATTATACACGTTTTAATACATACAGGGAATTTATTTTAACATGCAACATATGGTCATTCACTTCCATGGTTACTCACTACTGTCAAAAAATGAGAGCAATGTAATATTTGTCCATTTTAAAATGCAACATACAAAATTTGTAATTTTATATTATCAAAACTAATTTACACTAAATTAGCCTATATACGATTAACAAGAAATCAAAACAAGAATGTTGCACATCTTAACAAACTTTAGCTTACAAAAATTCATAACTTTGATGTAATAAATGTTAAAAAATACCCCCATTCACACTGAGGCAACATCCTAGTCGGTCGTAATAAGAATTGATACCATTTGTGATGTGTCTTGGAGGTATCTCCTGTGCTGCAAAAGTATTTATAATGTTGCATTTTAAAATGGACAAATATTACATTGCTATCAGTTTTTGACAATAGTGAGTAACCATGGAAGTGATGAACCTTAATGTTGCATTTTAAAATAAATTCTCTGTATGTATATAAGCGATAATTATATGGGGATGAGACAGTTTTTCGACGTATTATTTTTATCATTTCACTTGTTGCCCTTTGTTGATGAGGATGAAGTTATGAAAGGAAAACATGCAACAGCCATGCCTTATCCGGGATTTGAACCCGGGACCATTGGAGCGGGAAGCGATAGCGTTACCGCTACTCCATCTGGGTAGATTAAAACTAAAAATCTAACAAGCTTGTAATGATGGCTATAACTCAAAAGGATATATTACGAAACCCACAAATATACAGAATGTCTCAATAAGCTTGCTCACTATTGGTAACTCTTTTATTTGAAGAGATACGAGGTTGGTTAAATTAGCAAAATTGTGCCATTTTATATTAGAAAATTGGTCATGTAGACAAAATAAAAATTGTGTCAGCGGTTCCCAAAATTTGGGACAGAATATATATTTTTTAAATGGAACTATATATTTTTTATTATCGTATTGGAAAGAGTATTTTTTTCTCTTTCCAATAAGGTAATGTTGTTTATGTACAATTTTTTCAAATAAACGAATTACAGTAAAATTTTTGAAAGAAGTCCGATCAAGGCCATCTACGAATTGCATCTATGAATTAAAATTTTATGCTGTCAAATTTAGTAGTGTCGTTTACATAGTTTTTATGAGGTACACAAGATATTATGTACCTTCATAAAAACTAAGTAAAAGACACTACTAAATTTGACAGCACAAAACCTTAATTCATAGATACAATTCGTAGATGGCTTTGATCGGACTTCTTTCAAAAATTTTACTGTACTTACGTTTAAAGATAAAAATTATCTTTTATTAGTTTAGGTCAAGCAAACTATGGAAACAATTGTCTTTTATAAAATTATTATTTTATTAATTTATTTTACAGTAATAACAAAACAAAGAAAATATTCAAATTGAAAGCCATTATTTCTTTCGCACATTTCAGCTCTTTTGGAAAGAGAGCCGACCGTTCTACGTAACTGGTGTCTAGATATAACTTTCCATATAGCAAGATCATATCTAACATTATTAAACACAGAGAACTTTACGGGAGAAATTATTAAACGTCAAACAAACAAAGAATAAATTGTTTCCATGGCTTACTTGACTAAAAAACTAATAAAATAGTTTACAAAATTTAAATTTTTAACTGTAAATAACTCGTTCATTTGAAAAAATTGTACATAAACAACATTAACTTATTAGAAAGAGAAAAAAATACTCTTTCCAATAAAATAATATTTAACCAATCTCGTACTTCTTCAAATAAAAAAGTTACCAATAGTGAGCGAGCTTATTGAGACATTCTGTATATTATTGAACTTGTTACTCCAGAGTTGTTTGATAAAGTATCAAATATTAAATTTCATTACTTGTCAGAATAATATCTCCTCTAGTGGAATAAAGTACACATTTCGTCCCTAGAGACAAAATGGTGTACTTTTCTTTCAATTCTGATATCATAGAAATTCATCATTAATTTTGCTTATATTTTATACCCTTTGACGACAAAATTTTACATTATCTCATATTTATTTATTTATTTTTTTTATTATTATTGATTTTTCATCTTTTTAAATGTCTTTAAAAAATATAGTAAATTAAACTATTCTTCTTGTTGTTATTTTCGAGTATTTTAGTTTTAACGTTTTTAGAAAATACTCTGGTCTATAACTCTTGTTTTATTTGCTTTTAAACATTATTATTCATTTTATAGTGGCAACCTACTACTATTACGTGCGATATTTATTTAATGCCGACCCTACATAAATCATTTTCCCGAGAATAAAGTAATCGTTCTGGCAGCTAGCCGGCAAACTTTTATGAGTTTCTGATCAGAACTAATTTGAATTTGAATAATGGACTTTCATTATGCTATTAACACATGACGTAGCGGTGATTCTAAAGTTTGAATATGCACTAATTAAGTCGTAATTAATAAACTTTAAATTGTGAAGGCTAATTACTGGTTTTAGTTCTGGTAACTAGTGTTGAAATATAAAATTGAGCAATTATATGAAAAAGATGAGAAGATATGTATTTACCCTTAAAGTAACAATTATTTATTTATACATACCCATTAAGTTTAATTAACTACTTAATAATAATCGATATTGATAATAATTATTTACAATGGTTAAACTGGATCAAAAAAATATGTTAACGATTATTATAATCTTTTTAATTATTATACAGTGTGAATGATGAATTTTTTTTTTTAAATAGATTATTTAATTGGCATCAAAGAGTATCTAAATACTCTTAATTTAAGGGCTTATTCTTGCAGTATTTACAAAAAAATAAAGCTATGTTATCAAGTCTACGTTCTTTTGTTTTAATCATGAGTAAAACATGAATTATTATGTTTGAACTGTCAGAAATTTAATTTTATAGGTTACAAAATGTGAAAAAATAATAATAATAAATGGAATAATACTACCTTTGTTTTAGTTTAAGTTCTAAAATAAAATAAAATAAATATGTCATCACGGCATATTACCCATTTCTGGGTGTGCCAGTATCTACAACACATGTAGACATCGGTAATGATGACGATATATTTTACCGTGTGGGCGCTTACCAGGCGTCACCTCACGGGCACTCATAGCTGGTGTGGAGAGTGCACCACAGGGGTCACTTTTGTGCCATTTAAAATTGGAAATATTTGGCGTCTGTCGGGATCGAACCCGGTTCCCCCGGGTTCACGAGCAGACACTCAGGCACGCGGCCACAGGACCCCATAGTTTAAGTTCTGTATTTATTTATTTATTTATTTATTTATTTATTTATTTATTTATTTATTTATTTATTTATTTATTTATTTATTTATTTACTTATTATTAAAACCCAACGTTTCGGCAGCATAAACTGGTGCCTTCTTCAGGGGAAAACATTGACATAAATATGTGAAATATCAAAAACAACAAGTAACCAAGGTAACGAGAAAAGTTCGTAAATGTTACCTTTTTTTATGTATACAATTTTCTAGACAATATATGCATACCTGGCAATAACTTGGACCACGAACATGCATCTTCTCAGGAAAAAATCTCCTTTTGCCAGAGGAAAAACCGTCCCAAAAACTGGCAGAGAAGTGATCTATATAACTTAAGACGCTTAAACGGTAACGAAATACCGCAGCCGTACTTTTTATTAACAGATGTTAGAAAAAGTTTAGAAAAAATTGTATACATATTACAAATTACAACATATTTAATATTGGAAGCCATTCGCGACTAAGTTCTAATCCGTCTCAATGAGTTTTAATAATAAATAAAAAAATAAATAAATAAATAAATATATCATCACGGCATATTACCCATTTGTGGATGTGCCAGTATCTACAACACATGTAGACATCGGTAATGATGACGATATATTTTACCGTGTGGGCGCTTACCAGGCATCACCTCACGGGCACTCATAGCTGATGTGGAGAGTGCACCACAGGGGTCACTTTTCTGCCATTTAAAATTGGAAATATTTGGCGTCTGTCAAAAAAATAAATAAATAAAATAAATAATAAATAAATACAGAACTTAAACTAAAAAAAAGGTAGTATTATTCCAATTATTAATATGAGTTCTGAAAAATATTTTAATAATAATAATAAAATTTATTTAAGTGTTAGATTTTAAAAATAATACTTGTGTAGTGATTTAGGTTCAGAATTGAATTATATGCAACTTTTAATTGAAAACCAAATTTCTAACGGTTCAAACAATACGCATTTATTTATAACTTTGTTTCAATTCCATGGGTATCACTACAAATGAGCAATATTTATACAATTTCAAATTAGATTTTACAAGTTATCAAACATGCAAAATTAAAACTGTTTACTGATTTAGGCGTATAATATAATTATCTACAACATTTTTGTCTAAAATTAATTGGGGACTTTTGCGCAAAAAAAAAAACTGTTTTTTCATAAACGCCTATGGCCAGATTTTTAATTAACCCTATATACTTTTTTTCAATTATGTAATCCTGTATTTCTCTGGCTACGGATGTAATACCTAGAATTTCTAGGGTAATTTATTTGTACCACATTTCCTTAGCAAATGCACATAGCATATTCTTCACAAATCTAATTGTACATTTGAAATACCCCATATTTTTATTTTGTATTCTAAGATAGCATTTCTATTTCCAGGTTTTAGCCTTGTTTGAAGAACATGAAGGAGCGTTCTCAGCATTCGTTGAGCCCTTCGTCATCTTGCTCATTTTGATCGCCAACGCCGTCGTCGGTGTGTGGCAGGTAAGCGAACTAATCATACAGCACTTAGTGCAGAACACGTGTCTCCGAATATAATGACGTCACTGCTCTACTGCTGCACTTAATTACACACTCGGGCGACTTAATTGGATTAGATTAACACGATATGTACTTAGGAAATCCTCAAATTCACACAAGGACGGTGTATTTTCCAAAAAATGTTTTAAATATCGTTACCGTTGTTTTATCATTAATTTAATATCATATCCATATTTTTATTTATTTTAATATCTTATCAGTGTTTACTTGACCAAAACATTAGTGATAGTAACAGCTGAATTTTGTAAATGTAAATAAAATAAAAATTAACTAAAAAAATCTGATGTGGCCAACACAAAACCTCCCGCTATTTAATTTTTACATACATACATACATACATACATACATAAAATCACGCGTTTCTCACTTAGTGGGTTAGCAAAAACCCGGAGACAATAGTAACAATAAGAAAAGGGATAAGAGTAAGAGCTCAGCTGACTCACTTCACTCTTTAACAACATTCTTCTTTCGCCTTGTCCACAATCATCATAGCATTCATACATAAGAACATATTAAAGTGACCGATTTTCGGTAGCGAATAACCCCATCCGGACCACAATAATAGTTATGCAACAATCATCCTTCGTCACACATTTGTATTAATTCAAATACATACTTACGTATTTACTAACGCTGCAAACTGTTCCATTGCATGAAACTATTATTTACTATTTTCTTTTTTAAATGTCACTATTATTAATTTGAAGTAATTAGTTTTTTGACAGTGACATGTACTGTCAGTTACATTAATTTGAAATATGAACAGTGTAACAAAAGAATTGTGTTTATCTTAGGCTTCGGGACTAATAAAAAAAAAATATTTTTAAATTTATATGCAAAATATATAGAAAAAGTATTAATGTATTCCTGTAGAAAATTCAATAATCTTTAATTTTTATAAGACATAAAATGCGAAAAAATGGCATTTAATGATATTTTTTGAAGAAAAACCATTATGAGCTTCAGGTAAAGTGCCATTTCCGGTTATCCGATTTACACCAAAATCTAATAACTACTTTTCATATTAGAATAGGATAGAAATACAAAGTTTCAGAATTTTCTGAATAATAGTGTTTGAGTATTGGATTCTAGGGACCTTAAAACGTGGTCATTTACTAAAATCTCGATAAGTGATTTTTAGCACGATCCCTATACCTCCCTTACCAAGGGTAGCGGGAGGTAAAAAAGGTGTATTATTCCAATTATTAATATGAGTTCTGAAAGATATTTTAATAATTTAAAAATATTTAGTAATAAAATTTTTCTAAAAACTTTTGTTACATACCTACGGTATATTAAGTAATATTCTCGCCATGTGTGACCTTTAGACAAAACTTAAACAAACTATTTGCTCTCTTATTAATCCTTAGATAAATTCTAATTCTTTACAAACATCCTGGTGTAGACAGCGTCTCACCGCTTGCCATAAAACTATTTTAATCCTCTGTTCTGTTTTCAGGAAAGAAATGCCGAATCCGCTATTGAAGCCCTGAAAGAATACGAACCCGAGATGGGCAAAGTCGTCCGTGGCGACAAATCCGGCGTCCAGAAAATCCGCGCCAAAGAAATCGTCCCTGGAGACATCGTCGAAGTCTCCGTCGGCGATAAAATTCCAGCAGATATCCGTCTTATCAAAATCTTCTCCACCACCATTCGTATCGATCAGTCTATCTTGACTGGTGAATCTGTTTCTGTAATTAAACACACAGACGCTATTCCTGACCCCAGGGCTGTCAATCAGGACAAGAAAAATATTCTGTTCTCTGGTACTAATGTCGCTGCTGGTAAAGCTAGAGGTGTTGTTATTGGAACTGGCTTGAACACTGCTATTGGTAAAATCAGAACTGAAATGTCTGAGACTGAAGAAATTAAGACACCTTTGCAGCAAAAACTCGATGAATTTGGTGAACAATTGTCTAAAGTTATTTCTATTATTTGCGTTGCTGTTTGGGCTATCAACATTGGTCATTTCAACGATCCAGCTCATGGAGGATCTTGGATTAAAGGAGCTGTTTATTATTTCAAAATCGCTGTTGCTCTGGCTGTTGCTGCTATTCCTGAAGGTTTACCCGCTGTTATCACAACTTGTCTGGCTTTGGGCACACGTCGTATGGCCAAGAAAAACGCTATTGTCCGCTCTCTTCCATCTGTAGAAACTTTGGGTTGTACTTCCGTAATTTGCTCCGATAAAACCGGCACCTTAACCACCAACCAAATGTCCGTCTCCCGCATGTTTGTCTTCGATAAAGTTGAAGGAAGTGATAGCTCTTTCCACGAATTTGAAATCACTGGTTCTACTTATGAACCAATTGGAGAAGTCTTCCTTAAAGGACAAAAAGTTAAATGCAATGATTATGATACTTTACATGAAATGGGAACAATTTGTATTATGTGCAACGACTCTGCTATTGATTTTAATGAGTTCAAACAAGCTTTTGAAAAAGTTGGTGAAGCTACAGAAACCGCTTTGATTGTTCTCGCTGAAAAAATGAACCCCTTCAGTGTTCCCAAAACTGGTTTGGACAGGCGTACCACTGCTATTGTTGTCCGTCAAGACATTGAAACTAAATGGAAAAAAGAGTTCACTTTGGAGTTCTCTCGCGATCGTAAATCCATGTCTTCTTATTGCGTTCCTCTGAAGCCATCTCGTCTTGGAAATGGACCAAAATTGTTCGTCAAAGGAGCGCCTGAAGGTGTTTTGGATCGTTGCACACACGCTAGAGTAGGAACCCAAAAAGTACCTCTCACTTCTACTTTGAAGAACCGCATTTTGGAACTCACTCGGCAATATGGTACCGGTCGCGATACCCTTCGTTGTTTGGCACTTGCTACCGCTGACAACCCCATGAAACCCGACGAAATGGACCTGGGAGATTCTACCAAATTCTACACTTATGAAGTCAACCTTACCTTCGTTGGTGTTGTAGGAATGTTGGACCCACCTCGCAAAGAAGTCTTCGATTCTATTGTCCGTTGCAGAGCGGCTGGTATTCGTGTCATTGTTATCACCGGCGACAACAAAGCTACAGCTGAAGCTATTTGCCGTCGTATTGGAGTCTTTACTGAAGAAGAAGACACTACTGGCAAATCTTACTCCGGACGTGAATTCGACGACTTGCCTACTTCTGAACAAAGAGCTGCTTGCGCTCGGGCGCGTCTGTTCTCAAGAGTTGAGCCATCGCACAAGTCCAAAATTGTTGAGTACTTGCAGAGCATGAATGAAATCTCTGCCATGACTGGTGATGGTGTAAATGACGCTCCGGCTTTGAAGAAAGCTGAGATTGGTATTGCCATGGGTTCTGGAACAGCTGTAGCTAAATCTGCTTCTGAAATGGTTTTGGCTGATGATAATTTCTCTTCTATTGTCGCTGCTGTTGAAGAAGGTCGTGCTATTTACAACAACATGAAGCAGTTCATCCGTTATTTGATCTCTTCCAACATTGGTGAAGTCGTTTCTATTTTCTTGACCGCTGCCTTGGGTCTTCCTGAAGCTTTGATCCCCGTACAACTTCTCTGGGTCAACTTGGTAACTGACGGTTTGCCAGCTACTGCTTTGGGCTTCAATCCCCCAGATTTGGACATCATGGACAAGCCACCCCGTAAAGCTGATGAAGGTCTTATCTCTGGATGGTTGTTCTTCCGGTACATGGCTATTGGTGGATATGTAGGAGCTGCTACTGTTGGTGCTGCCGCCTGGTGGTTCATGTATTCTCCTCACGGCCCACAGTTGAACTACTACCAAGTTGTAAGTAAATACTAATAAATATGGGCTATCCAGCGAATCAAGCGGTTTACGTCATCGTTTAGGGATTTTTGAAATTTTCTTTATTTTTTTAAATATATTTTATTAACGGTATTTTATTGGTTTTTTTTTATTATAATTATGTATTTGACACCTTTAATAGAAATAATTATATTTGGATATATTATTATTAAGTATAATTTTGTAAATTTTTGCAAAATGACGTTTGATTATATTTTTTTAATATTGGTAATTCTGAACATGTATATTATAGTGAAAATGAAATGGCAGAACACCTACGTTAAGCCTATGGCACACTTATCGATGAGCATCAGAGAGCATCGATGAGCTCATTGATGAAACAACAGAACGCACCCGTCATTGACGAAAAATAGCGGCGCTGCTATTTTCATCGAAGATCATCAATGAAACGAATGTATCTCATTTCATACGTATCTTTCGTGTCTCTCTTCACTTTGACTTGTGTCAAACAACAATAAACTAGGGAAATATCAATTTAAAAACCGACGGTGTAGGAATATTTCACTGGTAATATTACCAACTTTTCTGTTTTTCGTCAGAGAAAAAAATTATGTATTTGTCATTGATGAAACACAAAATTATCGATGACGGGTACGTTCTGTAGTTTCATCAATGAACTCATTGATGCTCTTTGATGCTCATCGATAAGTGTGCCATAGGCTTCATAGATCTGAAAAAATCTTATAAAATGAAATATAACTTGTAAAAATTATTTATTTTTAAATACAGAAGAAAGAAAAATACTAGTATTAAGAAACGTATATATTAATGAAATTTACAAATATTTTTAGGTTAATCTCTTTTTCTTTTACGCAATTTGAAATTATTTGAAATAATTGTAGTTCATTTTTATACCGGTACGATAGCATGACAATGTTTATATTAAATTTTATATCGATCGAATATCTGTCCTGTCACTATTGTTACTTGGTTGTCAGTTTACATTCATAATAATGCCTAAAGCTTAAAAAAGCAATTTCAGAAACTAACCTTGTCATGAACTATTTCGAATGGGAATTGTGGGCCATTAATTCCGTTGAAAGCCATTCAAAAGGTATTTTTTTTCAAATATTTCTCTTATTATCAATGTTTAAACTATGTATTTTTAAAGAGGAGCAAATGCCCTGCAAATAAGCAAATCTTTACAAGCAGATATGGGCACCAGTTTCAGAATGACAGCTAGTAATCATGTACATAACTTACAAGTTCACGTGGTTTCTTTGTCACCAGGTGCGTGGACTTTACATGGCGAGTTAAATAAATCACATGAAATTTGGAATGAAAAATATTGACATTTGACACCTATGTATGTACATGATTACTATTACTGTTCTAAATAATTTTCATTCTTTGACCTCGGATTTTCGCCAAACATTTCCATTAATCACTAGAAGAAAATTCCCCCGATTCATACGATTCTTCAGATGAAAATTCGTCAATCACATATATAACAGAAAATGACGCCAAATTACAAAAGGTTAATTTTTAACAAAACAGCTGACCAAAATCGTATAACTGCGCAAACTCGAATTATTAGTAAGAAGATAAACCACATGAAATTGGAAAATATCTTGAAATTTGGAATGAAAAATGATGACATTTGTCATTTATATTATTAGCTGTCATTCAGTCACGAGTCCCCATATCTGCTTGGCAACGCAGAACACTAACCTAAACGTTTCAAGAAAGACCAACAAAGTAACATGACTGCTCGCGCCTTATAAATTAGTATCCTATGTAAACTTAGTAGTATATGACGTCATTACTTTAGAGATATTTTTTGATGATGTAAGTCTTCTGCCATTTCATTTCTACCATACCCAATAAGAATTTTTTAAAAGCCATATTTTTCTTCTATTCAATTTTCTGTTAATAATAGCTCTGACGTTTCTAGACTCACCATTTGGCCTGCATTGGCGGAGGCGAAGAATTCAAAGGAGTTGACTGCAAGATCTTCAGCGACCCGCATCCCATGACCATGGCTTTGTCTGTGCTTGTAACCATCGAGATGTTGAACGCCATGAACAGGTAGGCATCACTTTGCAGTTTGTTTTTAAACTAGGAAGACTAAATTCATAATGTCTATAGATCCTTCTAGTTTAAAAACAGACCTCAGCAGAGAAATGTATGATGAATTTTGTTTTCTTTTAGCTTGTCTGAGAACCAGTCTTTGATTGCTATGCCTCCATGGTCTAACATGTGGTTGGTCGGCTCCATGGCCCTTTCCTTCACACTTCACTTCGTCATTCTGTATATTGAAGTCTTGTCGGTAAGTCTATTGCAATATTTTCAAGAATAGTAATCACGTTAGAATGATTGAGAATAAAAAAAAATTCTATAGTCATTTTAAACAGTTAATGGGGTTATTTCAAAAAAAATAATTGTCGATTTTTTTTATAAAATCCTGAAATCCATCTCATTTAATAAATATAGTAATAGAAAATGATTTGAAATATGCGACTTTTCATTCATAAATTTGCTAATAAACTTTCGCGCTTTTAAACACGGACTAAATTTGTGACGACACAAATTCATACTCACACAAAGACAATTCTCTCTCACTCACACGCGCTTCATAACATGAAACAGTAACCTAACCTAAAAGTGTGACAGCTGACAACAAAATATACAAGAGAGAAGATTATTATTACTTTCTATTTCTTTAAAAGTACTAGTGCAGTATAAGGTATGTAAATAAACCATTTATTTAAATAAATACCAAACCAAATAATCATAGTTCTAAATTAAACCGGTAGAGCTCGACTGTCGCATCCGTGAATATGTGTCGTCAGCCGTTGAAATATTTGAAATTAAGCGCAACTTTTAAAAAATCATATCTCTGATTCTAAAGACTTGTAAGATGTAAAACATACACATATTTGTTTAATTTGGCCTATTTTTTCAAGAAAAAAATAAATCAGAAAATGTGAAATGACCCCATTATCTGCCATTTAGAACATAATGACTCATTTAAGTACCGATCGTTAGTGAAATATGGAATTAACCAGAGAACATTTTCTTCCGTTTTTGGGGAAAAAAAAAATGAAAGTACAACAATACTTAAGAGGAAAAATTCACTGATTTCAGTGGGATCTTGTAGCTCAGTTGGAAGGTCCTGAGTTCAAATCCCCGTGAGGTCTATGAATTTTTTCATAAAATCTGTTGTCTCAGCCCCTAACGGAAAAAAATGCTACAAAAGTTTTTTAAACGGAATCCTGTCCAAAAAATTGCGCTAAACAACATATTGAAAGTTTTTGGAAATCTGAATATGCGAACCTCTCGCCATTTGAAAAATATGGCGGCATATTTAGGTTTTGACCATTTTCTATGTAGAATATTTATCCAAAATAACAATTTATGAAAGAAATTTAATTTACTCAAAAAAAAAAATATATATTTATTTAATATTTGGACTGACAGGTTTTACTCTTTAAATTCGTCATAGCATCGAAATAAATTATCGATGATCTTTAAATAATATTTGTCATCGGATTCCTATAAATTTTCATTTTAAATGAGACAGGCAAATACATTGCTGTCAATCAAATGTCAAGTCAAAACCATGGATATGACAAATCCAATGTTTCACGTTAAAAAATACTCCCGATATAACAATAACAAATTTTTATACATTTGTTAATATAGCATTTTATTCGCATTTAGATATACAGGTGTCTCAATAAGTTTGCTCACTATTGGTAACTTTTTTATTTGAGGAGATACGAGGTTGGTTAAATTAGCAAAATTGTGCCATTTTATATTAGAAAATTGGTCAGTAGACAAAATAAAAATTGTGTCAGCGGTTCTCAAAATTTGGGACAGAATATATATTTTTTAAATGGAACTATATATTTTTTATTATTTTATTAGAAAGAGTATTTTTTTTTCTCTTTCCAATAAGGTAATGTTGTTTATGTACATTTTTTTCAAATAAACGAGTTATTTACGTTTAAAAATAAAAATTATCTTTTATTAGTTTAGGTCAAGTAAACTATGGAAACAATTGTCTTTTATAAAATTATTATTTTATTAATTTATTTTACAGTAATAAGAAAACAATGAAAATATTCAAATTGAAAGCCATTATTTCTTTCGCACATTTAAACTCTTTTGGAAAGAGAGCCGACCGTTCTACGTAACTGGTGTCTAGATATAACTTTCCATATAGCAAGATCATATCTAACATTATTAAACACAGAGAACTTTACGGGAGAAATTATTAAACATCAAACAAACAAAGAATCAATTGTTTCCATGGCTTACTTGACTAAAAAACTAATAAAATAGTTTACAAAATTTAAATTTTTAACCGTAAATAACTCGTTTATTTGAAAAAATTGTACATAAACAACATTACTTTATTGGAAAGAGAAAAAAATACTCTTTCCAATAAGATAATAAAAAATATATGGTTCTATTTAAAAAATATATATATTGTCCCAAATTTTGAGAACCGCTGACACAATTTTTATTTTGTCTACATGACCAATTTTCTAATATAAAATGGCACAATTTTGCTAATTTAACCAACCTCGTACCTCTTCAAATAAAAAAGTTACCAATAGTGAGCAAGCTTATTGAGACACTCTGTACATAAAACAAACTATACTAATTCATTAGTGCCCAGTTGCATCACTAACACTTAAAATTTTAACTTGGAATAATTCAGTTAGTTTTAAACATTTCGACAGTTTTAAACTGTTATTATAAAATGGGGATTACACCATTTTTTTTTTTATATAATTTCATCTGAAAATATTAGGAAAACTAAGACTATTGATGAAAATCCGGTGAAAAAATTCCTATTAATAAGCGAGTTATGGTCTCCCGAATTTTGAAATGATTGACGTGACGTCACATTTATGTGTTTTTATATCAAACTGTTTTCATCATGGACCTAAATGTTCTTGAAATATATGCTATTTTAAGTTGTATTTACATAAAAATAAATGAATATTATAACACTGTATAAGTATACATACTTTATAATTACAGGTGTATTTAAATTATTAAGTTTAATGCAAGAAATTTATGTTAAAATAAAAACTGTTTGGAAACTGTAGTACAGGAATGTTAGCCCCTCCTTTCGAATTTGAATTTCTTAACTTCCATTGGTAGTAATCCCACCTCCTAACACGCTATTTGTAATGCATGTATAGGCGGTTTCTCGGTCGCCAATCAAAATATTTTCATATTAGTGTCGAAGCGTTATAACAAAAAACCCTTCATTTCCGAAATATCTCAATTATACCATTTCATTTTTTTATTAATATTCGTTACTCAGCATATACATTCGTATTTTTTTACTATTTTCCTTTAATTCGATTGGGCCGTAATCCCCCATTATTCATCAGAAATTAACATTAATTTATTTGAAAACATAAAAATGGCAATTTTTCATAGTTTCTTTCTTCGTATATTTAAAATTCTCCTTGATTTCTATGTTTATAAACTTAAGGTACGATTACAAATAATCATCATTAATTTATTTGGTTAACTGAATGAAGCCACGTTTAAATTTTAAGTGTGGGTGATGTTTGATAAATAATTTCGTCGTTTATGTAGGCCGTATTCCAAGTGACCCCCCTCACCGTCGAAGAATGGGTAACAGTGATGAAATTCTCCATCCCAGTCGTGTTGTTGGACGAGACGCTGAAATTCATGGCTAGGAGAATTACCGATGGTGAGAGTCCCCTAAAAACCGTGCACGGGATTATCCTCATGTGGGCTGTGTTCTTTGGGTTGTTGTCTGTGTGTCCCATTTAAACGTAACAGGACGGCCTCATTGAACGAGGCCCCTTACCCGAGAGACTGCAACCCAGACTAGTAACAATTCTCTCACTTAGATATTTAATCAATTTGTGGGACTTGTGTGTGGACGACGACACATTATTCTGTGTTTTTATTTCATAAGTGCCTTCTTATTGAAAGCTTTCATTCATTCAGTCAGTCAGTCAATGCTTGAACTGTTCTATGTTCAGTTTTCAGTTCCTTTAGTGATGAATGGGCGACACTCGCGTCATAAAATGGAGGGATGTTAGGTTAGGTTTTTTATTTATTGCATTTTATCTTACAGAACGCATTTAAATTTTGTACATTCCGTTAATTTTTATACGAGTTATGGTGAGAGGTGTTAGGCGTTTCCTTATACAGTGTGTCTCATTTAGAAGTGCCACCATTGGGATCTCGAGAACTATTAAGAGTAGGGTTGCCAACTTTATAAAATTATAGGAAAGGACATTTTTTCGGCAATATTTTTCTGAATTATGTATAGGTTTAAAATTTATGAGCAATAATGCGCGATTTTTATAAAATTTTCAAGGTCAAACGTGTTTTAATGCAAATTTAGATAATATATACAGTGCGATTCTGTAACTTTCTATAACACTATAGAACTGTTCAACAAAAGCGCATCATTTTTTAATGGCAAACGATAATAAATGTATTAGTAAACAAAAATTGTTGCGATTTTGTTGAGAGTTACAGTTCTATAGTGCTAAAGAAAGTTACAGAATCGCACCAATAGTTTTTTACAATGAAGCAAATGTAACAAATACTTAAAAAATTAAAATCAATATTTTATGGCAAAAACAAGTAAAACGCAATAAGATAGCTAACCTTAAAATGTTAACTGCCAATATCTAATACATCAGTAAGTCAAAAATTCTATCGTTATTTCATTACATTATATAAAATGTGAAATTATTATTTCATTTTCCTATTTATAATAAGGAGAAAAATATTTTTAATATCAAAATTTACTATAAAAGGACAAATCGCATCCTTTCCTGGGTTAGAAAAGGACAAGGACAAAATATGCTCAAAAAAGGACAGTCCTTTCCAAAAAAGGTCAGTTGGGAACCCTAATTAAGAGATACGATGTCGGTTAAATGGAACTTTTTGTGCGCCTTTAGGAGGCCATCTCAGATGTGCTTTTGTTTTTACAAAAATTCTCATAGGGCACTAGATAATGACGAAAAACTGAATATTGTTAATTTTTTTTCAAATAACTTCTAAACTATTAGTAATTGAGAAAAACGTTTCAAATATAAAAGATAGATATTTTTATTAACTAACCGGCGTATGAAATAAATTTTTATATCCTTAAATTTTCGAGATATAACACAAACTTATATTTTTTTATTCAATTTTGACGTTTTAAACTGTCATTATTAACTCCATAGCAACAATTATAAGTAACACTTTTTTCACAAGTGAATTAAAATTTTTTAAATCACTCTCACATTTTTTTTAATCCACTCTGCAACAAATAATTCATTTAAAATAACACCAGGGACGAAATTAACACTTACCATAGTATTTATCAGACATTATCAGCCGTTTTCATTATTTTTCACGGCACAAAAGACAGACAATAAATCTTTTTAAATAGATGACTTGACATCTATCATCGACGATTGTCATGCACAGTCTACTAACTGATAAGTTTTTTGTTTTGTCAAAATTGAATAAAATATTGTACAAACCACGTGAGCTAAGAATGTTTATTCACTCGAAGAAAACTAAACTTTCTTCTCATGAATAAACATTACCTTAGCTCACTTGGTGTGTAAATATCTATTAAATCTGATTTTAGTCTCAAAAAAATCATTATTTTTTTCTCTTTTCAATGATGTAAGGGTTATTATGTTTTATATTTGTTTTGCCTTCAAAATTATTATTTTTGACTTATTTTGTATTAAATTTACAATTATTTTGAAAATATTGGAAGATTTCTATTTAGAAATACTTCTTGTATTTAAATAATTTATTTCGTTAGTAAAATTTGCTCAAAACTCGTATTAAATTAATTTTTATAATATTTGTATCTGGTCGCTCTTGGCACATTATAGTGTAATTTGTAATTATGAGTCTAGAATGAAAATATTAAGTAATAAAGGCATAAAATAAATTATATCGATCAATTACAATATAATTAATTAAAATAATAATTTTTTTTTTTTTTGGAAATAATAAGAAAATTCAGGAAAATAAAGAGAAAAAATAAATTTTAAGAGAAAAACAAATACAAACGTAATAACCCTTATATCATTGAAAAGAAAAAAAAAATAATGATTTTTTTGAGACTAAAATCATATTCGCGATTCAAATTAAGCAAACTCTACCTGGTGGACAAAGTTTGAACTAAAAAATGTCTAAAATATATTATTTCTTTTCCTTCACAGTAACTTTCTAGTGATTGCAGGTTACTTAAAACATTCTTTAACACAAGTTTCATGTTTTTAAACTTTTTCAAAAATCGTTAAATTCATTATATCAGTGACAGAATGACAGCTCCATTTAAAAAAAATATAAGTTTGTGTTATATCTCGAAAATTTACGGATATAAAAATTTATTTCGTACGCCACTGGTTAGTTAATAAAAATATCTATCTTTTATATTTGAAACGTTTTTCTCAATTACTAATAGTTTAGAAGTTATTTGAAAAAGAAAAAATCAACAATATTCATTTTTTTTTTGTCATTATCTAGTGCCCTATGAGAATTTTTGGAAAAACAAAAGCACATCTGAGATGGCCCCCAAAGGCGCACAAAAAGTTTCATTTAACCGACATCGTATCTCTTATAGTTCTCGAAATCCCAATAGTGGCAGTTCTAAATGAGACACACTGTATTTATTCTGATTGTTCATAAATTGAAAATTTCCGAATTTAGGAACGCCTTTTCTTTAGCTTGCTTTTAAATCTCGACAGTTCTATCTCGTGGTTGTCGCCTATTCGACTCTCCCGAAAAAACCTTGCACTCTCAGTTTTAATTCTGAAGACATTTTGTTCACGAAGCATTTGCGATTTTAGTGTTGAGTGGCGTCCATGTGAATAAAATATCTTTAGATCTGTTCAATTCTATGTTGTGTCCACTCCTCCTCCCAGCCGTGCATGCCGTTTGAGAAAACGCAGCAAGAAATCCGGCATCCCTAGCCAAAATATTATATCTTCCGTTAAACGTGTAGGTAAAGAAAAAGAACATAGTGTGAGAGCCCACGACCAAAATCAGGTCTCATAGTTTTACGACCAAAACTGTATAAAATCGATAGAAATTTTGTGCTATGTCAAAAAAATTTGGCGGACGGAATTATCATATTCCATCTGAATTGAAAATGTACAGGCTGTCTAATTTTCGATGTTTTTTTTGAGATCCGAGAAAATTTTAATAATCACCACAGGAATTTTTGAGCTACAGACAAAACTTGTTTTTCACTCATTTCAAAAATATCCTATATCTTATTTATTGTGATAGAAATATTGTACCGTTTTTTACGGAGAATAAAACGGAGTAATTATAGTTTTTAAAAACTTAGAACTCTCAAGACAACAGAAACTTTTATATATAAATAATTTTTTAAGTGGGAACCTATGTTGAAAATATTTTCATCTTTTTGCTTATTTTGTAAGTTTTTTTAAACATAAAATATGAATTATAAATTTTTTGGGATGAAAAAAATTGAAAATGATAAACAAATGAAAAAAATCTATTGCAGATCATCTTTTGTTTTTCTATATCTGTTAATTACGTTCTTAAAATGATTCCTAATCACTTATTTTCGGTTCAATTAAATTATTTTATCGATATGTTTTCTGACATATAAATTGAAGAAATGAGAAAAACTGAAGAAAGTAATATTAAAAATAAACAAAAGATGATCTGTAATAGATTTTTTCATTTTTTTAAATTAATTAAAAATTAATAATTCATATTTCATTCATGTTTAAAACAAAAGAATGTAGAGTTCCCTTTTAAAAAATTATAACTTTGTGTTACATCTTGAAAATAATTTCATCTTTTTGCTTATTTTGTAAGTTTTTTTTAAACATAAAACATGAATTATTAATTTTTTGGGATGAAAAAAATTGAAAATGATAAAGAAACAAATGAAAAAAATCTATTGCAGATTATCTTTTGTTTTTCTATATCTGTTAATTATGTTCTTAAAATGATTCCTAATGACTTATTTTCGGTTCAATTAAATTATTTTATCGATATGTTTTCTGACATATAAATTAAAGAAATGGGAAAAACTGAAACAAAAGATGACCTGTAATAGATTTTTTCATTTTTTAAAATCATATTCACACTAAAAAATTAATAATTCATATTTCATTCATGTTTAAAACAAAAGAATGTAGAGTTCCCTTTTAAAAAATTATAACTTTGTGTTACATCTCGAGAGTTATTAGGTTTTCAAAAAATATATTTACGCCATTTTATTCTACATAAAAAACGGTATAAAATTTGTCTGAGCAATTTTTCTCTAATTACCATAATAAATAAGATATGGGAAATGTTTGAAATGAGCGAAAAACAAGTTTTTGCTTGTAGCTCAGAAAAAAAAGAGGATCGAAAATTCCTGTGGTGACTTCACACTAAAAAATTAATAATTCGTATTTCATTCATGTTTAAAACAAAAAATGTAGAGTTCCCTTTTAAAAAATTATAACTTTGTGTTACTTCTCGAGAGTTATTAGGTTTTCAAAAAATATATTTACGCCATTTTATTCTACATAAAAAACGGTATAAAATTTGTCTGAGCAATTTTTCTCTAATTACCATAATAAATAAGATATGGGAAATGTTTGAAATGAGCGAAAAACAAGTTTTTGCTTGTAGCTCAGAAAAAAAAGAGAATCGAAAATTCCTGTGGTGACTGAAAATTTTCTCGAAAAGATGACCCTGAAATGAGCGAACGGTTTTCTCTATCGCTAATATTACCCGAGAAAAACATCGAAAATGAGACAACCTGTACATAGATTTTGTTATTTATTTCTAAAATTTTTGTTTTTAGACATTATGCACGTAGTATCTAACTTGAGCGTATTTTCAACTTATTTTATCATTTCCAACAACTTTCAGACAGAATACTTCGTTGCCGATCGATAAACGTTGTTAACATTCTCAAAATGTAAGATGCTCAAACTCTTTTCTGAAAAACGACCCAAATATACTTATAAAAATGATTTTCAGACAATATACTATAATTTTTTTTGACTCATTTGACGCTATCGGCGTCTGAAAAACGTATTCTCGATATCTTGGGACTATCATTTAACTACATTCCGTAAATCAGACGGAATACTATGATACATTTTGGTAAAATTTGGTGCCATTTTTGAAAGCGCGAAATTTCTGAAATTAGAATTTTTTGATTCAGGATCGTCGAATAGCGATTTTATTTTGGTCGTGAGTTCTCGTACCAAGAGCCACTCTTTCCCGCCTGGAAAGAATGGAATTTAAAAACGTGTTTTGTTTGTTCCACAACAGTTAATTTATCACTATTTATTACTAGTAGGTTAGAGAGATCTTTTTCGGAGTATGGTCTCTAAATCGTACTTACCTCTGCGTTGTGGAGCTAGCAAACGCTGTGAAAAATAGATTTGTAATAACTGGTCGCACGAAGAAGAATGAAAATATTTTTCAAATGAAAGCGTTCGGATTTTACCAAAACATTATTTATAAATACAACAATGTTGAATGAATAAAAACTATATTGTTGCTTGTTAAGCGCGAAAATAAAAATAATATCATTGCAAACTTGCAAATACAAATGACTATTAAAAAATAAATCGTGATTAATTTAATACAATAGATTTGTTTGTTTCACTATAGCGTGTTTTTAAACTATAGACAGCACTAGACGAAGTCACATTTACACCGCTAGAAGTTACCAAAAAAAGTCACTAGATTTATTTGGCGAGGGAATTGAAATGTTAAAGAAATCATAAATACATAACTTTTATTTATAAATTACGAGGGGAGTTTTTTATGTTATCTACCTAGCTATGGAAACACCGAGTTAGAGAACAAATAAAATTTTATTTTTCAACGTAAGAACCGTTAACACTAACACACTTATTCCAACGTTTGTCTAATAAAGCTACGCCTGCAAAAAAAATCTTTTGGAAATTCTGCAAAATACGACTCCACTGCGTTTTCCAAGTCATCATTCGATAAAAAGCGACTCTTTCTCAAATGTTTTTGAGTTTTGGAAAGAAATAATAGTCGGGCGTGGCCAGGACTGTAAGGTGGATGTTGTAATTCGTCAAAGCCGCATTCACTGACTACTGCTTGAACAATTCGTGCTTTATGCACCCTGCAGTTGTTGTGCAGAAGCAGCATTTTGTTTTCATATCTAGGTAGATAACATAAAAAACTCCCCTCGTAATTGCATTATTTTTTTGTAATTCCTTAATGAAAAATTTATATATTATAACTGTTTTTATTCGTGAAATATCACAAAAAGAGATATGAAACAAAAAACACGTGCAAATTCAACAAGTGACTTGACAACTACTGAGAGTTTGACGTTTCAATTACGTTTGAAGGTTAACTTGAAATTTCGTCTGGTTAAATACGGCTTCACGAAATAACGCAGCAGCCAATCACAGGCTTTGATTTTCTCACTAGAATTTCTAGTTACTGTCTATAGTTTAAAACCAGAGTATAGTATATTGTGACACGACGTTTACAGTAAATGTTAAGAAGCGAAATGAATAAATCTAGATTAAAAAAAGTCGCACAAAAAATATTACAAAATTATATAAAGGTGTCAGTAAATAAAAGAACGTTATTTGTATTTTAAGGGTTGGTCTTCGCACTAAAAAGATAATAAATTTCTTGTAAACATTTGTTCTTTTCTTTTTTGCGAAATGAGTCAAGAATTTTACCGGTTTGTCTGTTAATTTTACTTGCATTTGATGATGGAATCTACATATCATATTTTCCGTAATTTCAAAATTTTTTACAATTATATTTTGCACGAAATAATAATTATTAAATTTATTCATTTTGTTAAAATCCGTGCTAAAAATTTACGACTTTAAAGTCCCCAGTTTAAGCTAAAATATTTTGAAGGAAGTGACAAATTACGCATATTACAACCGGAAATGTCAATTTTCCGGTGTAGATAACTGGGAAAATTTGCAGACAGGACTGAGTTTATAGCCATGAAGATTTCAATTACTTCTCTACCCCATTTTGCCAATTTTCAGTTTAATGTCGATCACTTATAACACTACTTGAATACATCAATAATATAAACACAAATGACATTTGACAGTTACTTGAAAAGAAAAACTTTATCGTGTAATGCACGGTTTAGAACGTTTTCTGCTAAAAATCTTATATATTTTGTCATTTAGATCACTGCTTCAACCGATATTTTAAATTTAGAATAACAAACAAAAAAAAACCGTTAATGTTTAACAAAAATCTAGAACATTTTTAAAACGATTTTTCTTCAAAAACTAATTTACTCTTTATTTAACCATTTATTACAACAAATTAATCGGTTAATAAAGTTATCAGGCAAAAAAAATATTTAGAACAAAATTGAAACATACATGTGGTTCAGACCCTGCCCGTCCCCACTGTATAAAAGCTGGTAGGCGCACACCAAACCAGATAGGGTGCGTTATTTAATTATTTCGTCATTGCATGAACTTTACGTTATAATTTTACAGTTTCGTTCAGCATTGTTGCATATAATAAATAATAATTTGTTAAAATTTGAACGCATCGTATATACAATCAAGTTTTGAGATTATAGAATGTAATAATGAAATAGTGAATGATTTTTAATAGTTTTTTATGGTGTGATTTCTTTTTCTGTGCGTATGATTGTTATAAATCTAATCGAACTCATCGAATAAACTTAGCGAAGTTTGTGTGTGGATTTGTAACTGATATTTGAAAAGAGCTTATGTAAAAGCCGCCATGCTTTGCTGACTATCGCGACTACTGCACTCTGTCGTCATTAAGTCATGATCATGAGCTGGACAATAATCTAAATGGTGCTCAAAGGGATTCACACACGGTAACGTAACGTACGTCTTTCTATTTTAACGTATGTCGTGCTATCCAGCAACGCATGGACTTGTAAATATTTGTATACGAGGCAGTGTTTATTGTAGGTACTAATAAAATGTTTTAATTAACGATTATACCTGACATTGAGAAAAACAACAAGATGAAATAATGAAAAACAATAGAATTATAACCACACAGTGTTTTGTTTTATACTTACATAACTCGTATTTTAGTAGATACTGAATGCACTCCTATTTTCTTGCACCAAAGTATATTTATTTGAAAGAGCCACAGATACTTTCAAAAGTTTTTAAAATGAAATCGTATTGAAACCAATAACCAAAAATATTGTATTATTTTAAACTAAATATCTCAGTAATGTGCCATAGTTTGTTGGTTGTCATAAATGACGATGAATTAGCAATAAGTAATAAAGCCTGTTTTACATAATCATATTTACAACTAAATTTACAGGCAAAATATTTTTTCCACAATTGTTAGCAAAATTATTGTTATTTAACTTAAAATAGTGTACAAAGTAGCATGTTGAATCATAAGGAAGCAAAGTAAATAACTTTCTTCACATGTGAGCAAAAAAAAAAACAAGCCTATAATAATCTACGTCAGGAGTTATCAATTTTGTTGGAATTACAAATTGTACAATAAATATCTACCGTTCTACATGAAGGAACAATATTTTTTTTCTAGTTAACTTTACATTAAATGCAATTATAAACATATTTACTGTTGAGTTTTTTATTAATAAAAAAGGACAATGTTTCGTTTTTTAGAAAAATTATATTTCAAGATTGTGGAAAAAAACATGTTTCGCATACGTTTTATACGGTCATATATTCATGATGTGTCTTAAGTATATTTTTATGTTTTCTTTGAATCCACAGTTTCACCCAAATTAAATTCCGTTTTAAAAACAAATTTCGCGCAATATCAACTGCGACAATTATATTTTTCTTTTAACTTTTTTTTATTGTTCTTGAAATATTTGAACTTGACATTTGGTTTTGACAAAAACAGTTTTATAGAACAGAGTATTAAACTTTTATTTAATGAAAACTCTAAACATCATCAAAATTGCAACCTTCATTACTAATGGTAACGAATGGCACATTACTTACATATTACTCTATGTTAGAGGTTATATATCGTTTTCTATACATTTATTTTGTATGAAACTATAAAATTTTTGTAATACCAGTGCAACAGAAATTTCTACGTTATTAATTCATTAGTAAAAGTGAAATATTTCATTTTAAAAAGTGGTTTCTTGAGTATTTAGTCTGTAAAATTTTTATTTAACCTAGTATTGAGTGTTTTTAATTTTGTAATTCCAAAAAACATTATGAACTGTTCCAGTTTTTAGCTTGAAAACAACTCGAAATTTATTTTCCACAAAATTATTTTAAACGATAGGGTACGTATAACTTTTTTTTAGCATTGCAATTTTGGAAGAACGTAAAAACTTCCTTACAGAGGTGCAAAACAAAATCCCGTATTATTTCACACTTGGAAGTTATTTCAAAATGTATAAACTACAAATTTTACATTTTCGCCTATATCTAGTGATATAACATACCGCTAAAATGGCCTCCTAATGGGTCAACTTTTGTCTAATTAACCGACTTTATTCCTATAGTTGTTTAGATCCCCACTTGGGGCGCATTTTTTTTTAGGACAATTGCCTTTAATCTGTAAATCAAGCGATAATAGTTATTATTAATCGATTATTTTTTGACATTTCTTAAAATCAATGAAATGTTTCATTACCTGTCACGTGTCAGCGTTTTAACCAATTCTGCCATTATTATAGAGAGAATAATCTCTGTAGCTTTTGTTTTGTCAGATAGTTATCAACATATACATAAAATGAACGAAAAACAGCGATTTACTGATGTTTCTGATCATGAAATAAATCAAAAATTCATTCTTGTAATCAGTATTATTAGGTTATGATCAAAATCCTTTGTTGTAATCAGCAATTTTACAGTTTTAATTTGCAAGATAACAATGTCAGAAAATTATCTGTTTGGCAGGGTATTTCTTTTTCTTTTTTATACTAAATTTTAATAGTAAATCAGCGAAATTAAATATCGGCGGAACAGAAAAATAAAATGATCTTACCTTCACAATTATTATTTCAATATAACGAGACTAAAAGAAATATCCGTTTGTACTTATAACTACTATATGTATATTAACTGTACGTTGTTTAGTACAGAGAGACATATTAATATAAATCGTATTAATAACAACTTTGTATCAAGTTGTATTAACGTACTTAACCTAATCAAACACTTTTGAGTTACAAATACACATAATTTATTTATTTACACTATTGGAATTATAAATATAGTATAATTACTTTAATTCAGATATAATTCACAAACAATATCTTAAATTTCACATTTGAACTTGGCATAATATCCGCCATATTTAGGCAAATTCGCGCGGACCAATCAAAATCGATCCCCCTATTGGCCACACTAAGTTTATACAGTCACTATAGTATCTATTATAATTATTGACTACAATTTATTAACGATTGATAGAAGTTATCGATTGAGTTGCATAATAGGGGTGATTATATTGGAAAATGATATGTGCATGAAAAACGTCCTCTGTAGTACAAATATGACGTCATTACTGAAATCTGCAGATAAAAAGCAGAATAATGCGTAATGTGATGTTATTAAATTTCGAGTTGTGAGCTTCTTAATAGATTAGATCTTAATAATTATCAACCTGTGTATGGATCACAGGATCCTAACTATTGTGTGTTGTACCTACCGATTCCACAGCATGATCTATGACTATAAGTGTTTTAAAGAACGACAATTTCTACGGATTTAAAGGTAACGTATTATTTATTCTTCTTTTACTAACATACATTATAATTGTGAAGTACATTCTTCTAGAGTGTGTAGTTCTAACCTAGTTTTGTTTCACGCATGCCTGAATGTTGAGGTAAGTTCGTAAGTTGTTTGAAGCCTAAAGTAGCAACAGAGCCGCCAGCCGCCAGCGTTTTCGCCGCCTCTGCGCGCCTTGCTGAATAAATGAGGGATTTTTAATGGATCTGCACACACTATTCTTTCATCACAGCGAGAAAAATTTTGTCATTCATGCAACAATCACTTCGTAAAGATTAATTATATTCTGTCTCATCGAAATCCAAAGGAACGTCTGTCACAAGTTGACAAAGAAACCCAAATTTCCACCCATCATAAATAAGACTGTTGTCACTGCTATACACAGAGTTAAGCCTCATTTCCACCGATTGTCCTAATGCGTAAGAGCAATAATTAATAACTAAGCGCAATGCGTAAATAGTATATTATGTGGCAAGTGTGTGAAGCTGACATTTTTACATGAGGGTGGAGATTGCGACACGAGCCGAAGGCGAGTGTTGCAAACCACCCGAATGTAAAATAGGCTTCACACACGTGTTACATACTATACTTTTTCTATGACCTTGCAATAAAATATATTTTTTCTTCACATTGTCATTCTTTAAAAGTAAAGCCTCTGTATTATCGACTTGTGTAACCGTGGTTACCAACGTTACGGGTGTTTAACAGCTTTGTTTTATTAAAATACAATTCAGTTTGTAATATTTAAAATAATGAACGGTGCGTGAAATGTTACTTCACGCACACTGTGCGTGAAATAGCACTTCACGCACCGTGTGCAAAAACTCAAACTTCACACATAAAAATTGATACGTGAAGTACTCACTTCACGCATGGGAGTAGAAAAAATGTTTATCATATGACAACGTTTACTACCATTTCCAGCTTTGCATAAGGCTTAATGCTTAAGAACTAAGAGCAATGCGTAAAAACAAATGAATGAAAAATTCTAACCTGAACTGTCAACTCTCAGTCTATTTTATAATTATAAAGTTTTAATTAATTTTTCGGTATCGATATAAATACAGAAAATTGTGTATAGGTCTAACATATTAAAAAAAGAAGAATTGCTGCTGCAATAGCAGTCTACTAAACAATAAGTAATTCGGAAAAAAGATATGACATTTCTGTTGAATTGTCACTAAACAAAATAGCTGGAAATGGTATCCTAGTAAATTCTTATAATTCATTAAGCCTTTTGTATTAAGCATTAAGACATTCGGTGGAAATGAGGCTTTAGACTCTCACAACAAAAATATTATGAAACTACGCTCTTATTATGAATATTTAACACAATTTCTGCGCAAATTCGTGTAAATAAATTTTATTCAATTTAATTTCATCGACTTCATTGTGATGTCCCACTTCAGTTGTATCTTCTTTTGGTTAAGTTTCAAACATTGGATTTTCTCACAGAAACGTTCAGTTCATTAACATTATGCACTTGCACCAGCTATTTCACCATCATTTCAAACCTAAGTTGCCACATGATTTTTTTAAAATAATGTTAACTTTACTACTGTAGAAGTTGTATTAAAACTAAGTTTTTCTTATAATGTATTTTATATGGAGGAAGTATGAAGTAGTAGAGGAAAATTTAATCCACCTTCGTTGCTAATTTTGTTTAGAAACATTACCAGTTTCTTAAATGTATCGAAATTATATGTCGTTAGTATAATTAACACTCAAAACTGCCTACGTTAATACAGGCTTATTTACTTAAATTCGAATCATAGTAATAGACCAATAATACGAGGGGAGTTTTTTGTGTTATCTACCTAGCTATGAAAACACCGAGTTAGAGAACAAATAAAATTTTATTTTTCAACGTAAGAACCGTTAACACTAACACACTTATTCCAACGTTTGTCTAATAAAGCTACGCCTGCAAAAAAAATCTTTTGGTAATTCTGTAAAATACGACTCCACTGCGTTTTCCAAGTCATCATTCGATAAAAAGCGACTCTTTCTCAAATGTTTTTGAGTTTTGGAAAGAAATAATAGTCGGGCGTGGTCAGGACTGTAAGGTGGATGTTGTAATTCGTCAAAGCCGCATTCACTGACTACTGCTTGAACAATTCGTGCTTTATGCACCCTGCAGTTGTTGTGCAGAAGCAGCATTTTCTGAGCATAATTGTGGGGTCTTATTTTCGCGTATAGCCGGTTTTAAGTTCTTAATTGTGTCTTTGTAGACATGAAAAAGTCATTGTAACTTAACATAAGAAAATTATCGCGATAGCATATTGTTTTCATAGCTAGGTAGATAACATAAAAAACTCCCCTCGTAATTTATTTTTATAATAAGTATCTACACAAAAAAAAAAGATTTTTTTTTCTAATTATATTTAGATATTATTTTATTAGGCAATATGTCTAATAATTTAGTATAATTTACAAATCTTACTTTACCGTTTTAACTAATCCGAAATAGATAATAAATATTTTGTACAAAATCATTAATTTAAATATGCAAGTGGTGACTTTAATTAGGTACTATATTTTCGCTTCATTATTTTTGTCCCACAATTTTCGGTAATTTATGTAATGAATTAGGTATATTAAATAGAACATTTAAATACATATTTAGTTAATTTCTTTATTTATATTTAGTTTAATACTTATTATAAATGTAGTCATTTCATCTAATTTTGTATTTAATTTTACTTTATTTCTATAATCTAGAAAATATAACTAAATCAGCTCAGATAATTTAACTAAACATATTATTAGGCTGAAAAATAAAGAATGATTTAGTTAATTTAACTACATTTTTTTTTTCTTTTCGTGAATTGGAATTGCAGGTATTGTGACAAACCTAAGGCAATTTTGATACACCGCAATTAACCGTTCCTTTGTATTTTAATAATATATGGGTGTTTTAAGAGTTTCGATGAGACAGTATACCTAATATCCACAGTTAGTGCCCAGTTGTTCTCAACTTTTTCAATACTGCGGAACACTTTTGTGAGCAATAACTTTAGGCGGTACACTTATTTAAAATAAAAAAAAGGAAATTCATATTGTAATCTTTTGATTGTTTTCTGCTACTCGCTTTTTTATATGCATTAAATAAAGTAAATCCGTGTGTATAGTACATATTTTTTATTTGCAAAATATTAAAATGACAAATGATTAAATCAAAAACATGGTTCATCATCGATTTTTATAGAAATCGCAGCACCACCAATAATAGGTTTGTTCGCGGTAACAATCCCTGACGGATCCCAAACTTATTTCGTACTTGTTCCGTACTAATTCATAAATCGTGAAAAAAGCATGCGTAATCCGAGATTGATTTGGGATTTTTTCTACCGCGAACGCTCGTTTTGACATTTGAGGTTATGTATGTTATGTATCTGAATGAAAATATTAGGTTTGTTCGCGGTAGCGATCCCGAACTAGTTTGAGCATCACACGCATGCGCAGTTTCGATTTAATCGTTCGCGGTACGATTCTGACTGATAACTCTGTGTTCACGAAACACTGTGGACTGGTACATGATTGGTTACGTACTAATCAGACCAGTCCGAAAATTGAAGCACGTACTATAAATCAGGGACTAATTGCGAATATTCAGTGCATACTTTTCTGTGTTTAATTACGTTTATTTTAACAATTTCACAAATTTTAAATTAATAAATATTTGAAGGTAAGTTTATAATATTGCCTCTTGCCTCCATTTCAGTTCAAAACTATATAATATTTTTATTCGAGTACATAACATACATAACCTCAAACGTCAAAACGAGCGTTCGCGGTAGCAAAAATCCCAAATCAATCTCGGATAACACATGCGTTTTTCGCGATTTATTAATTAGTACGGAACAAGTACGAAATAAGTTTGGGATCCGTCAGGGATTGTTACCGCGAACAAACCTAATATATAGTTTTGAACTGAAATGGAGGCAATATTATGAACTTACCTTCAAATATTTATTAATTTAAAATTTGTGAAATTGTTAAAATAAACGAAATTAAACACAGAAAAGTATGCACTGAATACTCGCAATTAGTCCATTATTTATAGTACTTGCTTCAATTTTCGGACTGGTCTGATTAGTACGTAACCAATCATGTACCAGTCCATAATGTCCCGCGAAAACACTTATCAGTCAGAATCGTACCGCGAACGATTAAATCGAAACTGAGCATGCGTGTGATGCTCAAACTAGTCCGGGATCGCTACCGCGAACAAACCTATTAGCGCCCGCTGTATTCTTCGCCTAGTTCCAATTTTTACCGCTAGATTCTTCCCATTAAAGATTATTTTCATCTCGCTGTGATTGAAACGAAACAAAGTGTGTGTGGTTTACATTTAAATCTCGTGTCTTCGCTGCTGTAGGACCCATAGGCCACGCTTTCCACCTCTATGACTCCTGTCTAAAATGTTTTATATTATCCACAGTGTCGCAGAAAGTAGAGATCAGGATGTAAGGCGCCTAGTTCCCTGGGAGGCAGTCAGGACGATCCTAAACTACAAACCAAACCACTCGAGAAGTCAGTCAACCAACACCAAACAAAACATAACACTTACCTTCTCTTATAATTAGTTTAAATTTAGCCCGGTGTTTGTTCTCTGTTACAGTCGGAGAGAAAGTAGTTGATAAATGGACCTGAGCAAGAAGAACATGTTCGCGAACGGTTCGGTTCGTTCTCTGAGCTGCCGCCCGCTTTTATTTTTTTTATTTCTACCATATATCATCGTATATCAAAACAAAACCATTACTTTTATTTTTTAATTTATTTTCTAACTATAATACGTTATTATTAATGATATTGTTATACTATTCTGTATAGTACTTAGTAGTGTAATTCTGTCTGTGTTGTCGAACAACTCTTGTTTTGTTTTGGACTAATATCTACAATATAAGACCACGTCTAATCCACACTCACTCTCATCAACAGGACAACAAAATTCGTTACATACTTACCTATTAATTACATCTATCAAGTTCAACTTTATCGAAAAAGTTTAAGGTTATGCCTGTCGATAATACAACAATCTACCCTATCGACAGTGTAAAATTATTTCTTTTTCTTGCTGAGAGTGATTGCTGGGTGATTTCCCTATCATACCGTCCGCGTACCAACATTCGACAGTGTACAGACCCTACACATTCGTCATTTTTGTGAGTGTTGTGTTGTATAAAACTGTTAAGTCTTCCCTACTCACCTACTCTTTATTTTCTTCACTTGTAAAGATACAGAACCTGTGATGAACGCGCGACACCGTGAGTTTACAATCAAATTATATAAAAACGACAAAATGTAAATACATGTTTTAAATTTTCAATAAAATATATGATAATATATATTTTAAAAATAGTCTTATTTATTTATATTCCAAGTAGGGGCTTTTATACGTTTCATTTTTTCTATAGTACGACGGAGGGTCACGTTTTGTTCTTGCAGGAGAGCTATTCTTATTTCGTTGGATTCTAGCTGGTCTTCCATGTCTTGCAGAGGATTTGTGTCCACTACAAAGAAAATATATTTACATTGCATTCAATTATATTTTCATCGCTTATCTACAAATTGATCCAGAATGACTGAAGTTTCCGCATTTTCTGATTTTTTGTTTGCCACATTGTTGTGATTAACAGATTTTATTGGCGTAGAGTAAATTTATAAAAATTTGCTTCCAAAATTATTAGTGGGATTCTGAAACCAGCGTTAAATAACGTTCGGCGTTAAGTAACGATAGTAACGTTCACGTTTCGGAGTTAAACTGGTATTCTGAAACACTGGCGTGAACGTGGAACGTTAATAACGCCAGCGTTAGTTCACGTCGCATACATTCGTGTGATCTTTCCCTTTTTTGAATTTTCAACCAATAAAAAATCATTAAACGTAACAAAAACTGCACTTACCTGTCAATTTAAAAAGTATATGTCAAACGTCAAATAAACGTATGTGCATTTTGTGTCAAAAACATACTTCTGGTATATTAATAAAATTCAATTATTTGATAAAAATGGTGAACAGCACGGTTTATTTATATTATAGTTTAGTATTTTACAAAAAATAGAAAAAAAACAATAATTCAGAATATACAAGAATGGAGATTTGCGGAATTGTTTACACTTTCACAGAATAATGTTCATAATATTATAAATAATATTAGCCAATGTGCAGTCAGTACATTTATGAAAGAAGTTACTTTTGCATTTGAAATGGGAAACTACCCAATGAATTTACGGATAAGATTTACAATAACTACTTAAATAATACAGTTTAAAATATTTGTTCTAGTTAGAAACATTTAGGTACTATTTCAGTATAGGTACCAGGAAACAATTACTTTCCTAATAAATGAATATAATATAAATTTTCTGGAATTATTCCAATGGTGTATTGTTGTAATCAGTCACCCATATACTTTGTTGTAATCAAACACAATTTTGTTTATACAAATTTCTTCTTTTAATTAATAATCAAAAATGAGTATTTATTGTTGTAATAAAACATAAATGATTATTACAATGAAACGATTTTACATTTTTTGCAAGTAACATAAAATTGCTTTTTTTCACTTGACTTTTCGTCATAGGTACATCCTCGGGTCATTTTCTATGTTGCATTATTGTACCGAAAATTCTAAACTTGATACCAGAAAACAATTACTTTTCTAATAAATCAATCATTTTCTAAATTTATTCCAATGGTGTATTGTTGTAATCAGTATATTCTTTGTTGTAATCACACACAATTTTGTTCATTATAATACGAATTTCTTCTTATAATTCATACTAAAAAAACACTTTCCTTGAAAGTATTTATTGTTGTATTAAAACATAAATGATTATTACAATCAAAGGATTTATCAATTTTTGCAAGTAACATAAAATTGCTTTTCTTTACTTGATTTATCCTCATAGGTACATCCTCACAATTATTTCCTGTGGTGCATTATTGTACCGATAATTCTAAACTTGATACTGTTGTTTGCAATTTGAAGATTTTATATTGCAAGGTTATGTTAACATTGTTTAATATATAAATAATAATCATTACATATAACATGAATAACAGTACTCACTTTTAATAAACTACATTTTGCAAGTTCTAAAGCAGTACACAAATAATATTATGGCTATTCATACCATAAAACACACATGTAAGCCACCGTTTCGACGGTTCACGCTTCAATATTCCCAGCGTGAATTAACGCCGGTCAGCGGCGTTAACGTTAAGTAACGCTGAGTTTCAGAATACCACAAGTGTCAAAATCGTCGTTAATTCACGTTCACGCCAGAAGTTAATTAACGCCGAGTTTCAGAATCCCACTATAACTTCTCATGTTCTTCCGTTCATAACATTCTAACGTAACAATTTGAATAATTAAGTAACAGTTTAATTTTGAGAGATAAAAAAATGTATGTCAATAAATTCAAAATACGTAACGCCGCTGACTTTTCCAAATGTCGGTAATATAGGTAACATAATTTGACATTGCCGGTAAATTGATCATTTTTCACGTGCCTTTTAATCATTCTGAATCATCCTGTAATTCTGATATATTTTTTTGTTTCAATTATGTGTTGTATGTTACTAAAGCCTATGGCACACTTATCGATGAGCATCGATGAGCTCATTGATGAAACAACAGAACGCACCCGTCATCGACGAAAAATAGCGGCGCTGCTATTTTCATTGAAGATCATCAATTAAACGAACGTATCTCATTTCACACGTATCTTTTGTGCCTCACGTCACTTTGACTTGTGTCAAACAACAATAAACTAGGGAAATATCAATTTAAAAACCGACGGTGTAGGAACATTTCACTGGTAATATTACCAACTTTTCTGTTTTTCATCAGAGAAAAAATTTATGTATTTGTCATTGATGAAACACAAAATTATCGATGACGGATGCGTACTGTTGTTTCATCGATGAACTCATCGATGCTCTCTGATGCTCATCAATAAGTGTGCCATAGGCTTTAGCTATTAAAAAGATATGATGCAGTTGGCAATACAATTCTGGGGAACTTTCTATTTCACAGTTAGCACAACGCCGGTGAAGACTGAAATACTATTTGACATGTCATTCTGACAATAAGTACAAATAGGTTATGTTAGAGCAGGGGCCTGACAGAAATAAAAGTACGTGGATATGGGAAACAACAACTATTTTAATAAAAAATATATTGTAAATATACCCAAATTTAAATTTTCAAATGTCACTGGAAATAAATGTATGTATCAGTCTTGCCAATTTCAAGTATTGCCAACTGAATATTATTTTTGATCACTGTGTATTATAGGTATTATAATAGACACTTACAAAATTGACGTCACTGCAAGAGAGAGATAGAAGGTCATGCATCCAAACAAACCTCCCCTCGTTGTCTTGCGTCCCGTTCCCTGTTCCTATCTGTTATTGTGTTCGCATCTGTTATTCAGTGTTAAACCTAATTCTTTATTGTGATGTGTACGCTGTGTTAAATAAAAATGAGTTTAAAATCAGAAGATGTGTCTGGGGCAACTTTTTGGTTTGATAATATTGAAGATCATTCGATTATTCAACTAAAACGATGGCTAGAGTGTAAAGTCTACGGCTGATGATAGGTCTTTGTTTGTACGGGGTAACCATAGCAACCTTGATTTCTATGCTTTGCCGTTAGAGGCAATTGCAATTTTGTAAGTGTCTATTAAACTAAGATAATGTATTTTGTTAAAATTTTTGTTGAAATTGATAATTATTTGATAATATGACCACAGTTTCAATAGGGGTTTCCACGTTTTTTTATTTTTCAATAAATGAGACCAAAGAATATTGACGGCGCGTGTGATATATACGCACAAAGAATATACCGCTCATATCTCTCTTTTAGAGCTGTTATGTCAAGCAATTTTCTACAAATTTAATTTTAATTGATAATTCCTGTAAATCTAATTTAGGATTTATTTTATTACGATGAGAAAAATGCAATTTCAGAGACAGTAAAATATTCGTATATAGGCAATTTGAATGGCATGTAAGTAACACTAGTCTAAACTAATCGTATTGATTACATTAATTATAGTTAAAGAATTATAATTAACCTTACAAAATTTAGTTTTGCAGGAAATGTCAGTGAGTACTCCACGTGTATAATGTTTTTAAATAGTAACAATTAGTCTACATATTTTAATCTAGAAATAGGTACGTTTGTGTTGTTTGTTTATTTTAATGGGTTCTAATTTTATTTGTTTTCAAATTACTTATGTTTAATATTAGTTTTAAACGAAACGTTTGACGTTTGAAATAATTCTACCATAACAACCAATGTCAGCTTTTGATCAAAATCAGATTGATTGACGGATAAAAACGCTAATTTTTATATACAAGAACAATCAACTATTAAATTTGGCTTTTAATTTTACAATATTGGTTCGAAATGATAACTGGTCATTATTGCAATAACATCTGATTTAAATCACAGAATTATCGACATTCAACATTAATAGTAAAAAAACAGAGTCATGTTTTATGGAAAGGTACCTACTTTCGGTTTTATTAATACAGAAAATTACTTGTTAATTTTAATTAACTTATTCATTCCATAAATTATTAAATATTGGCATTAATATTAAATATTTGATAAAGCAACTTTTTTTTATGGTCATATTTGATATGTCAAAATATGTTTTACACGATCACAAATGACTTGAGAAGTTTAGAAATTTATAATCTTTATACAGGGTGTTTCAAAGATATCACCCATGCTTTTGGATTTGATTCAAGCTGCTAAACCAAATCCAAAATTGAAAATGATGAATTTTCTAATTGTTCTTCGTTGTCAAGTTATTGGTAAAAAATTTGATGTGACCTGCACATTACCTCCCTTTATTTAATTTTTATTAATTTAAATATATAAATTCCGTTTCCACGACTTAATCTCCGCGTCAACATTCATTTCGCGTTCTTAATACAAAAGTAGTATATTGTGTTATTAGGAGTAAAAGTGATACTTTTTTCCTAATTTATGATACTTTATACTTTGTGTGGCGAGCATGTAAGTTTGCACGACAAGCGGCGCGGGTCGGACAATTACATGCGAGGCACACTATGACACTTTTAATCCGAATGACACAATATATTTTTCTTCAAACGTACATATTTAAATAAAATAATTACAACTTGTCGTTACAATAATTATAAATATTTTACGTGGAGGAAGTTTGCTGATTTCAATTGCTCTGTTGCTATAGATACTTTCGTATTTGTTCACTTTTTACCTCTCGCTAAGAGAGGTATTGGATTTATGCTAAAATTCGCATATCCAGATTTTATTGAATAAGCACGATTTAAGGTCCCTAGAATCCGATTATAACATTTTTAAAATGATGTGTGTGTGTGTGTGTGGATGTGTGTATGTGTGTGTGTGTGTGTGTATGGCTGGATGTTGGACGGACGATTCCTCAAAAACTATAAGACATAAGACCTGTTTAACTATGAATTCCTCAATCTGACATTCCTGGGAAGAGCTGAAAAGGTTTTGGTAACAATTGAACAACCGGAAGTAGTAGTTTTTAAAAGAAATTCTTTCAAATATTAATTTTTGAAAAATTTTGATATTACTAATTACGAAGAACAAAATTCTACACCTGATATATTTAAATTTTTTATTATATCTTCTATAAATTTAGAGATAAAGACGCTATAATATATAGAGTATCTGGATATAACAAGTCGAGTAGGCGAAACTACACTAAGGAAACCAGTTGACAAATTCAAATGTTTATAACATAATTTGTAAATGACAGATTTCAGTGTCAAAAATAAACAGTGTTAGTGACATTTTGATAGCTTTTTCTGTGAAGTACATTTAATCTTTCTTATTGTTTTCTTAATTAAATATTTGAAATTATAGGTAATTTGCATGTATCCATCAGAAATACCGCCAATCTGATTAATGAATTGGAAGAATATATGACATTTAGAAACTTCCTCATACAAAGAAAAATAGATATAATTAGAATTATATGTGTGCAGAAGACATGTTAAATACAATAAAAGACAATATTTGGGTAAAGTTCTGTAATATTTTGTTATAAAACGACGGTTCGATAGCAAAGTGCAATACAATACTTATATAGCCTAATATGGAAATGGCGAGAGGTCTTGTGCTGGCCACAACAGATTTTTATTACAAACATTCAAGTGAAAATTTTCACGTTTAATTTAAATCGCAAAGCACGGGCGTCTCTTTTGAGACAGTCTATATTTCTTTATGATAATATTTTTACCTTTTGTATTATATTCGATAGGTCCATTTAAATCGGGACACCTAATCAAAATATTTTCTTTTTCTTTGCATTGTAAAATTTTCTCTTGTAGGTCATAATTTTCCTCCTCTAACATTTGTATTCTTTTATCGTATTCGTGCTAAAAATATATTCTACATAGATATGTGAATTAAAATATTAAAAATTCATACTTCTCTCGCATTAAATTCGCTTTTTATTCGTTCTAATTCAGCCACGACTTTCTCATTTTCCGCTTCGATTTGTATCTTTTCCTCATCGTTTTCCATTTCGTTGGAGAGTTTATCTTGGAGGTCTGAGAGAGTGTCTTGGAGGGATTTTATTTTATTTTCCAGTTCTTCTATTTTGGATTTTGTCTTCTTGCTAATTTCTTTCCAATAGTCTCTTTCAGAGGTTAATGTTTTTAATTCTTCCTCAAATTGTTCTTTATTGGTTTCATTAGTTTTATGTTTTTCATCGAAATTCTTTATTTGTTCTTCTAAGCTGCGAATTTTTGTATCTTTCTGAAGACTTTTATCCTCGGATTCACACAAATCGTTGATTAGTTTTTTAATTTTGAATAGCAGTTCATCCTTTTCCTGAGATTCGTAATAAAGTTTTGTGTTTATTTCATTATTTTCCGTTTCTAACCTTTCTATTTTCATTATATTTTTTTGAAGCATTTCTATGTTTTCAGTATTTTCTTTCTTGATCTTTTCCATGTCTTTCGTGAGTACATGGCAGGAAGAAGCCAATTTTTTTGCGTGGACGGTTAATTTGTGGATGTCTTCAGTTATACATTCAGCCCATTTTTGCATTGCGTTTGCTTGGGTTAAATTTATTAAATCTTTTTCAGTTTTTTGTCTGCGACAAACTTAAAATTATTTTATTCAGGAAATTCTACAGAAGGATAATTTTGCACGGTACAATTTTAATAGCATAAAAGAGATCACTGTGGTGCACTGCACTCTCGACTATAATTTAGAGAGCCCGAGATGACTAAAATAAGTATAATTATAAGTGTGTTAACGAGGGTGATTAATTATTGAGACGTTTTAAGGTTAATTACTGAGATAATTATTCGTAAATTAACACACATGTTAGTATCTTACTGAATGGAGGGTTATGTTCATATACCTATAGGGCCCGTGCATCACGTGATCAAATGCAGGCAACCCGCCAGCCTGGTGGACCAACAAACAGTTTCATTACCTTTGATAGGGCCCGTGCATCACGTGATCAAATGCAGGCAACCCGCCAGCCTGGTGGACCAACAAACAGTTTCATTGCCTTTGATATCATCGTGCGAAGTTCGCGTTTTTTGATTTCTGTGCTTATTTTGTGATTTTTCAATCTAAAATTTGTGATAGTTGAAGTTGTATTATGGCTCAGTTAAGTGAACACTATTATTCTCGTAGTTTCATAAAAAATAATAGGCACTGTTGAATTTTTGTAATAGAAGGAATTTCAGTTATATAAGGTTCTACTATTTTTAATATTATGATGAGTCGTGAAAATGTGGGAATGCCTGTATAAAATTGAGTTCTTGCGTCATTATTTTTAAATGCATCTATAGTCAGAGTTATTTTCGAAAGCTCCTCTCGCAAATGGTAAATTTCAGCATTTCTAGACATTAATTCTGCTTTTAAACTATCAATAGTCTCAGGTAAACCATGTTCCCTAGTGCTAGAACTAGTGCAAGTCTCATTGTTAGTGCTACGAGTATTAGTATTAGAATCATGTTCTTCATTAATAGGCTCCACGGAAACACTTTCTGCTTGCTTCTGTTATTGTAATTTATACATAGTTCCAAAACAAATTTATTACAAATTAGCTCTAAAAATAAATTATTTGTCATAAAGTTTAAAATACCATTCTAAAAATTATCTGGATTAGAAATTTTTAGTTTTAAATTTAATGTATTACTTTCAAATTAGAAGTTTTTGATTAATCATACGTTAGTATGTCTTTGGACCACTAACTTAAAACTCAGAATATTATGCAGCTATGTGTTCTACTGTCAATAAAATGTATTTATTGTATTGTTAGTTACAACATAATTATATTAGTTATTAACATATTGAATGTTAGTAAAATGTATTTGAATTCGTTAATAAATATGTTAGTTACAACATACAATAATTATTACAACCATCAAACCTTAGTGTGTCGACCTGTTAACCTTTTATAGCGGTCTAAACCGGTATCTTTATTTTGTATTCCCTTTGTATATCCCATGTTTAAAGACGGAATCCAATCAGGATTGTCTTTGTCTTCCAAAGCAGCTGGTTTTCCTTTAATTTAGCAATAATTTTAGCATTTCTTTATTATCTACGTTATTTAACTATCGGGGACTCTAAATGAATAATTTCTGATGAAATATATCTCTTACTTAGTTTAAACAATCCACTTTTATCCCATATTAACCTAATTTTTGATCTTACTGTTTACATCTGGCAAAATTCATTTAGTTTAAGCAGATATCAATTTCAATTTACCATAATATTTAATGCTAGGCTCGTATAGAAAAAATACCTGTAATAAAGTGCCTAGAACATATTCGGCAGTATCCACTTTTTTCGTCGTTCTAGAGCTACAGGAATTATTCTACCTCTACAATCTTTCTCAGATAAGAACCTACAAAAAGATAACCCATCACCAGTACCACTTTTTTTCGCACAGCCAACTACAGCACAAAATTGAGACATTTTTGTTGAGATTTGTCACAATTCTTATATGTCAAGTATGGTTTGTTGGTCCACCAGGCTGCCATTTTTAAATCGCCGTGACGTCACATGCACGCGCCCTATTAACTAATATATTGCGGATCCTTTGCTTTTCTTGAAGGAAACACTGTGAAATGGAAATATCATTTCTGCATAAGTCTATCTCACACAAACGCCCAACCGCGAATTATGCGCAAGCTTGGAAACTTGACTACTATTGGCTAACGAGAAAATCATGATCACTTTTTGCGAATCACAGAGTTCAACGGCTAGCGCGAGAAATTTTAAATTTAAATTTGAGAAATTAAACAATGTATCTACTATTTATTTTGTATGTAAATTCTTGAATATAAATATTAGTAATAATAAAAAACATTGTCATATTCTAGTGCTAAATTTGAATTAAATAATTTACTTTGTTGTACTGTAAAAATAATAGGAATACAATCTGGTCAGGATTAATTTATTTAGGTGACAATAAATTACTGTATGAAACACAAAGCAAATGCTTTCGAAGTGCAACTACAAACAGAAATGAAATCAAACGTCAAAGTCAAACCATGTGCTCGCTGCATCACCAGGGCAGCGTTCCAAAACCAAGAATACCGAGTTTTGGCGTAGAGTATGATGTGTTGTGTTTTGGAACGAATGAGAGTTTTGTTGAAGTAAAAAATTGAAGCTAAATTAAAAATAATTTTATAAAACTAACAAAACTACATATAATTACAACATTAATGTCAAGCCCGTAATAAAAGCGCTTTTATGGAGCACTCTCCTCAATATAATGTGAAAGTACGCTCCATAAAATCGCTTTCATTATAAAAGTATTCTCATAATACACGCCAACGTATTTACTTATGTTTATTTTCAACCAAAAGCATGTTTTCTTCCTCAAGAAGGCAAATTATTTCCATATGTAGAGAATCGTGAGCATCTACGTTTGAAAATATTGTAGAGTAATTTCTATACCCTCCTCGTTAGTAGAGTAAGTAGAACATCACTTTGGAGTAAATTCTGGCTGTTTTGTAACAGGTTGAGTAAACTCTGAGAGTAAGGTTATTAGTTTTAAAACGACTTTGGATAATTTCGTACTCTAAGAGTAGGATTTTGGAACGCAGCCCAGCCAGCGACGCTGTCAGCGTTAGCCAATAGTAGTCAAGGTTTCCAAGCTTGCGCATAATTCGAAGTTGGGCGTTTGTGTGAGATAGACTTATGCAGAAATGATATTTTCATTTCACAGTGTTTCCTTCAGCTACTCTTATGGGAAAGATACAAGCATTAGCAATATATTAGTTAATAGGTATATGGTTATGTTATACAAAGGTATATTTTCTTGTTGCCATCTATTGATATTTTCCTTGAACTACACTTGTGACTGTGTTCACTCCATTGCTATATTACAAACAATGAACTCTATTCTACGTACTGTACTGAAAGAAGCTATTCGGGTAGAAGTCGCCTAACTTGATCGACCAATGTTGGAAAGTGTTTGTCATTACGAATTCAAATCTGTCAATAATTTTTTTCTTATTGTAAGTCTTTACTTATATTAGTCAACAATTTTGTAGAAATTTCTTACAATTTGTATAGGTTTTATAATTTGTTCTCGACCATTAAAATTGAACCGCGCAAAAATTTTAATTCATTTCAAACCTGTTATCCATCGTCGATGATTGAATACTCAAAACCTGCATGCATTCCTCCACTTCTTCAATGAGTGATCTAACAGCGCTCATGGCGAATTCACAACTTGTACATGTTTCTCTTGAAATATCAGTGAATGAACTGGATGCTGAATTAGCTAATGATTCACTATTTGATTTTGAACTAAACTTGAATAAAAATGAAGAGTTTTTAGCTTATTTCACATAATGGAGTGACGAAGTACTTAGGATTTTGATTAAGACATATTTCTGACTGATATGTATGGATGACAAATGATAAATGATATTGTTTGTGTTTATTTTTTTGTTTTGTCATTTTGACATTTTGGGCTCGTATATTAGCAAACACATCTTATAATACTCTTTCAGCTTTCTAATTACTATATCTAAAGTTTCTTAAAAAGCCGTAAAGATTTTTGTTATACGGCTGAGCATTTTTCCCTGACATAATTGTTTCAAGGACCTAAATCAATGAAAATCAATAACATAGATTAATTTTTGTTCGAATCATTGTTAAAAACTTAGAATACTTCATGCAAATAAATAGAAATCTTATAGATTGATTTCGTAAATGATTTCATAAAATAAAATGAATGCAAGCAAGAAACTAACATTCTGTTACTAATCTTACTTTAAAATTATATTTAATTTAAATTAAATTATTTTTATATTGTATTTGCTCTGTAATTGGATAGGTTCATGTAGAACAATAAAGGGTATTATTATAAAAGAAGTATATTTAAAAGTGTTGTCGCTTTTAATAAATATTCCAATTAAGATTGGACTTGGTGGCTAACCGCCGCGCTCCTATTGGTCGAGGATTCAGCCGCAGCCAATCACAGATTTCGATACTGCCACGTGGCTGCCTTGATTTGACAAGTGCTATAGTTTTCGTTATAACATCATTTGCTATTTATTAATATCTTATATACGAGGGTCACGCCAAAATGATTGAGATTTGAGATACAGAAATATTATTTGAAGGAGAAGCATGTAGTTTTACTGGTGTTCAAAGTAGTCCCCCCCTGCTTCAATACACTTTTGTAATTGAATTTTCTAGAGATGGAAAGCTTTGAGACATTCTTTTTCTGGAATCGTATTAAAATACTCCATTATGGCGTTGTTAATCTCCTCTTCTGACGTAAAATGACGACCACGTAAATGTTTTTTTCAAATTAAAAAATAGCCAGAAGTCACACATTGCAAGACCAGGAGAATGCGGTGGATGCTCAATGACTTTAATACCATTTTCTTTTAAAAAATTAACAGTTGTCGCAGCGGTATGGGAGGACGCATTATCATGGTGAAGCATTAAACCCTTAATTTTCTCACTGCGAAGAACTTCAGGTAGACATTTTTGTGTGTACCAATTGGCAGTAACAGTCTTCTGTCCCAATAACCTAATTGCTTTCTGCTGTACTTCTGAAAAATACAGCGTGCATAACTTTTTTAAGTGCACGTTGTTTTTTCACGGTAACTGGTGTTGGGTCATCTTCAATCACCCATACCCTACTTTCTTGACGCGTTGGAACATCATAAAAGGGTATGTAAGTTTCATCGCCAGTTTTAAAGTTGCGCGACTAATTGTAACACGCTTGGCTTTTTGTTCTTCCGTTAAGTTGTGTGGCACCCAACGAGAAACAATTTTTCTAACACGAAGTTCTTCATGCAAAATTTTTGCTATTGCTGCGGATCCAATGCCAAGGGCATCTTCCATCGTTTGATAGGTGACACGATTGTCATCCTTTATCATTTGTCTGATGGCAGCTACATTTTCTGGCACTACCGCTGTACAAGGTCTCCCTGAGTGTTTCTCATCACGCAAGAAATTACGGCTTCTTTTGAATTCTGAAAACCAGCGAAATATAGTTGCTCGAGATGGAGCTTCATCTCCAAATGCCAATCGTAGACGTTCCTCGCACTGTTCTTCACGTAATCGAATTTTAAAGTCGTAGTAAATCATAGCGCGATAATACTCGCTTCCTAACTTCATGTTGCAGTTTATTTCCACTTCGAATTCCACCACAATAAATCACTTCAACCAGATGTTATTATTGGACAGATATTGTAAATAAATTGTAGTTTGACATTTGTGCACTAAAAATTTTCCAAAGCCAACTGTTTCCCAGCATCTCAATAATTTTGGAGTGACCCTCGTAATAGTTTTAATAATTCAAATATTTTTATATAAAATTTTATTCGTATTTGTTATCAAAAGTTTGTTCGTACCTGTATATTTTTGGACTGGACTAAAATTTTGAGACGTTTCCAAAAAAGTGAAACTAAAGTCCCAAATGACAGTTCGGCTCGTTTGCTGACATTTTTTGGCATTTTACCCTGGTTAGATACTTCTGGCAATAAAGTTATAACTTCTAAAGTCAAATTTATAATTAAATATAATCTAAAACATTTATTAAATTAGATACAACTTTTTAAAGAACTTTTTAATCTGTCACCTGTCAATGACTAATTCCAAAAGGAGTATATATTTCTCTGTGGTGTTAAAACTCTCTAATATATTAATATCTACCTCGCTGATGGGTTTCGTAGGAAACCTCCACGATAGAATTTTACAACTGCCAATGTGTTCAGTCATTTCATGACCAATTTCGTGTAACTCGACTAACTCTTGTGACAATGAAATTATTAAACTTTGGTTCAGTTTCGCCATCTGTCATTAATGTCATTTCATAAAACAAAAATGTTTATTGTGTCACTAAGGCTACAGATATCTTTATGTGATTTGTAAAGTCAAGCAAAGGACAACATGGTTTGTATTTAGATGGGTATACGTCTGAGAGAGAGCACTCAAAATATGGAAAAAAATTTAACAGCCCGATTCACAAAAAAGTTTAAGCTAATCCTCATTTTTGGATTAGCGAATTTAATTCTAATTTTGACAGTTTATATCTTAAAATATAGTCTAATCTATTCCTAGTATCTACCTTTATTGATAATATCATGAAAATTAAATTTTAATTACCGAAATAGAATAGAATTCACTAATCCAAAAATGAGGATTAGCTTAAACTTTTTTGTGAATCGGGCTGTAAAGGTTTCTTTTTTTATCTTTCGTCACCTTTAGGTCTCGTCTTTGGTCAAAACATTTGGTGGGACGATTTTAATAAATAAGCACGTTTTAGGGTCCCTAGAATACGAAATTATTAATGTTGCAATGATGTCTGTATGTATGTATGTATGTATGTATGTATGTATGTATGTATGTATGTATGTATGTATGTATGTATGTATGTATGTATGTATGTATGTATGTGTGTGTGTGTGTGTGTGTGTGTGTGTGTGTGTGTGTGTGTGTTTGTGTGTGTGTGTGTGTGTGTGTGTGTGTGTGTGTGTGTGATAAAAAAATATCTGACGATAACTTCAACACAATACAATTCTAAAAATTATAAGTATTTCATAGATTTAGAGTTAGAGAAGAATAATCTGATGTAATAAATCACACAGTCCAAACTACACCAAGGAAACCAGTTGACAAATTGAAATGTAATTGACTGTCATTAAAAATTACTTGTTTGACATTTGGATAGACTGCTAGATTAAATTTATTTTAAAAATTTAACAGTGCAGACACTCTTTTATTTTTTCTTGTGTGAACCGTAACAGATATCACAAATTACACAGAGAGACAAAAGTTTACTATTGAATGTATCTTTCTGAAGAAAAATAAATTCACGTTTTTGGCATTGCCATTAAAAAGTTACGGTCTAATTTATGTTGGGAGACCTAAGTTTCATACACTAGTGGTTCGCTAATAATAACAAGTATCACCTTGAAAGATGACTTATAACCATATAAACTGTTATACCAAATTTCATCCAAATCGAATAAAGCGTCCGATTATTATAAGCAAAATTAATTTTTTTTCGAAGAACTTTGAAGCAGATTTCTGGCTAAATGGTACACTTTCCGGTAGAAGCAATTTTGGTTAAATCGTCTTATTTTAGCCTCAGGAATCTGTGGTTAAGCCATGTCCCCCTATTTAAGAGACACCCTGTATAATTATTGAATATGTATAATTTTATTTAGTCATTTTTTTACATTTTATGTTAGCCGACAACCGACAACCAAAAAATTCTGAGAAAATGAAATCATTTAAAAATGATATCTAAACAAATTTAAGAAATAATTACTTAGAAAATATTTATCATCTATGTTTTTACTTACAAGAAATTAGTCTGATAACAATTTTATTATTGTTATACTGGCTTATTTTTAAAGAAATAATCCCAGAATTACGAAATGTTGACATTAGTTTTTCAGTATTAAACCGCAAATATATTTCATAATTTTGTCAACCCAATATATACAATATAAACCATCAATAATATATCAACATTGAACTGTCCCTAGACGAATACATTGTGCAAACAAGACCCAATTAAAATCTCCGATCGATCCCTTTCAATCTCGGTATTCATTTTTCGTTCCACATGTGTTTCTGGCTATTTTGGTTATGGTATATGTGAGTATGTGTATGCCATTACTGGCTATAAATATACACGTACACGACCTCATTTTCGACTCAACCTAGTTTCCGACGCCGACGACGTCGCCTGATGCTACCCTAGTGCCCTCTCACGCGACGCTGGGAACGAAATCCGACGCTTTGCGACGCCGACGACGTCGCTTGATGCTACCCCAGTGCCCTCTCACGCGACGCTGGGAACGAAAGAAAAGACATAAGGGTAAATTGATACTGAAAAGGTGTAAATAAAGAATTAGAGAGCAGATGGAAAATAGTTATTTACTTATTAAGACACGGAAGTTTTCGTTTCATGACGAATATGGAGATGAGGGACACCACCATGTCATTAACTTAAATCTGTCAATAATTTTTTTTTCTTAAGCAACAAGTATCAATTTTGTGACGTTTTAAAAAACGTCCGTTCCATGAATAGATGGTTAACTGCAAAGAAATATATATTATTACGATATTCATACATGTAGATTTAGGTCTTATAAATCGCTTGTCTGAGTGTCTGGTCGCGAACCTGGGGAACCGGGTTCAATCCCGACCGACGCCAAATATTTCGAATTTTAAATGGCACAAAAGTGATCTCTGTGGTGCACTCTCCAGCCAGCAATGAGTGCCCGGAGGTGACGCCTGGTAAACGCCCGCACGGTAGAAATATATCGTATGGGGTCCCGTGGGCGCGTGCCTAAGTGTCTGGTCGCGAACCTGGGGAACCGGGTTCGATCCCGACCGACACCAAATATTTCCAATTTTAAATGGCACAAAAGTGATCCCTGTGGTGCACTCTCCAGCCAGCAATGAGTGCCCGGAAGTGACGCCTGGTAAACGCCTGCACGATAGAAATATATCGTATGGGGTCCCGTGTCCGCGTGCCTAAGTGTCTGGTCGCGAACCTGGGGGAACCGGGTTCGATCCCGACCGATGCCAAATTTTTCGAATTTTAAATGACACAAAAGTGATCCCTGTGGTGCACTCTCCATGTGTCGGAAAATAAATGGTGGGATTGGTTGGCTAATTATAAGAAAAAAAGTTCCCATTAATATGGTTCCGCAAACGCACCGTTTTCGAGATACAGGGTACAAAATTTTTTATTTTTATTTTTTGACGATATCTCAGAAACCGTTTGAGATACAAAACTCAGCTTTTGTACACATCTTAGCATTAATATTAGCTACTTTTTAAGCGCTTATTAAATTTTTTTCATGTGCCATTGACGGAGATTTTAAGGTTGCGTGAGGTTTTTATGGCCCTAATTTCTATGACACTTGAGAAATTGGCATTCTGAAAGCACATTGTGAACCACCAATATTTTCTACACAAAAAGGTACTCCTAGTCAAAAGCTCTAACGTAAACCGTTTTAGAGAAATACGGCATTTTATGATGGAAAACATGAAAAAAAGTGGCAACATGTTTTGTTGTTGATAAAAACATTTGTTTTGATCTAGTCGTCTGCGTTCATGTATTTGTTTTGACATCAAAATTATTGTAGAAGGAGGTAATTTTCAACAATTTTTGAGATTTTTCTTGTTTTTTATGTTATTGCTTAGTTTTGTAAAATAAAAGTTCTTTGAACTTTTTTTCTTATAATTAGCCAACCAATCCCACCCTTATTTTCCGACACATGTTTTGAAACACCCTGTATTATTATGATACGATACCGACGCCAAATATTTCGAATTTTAAATGGCACAAAAGTGATCCCTGTGGTGCACTCTCCAGCCAGCAATGAGTGCCCGTGAGGTGACGCCTGGTAAACGCTCGCACGGTACAAATATGTCATCATCATTACCGAAATCTGTGTACAACGCAGATTGGCATACTCAGTAATGGGTAATATACCGTGATGATATATTTATATTTTTTCACTACTAGCCTAGGAACCCACTATTATTTACCTTTATTTGACATGAGAAATTGTTTTTCACTACCGCTTGCTTGTAACCATGGTAACCTAGGTCAATAATAATTTATTATTAACCTTGGTCTATAATGCAAACTGTCACTTTTCAATAAAACTCAAACCTCCAAATCCAAATATTATTTAACTCATTAAACTCAAGAAAGGTATTAAGTATATAATTTAAATTTGACGCTTAATTTTAAATTGACCTACGCTGCCGCCTCGCCTGGCCACTGTGCTGTTTTGGTGAAAATGTGAAACATGTGTAGATATACAAAAGAATAAATCACTATTTTTTTGTATTTGTAGGTAAATACATTTCAAAAGATTTATTTAAAAATAATAATAAACTAATAAGGCTGCTGACTGTAACAGCACAAAGTGTTTTTATTAAATAATTAAATCAAATACAAATCAAGGCCCATAAGTGAGGTTATCAAACCAGCGAAATGAGCGAAACGTCAGATAAAAACAAATGCAGCCTACTTTGTTTTTGTGAATATTTACAAATAAGTAAAGTAATTATTCATGTCAAAATGATTGTTATTATCAATAAAAAAAATTCAAATAGGATTTATGTGCTAGTAGTGAAAAAAATAGTATATAAACCACGGTTGAGAAGATCATTATTGACCAGGCGCCTTGTATCCCTCGGGCTGCGCCCTCGGGTTACAATAATGGCGCTGAGTCAATAATGATTATCTTCTCAACCTTGGTGTATAATATACTATTATTTATTTATTTATATAAGAATAAAATGTATATTTTGTATTTATAAGGGTTTGCAATTACAGAAATACTTTTTCTGGAAATTAGTATCCTGGAGACGAAGTTTGGATCCAATTTAATTTATTAAATATTATAAAAAATATTAAAACCCGGGAATATAAAAGAGACACCTCGTAGGGCCTATACCGTGAGTATTTTTTAACGTGAAACATTGGGTTTGTCATATCCATAGTTACGATTCGACTTTTGATTGACAGCAATGTATTTGCGTGTCCCACTTAAAATGAAACATAGGGAACGAATTTGACAGATGTATTATAATTTAAATATTGTAAGAAATTTACCCAAGTCAGAAAACCACTCAAGAGCACTAAACATATTTCGGGCACAAGGTGCACACAATATTTTTTCTACAACTAAATATAATTTTTAGAAAAAAGGTATAATTATTTAAACAAAATTAACCTCTATAATGACATCGTGTCAATATGACTGATAACCGCTATAAGTTACGACTTGACATTTGATTGACAGCTATGTATTTTACTGTCTCATTTATAACATAGGGAATGAATTGCATTATATTTAAGTATTGTCAGAAAATCACTCGGGAACAAGGTGCACACAATATTTTTTCTACAATTAAATTTAATTTAGAAAGTAGGTAGAATTATTTAAATTAAACCTCCACTGACGTCTTGTCAAATGTCAAATTCGTTCCCTATGTTTCATTTTAAATGGGACAGGCAAATACATTGCTGTCAATCAAATGTCAAGTCGTAACCATGGATGACAAATCCAATGTTTCACGTTAAAAAATACTCACGGTATATATATATATATATATCTTTATATGTTATTTTTTACTCGGAATGACCACCCCAACAATCTGTAAAAATAGTTTTGAACCATCCTGTGCTATAAGAGAGCATCCTTTCTCATTCGTACTTATAAAACAAATTGTAATCACACTTATCCCATGCAATATTCATCCCAAGTCCCCCCCTGTTCTTCTGTCATTTCTTCTCGTGCATAATTAACTCCTTGCTCCTTCGGCTGCTTCTTCTTCTTCTCCTGCTCCTGCTGTTGGTTATCAGCTTCCGTTGGTCGCGGTTACGTGATTTGGCGATATCAGCGCGAGAACTTACCTACAACACTTTCCCTAACCGACCGATCACTCAGTTCGCAAAAGCGGTACCAACAAATCGCTCGCAGATACGCACTGGGGATAGATGTCGAACTTTTATTAAAAGTTTGTTTGTTTAATTTTGTTTAGTGTTAGTGGTGACAGAGTTGTTAAGGGATTGTTATTGTGTTGATTAAGTGGTAGGTATGTTGCAATGGTTAAATTTTATACAAAAAATGCATATTTTTAGACATCAATGATGATTTGATTTGACATATTATTTCAATACAATGTTGTCAGTTTATGAAATGTTTAAAATTTAAATCTGTGTGCCATTTTTACCTTCCGTCACCTTTAGGTAAGGAAGGTATTGTCCTCGGTCAAAAAATTCGGTGGTCAGTTTTTAATGAATAAGCACGTTTTAGGGTCCCTACAATACGATTTTACTAGTTTTACATTTAAATCTATTTGTTTGGGTGTGATAAAAATTTCTCCGATAATAACTTCAATACTACAATAATGGGGGATTACGGCTCAATCGAATTAAAGGAAAATAGTAAAAAAATACGAATGTATATGCTGAGTAACGAATATTAATAAAAAAAATGAAATGGTATAATTGAGATATTTCGGAAATAAAGGGTTTTTTGTTATAACGCTTCGACACTAATATGAAAATATTTTGATTGGCGACCGAGAAACCGCCTATACATGCATTACAAATAGCGTGTTAGGAGGTGGGATTACTACCAATGGAAGTTAAGAAATTCAAATTCGAAAGGAGGGGCTAACATTCCTGTACTACAGTTTCCAAACAGTGTTTATTTTAACATAAATTTCTTGCATTAAACCAAAGAGTATAAATATAATAATACTCTTTGATTAAACTTAATAATTTAAATACACCTGTAATTATAAAGTATGTATACTTATACAGTGTTATAATATTCATTTATTTTTAAGTAAATATAACTTAAAATAGCATATATTTCAAGAACATTTAGGTCCATGATGAAAACAGTTTGATATAAAAACACATAAATGTGACGTCACGTCAATCTTTTCAAAATTCGGGAGACCATAACTCGCTTATTAATAGGAATTTTTTCACCGGATTTTCATCAATAGTCTTAGTTTTCCTAATATTTTCAGATGAAATTATAAAAAAAAATGGTGTAATCCCCCATTCTAAAAATTATAATTTTTTCGTATTCCTCTTCTTTACATCCATATGAAGAATTGATTAGATTTTGGTTATAATTGGTCAATTGGAAGATCCCTTATTTGAAGTTTTTCTTAAAAAAAACACAGTTAAATATCATTTTTTAACATTTTATGTTATTATAAATATGAAGGAACATTTGATTGTCTATTCGGTTTGATTACACATTTTCCTTGATATTTAATACATATAGAGTTGAAGAATTTTAAAGAGATTAACTTTCATAAATCAGCCATCTATGCTATAACCATGGAAACTGGTGATATATTCAAATATTCTAGTTGACAGATGTGAGCGTCAAGTGCAATTTACATAGTATATGTTCGTGTTATAATTTTATTGGATTTATAGAATCTTTTCCAAGGAACTTTTAGTATGGAATTTGTAGAAAATAGTATATGTTCGTGTTACAATTTTACTGGATATATAGAATCTTTTCCAAGGAACTTTCGGTATGGGATTTGTACAAATACATAGAATTGACGGAAGGTAATGTGCTGGCCACATCAGATTTTTGGCTTTATATTTCAATCAAGTTTGGATTTGGCTTATAGAACATTTTTGTGTGTAAATTTGGTATTTAAATCCGTTTGAAATTAAAAAAAATTGTACAAATCTTCCAAAACTTTATAATCATATTTACAAATAATAAATAAGTAATTATATCATTATTGCTTTACTAACAATTGCTGTGTTTACCAATCTGTCTTCATTAGCAGATTTTGGCACTGGCGAGACGATATAATATAATATACAGTGTGACCAAAATTTCTAATTCAGTTGGCAATACTTAAAAATTACTTGAAACTGGTAAGACTGATACATAAATTTATTTTCTGTTTTTGACACTGTTGACAGTGACATTTGAAAATTTAAATTTGGGTATATTTACAATTTTTCATTAAATTGTTTGTTGTTTCCCTTATCCGCATACAGTAAAATTTTTGAATTGTATATGTGAATTTGTGAATTAAGATTTTATGCTGTCAAATTTAGTAGTGTCGTTTACATAGTTTTTATGAGGGTACATAATATCTTGTGTACCTCATAAAAACTATGTAAACGACACTACTAAATTTGACAGCACAAAATCTTAATTCATAGATACAATAAAGTTTTTCATTCGCTCAAAATCCGATTAGCTTAATCTTTTTGTATTTATTGTCAAAATGACATGTCAAATAGTATATCCGCCTTCACCTGATGTAAACTGTGGAATAAAAAAATCACCAGAATTGTATTGCTAACCGAATCAGTTATTTTTGATCACTCTGTATAAATGAGGGTGATTACCAGAAGGCTATGGCAGTAAAACAAATGAATCGTCAGTTGTTTATTTTTATGTTTATTTTCTTCATTTTCATTAATATTTTCAATTTACATAACACTGAAAAATCTCATGACACAGTTTTCAATATGTTATGGCCTATTATGACTTCCACATTTTGAAAACTAAATTAGAAAATTACCAATGAAAATAAAAAAAATATAATCTATAATGGGCTACTTACGTGGTACTGAAAATCCGATTTCTGTTACTATATACGTAATGTTATAATGAAAACGTATATAAAAATATAAATTTTATTTTAAAATAATTATTTGTTTTTTACTAAATTAAGAAAGAAATTTTTCTGTGACGTCTTTATATTGAACTGGGGAGTGGAAGCATGTTTAAGAATGTTATCAATAGATGGCATGGCGTGCGAGAAAGTTTTAATTTGAATTTGATATTAGTTCATTTTTCTCTCTCTCTGGTCTCTCAAATACATTAATTACTTTATAAATAAACACATAGGTATTTACTTGTAATTTAAAATACGATACCAAAAAGATAAACTAAAATACTAACCTCCAAACTATTGTTGAAACGTCAAACAGGTGATCTACATTACCCGCACAAACATACCATTACTATGGGACGGCACCATGCTATGGCTTTACGGCTATTCATTGGTGCGGCGTAATTCTACGTCATACATGGCGGGAATTCAAATAATCAAATTTCATTATTTTTTTCTGGCTAATTAATAATAATTTTGTCAAAAGAAAAAATATGGGTAGCAAGTTTTTACCTTCTCTTCAAAAATATTAAATAAAAAAAGGTACGCAAGTAGCCCATTGTGGTACTTTCACCAAGACAGCTTTGAGACTCCATAAGGTACAGATGCTTATATCGTCAGTATCAAAATCTGCGAATAGAAGCTGATTGGCACACCCAAAAATGGGTTACAAGCAGTAATCATATATTTATTTATTTATAAATATTGTATCAAAAGCAGACAGATTTAATTTTGGTGTTCCATATTGATAACGATAACAAAATTATCATAACATTTTAAAAATTATCATTTCCACAAAAAAATATAAATATTGTTCTGTTATAATTAACTCATAGGTTATCAAATGTTTTTCTTTTAGAATTTTATTTTCATCAACAATGATTCACCTTCGATATTTTACCTTCTTCATCTTTCTTTCTTCTTCTTCTTTCGGTTTGGATTTTGGTTACCATAAATACAACGAAATGATGATGTTTTTAAAAAATTTTACTGAGCAGAATTCTCATCTAGCGAAGCTTTACAGCATAGGGAAAAGTGTACAAGGTAGGTACATAATCGCCCCAATTCTGTAAGAAAGTTTTTAAGACTTAGCAACATTGCTATAACAAATAACCAATAATAATTGCGAACATTGAATAAAACATGAAAATGACAGGCTTTACATTTGTTTCTATTGGTTACAAATTGTAGCAACGTTGCTAAGACTTAACAACTTTCTTACAGAATTTGGTCGAATAGTTATTTATTTATCAAGGCACTGAAGTTTTAATTTTTTTATCACGAGTATGGAAGTTATAACTCATAAAGACTTTACAAAGTGTGAACTGTCATATTTTCTTCAAAACGTGCTACAGTGCTGCAATCATATACCTATTAACTAATATATTGCGGATCCTTTGCTTTTCTTGAAGGAAACACTGTGAAATGGAAATATCATTTCTGCATAAGTCTATCTCACACAAACACCCAACCGCGAATTATGCGCATGCTTGGAAACCGCGACTACTATTGGCTAACGAGAAAATCATGATCACTTTTTGCGAATCACAGAGTTCTGTTTATTAACGGCTAGCGCGAGAAATTTTTAATTTAAATTTGAGAAATTAACAATGTTACTACTATTTATTTTATATGTAAATTCTTGAATATAAATATTAGTAATAATAAAAAACATTGACATATTCTAGTGCTAAATTTGAATTAAATAATTTACTTTATTGTACTGTAAAAATAATAGGAATACAATCTGGTCAGGATTAATTTATTTAGGTGACAATAAATTACTGTATGAGACACAAAGCAAATGCTTTCGAAGTGCAACTACAAACAGAAATGAAATCAAACGTCAAAGTCAAACCATGTGCATCACCAGGGCAGTGTTCCAAAACCAGGAATACCGAGTTTTGGCGTAGAGTATGAAGTGTAGTTTTTTTTGGAACGAATGAGAGTTTTGTTGAAGTAAAAAATTGAAACTAAATTAAAAATAATTTTATAAAACTAACAAAACTACTTATAATTACAACATTTATGTCAAGCCCGTAATAAAAGCGCTTTTATGGAGCACTCTCCTCAATATAATGTGAAAGTACGCTCCATAAAATCGCTTTTATTATAAAAGTATGCTCGTAATACACACCAACGTATTTACTTATGTTTATTTTCAACCAAAAGCATGTTTTCTTCCTCAAGAAGGCAAATTACTTTCATATGTTGAGAATCGTGAGCATCTACGTTTGAAAATATTGTGGATTTTGGAACGCAGCTCAGCCAGCGACGCTGTCAGCGTTAGCCAATAGTAGTCAAGATTTTTGTGTGAGATAGACTTATGCAGAAATGATATTTCCATTTCACAGTGTTTCCTTCACCTACTCTTATGGGAAAGATACGAGCATTAGCAATATATTATTTAATAGGTATATGATCAATACATATGTCTCTCTTTATCGCCCAGTCTCTGATAAATGACCGAAAGGTTGATTCGAAGACTAAAATCTTGTGAAACGTGTAAAGTATGATTTTTTAATTTTTAAATATTTATGTTTAGGGAGAGAATTATACGTGGTCGAGTTATCCGCAACCAAAAAAGATAAAATCGGAATCCCGAATGTTAAGTTAATTGGAAATATACATGGGAATGAAGCAGTAGGAAAAGAAATACTTCTCCATTTTTTAGAAGTAAGTTTTTCAAATAATATTGTGATTACCACTAAATAAGTCCTCATATCCATATTTTAAGAAGAGAGAAAGAGCATGATGAAGGGTCGTCCCGCCTTTATTTTGTATAGTCAATTAACAATTTAAAATGCACTGGTTTTGCCACTTCTCATAGATTTCATTGGTCCGTATTACGAGCACGCTTTTATAATAAAAGCGCTTTTATGTTCTACGATAGAAGGATAACTTATTATTTCTAATATTAAATTAGAATATAAATTTTTTTAAACTTTATGCCCAAAATATGTAATTTATTTGATTTTTTAGAGCACTCACTCAAAAATTATTTCTATAATAGTTCAAATTATACAAAACAGTTATAAAAAAATCTGTTGTGGCCAGCACAAGACCTCTCGCCATTTCCATATTAGGATATATAAGTATTGTATTGCACTTCGCTTTCGAACCGTCGTTTTATAACAAAAAATTACAGAACTTTACTGAAATATTGTTTTTTATTGTATTTAACATGTCTTCTGCACACATATAATTCTAATTATATATATTTTTCATTGTATGAGGAAGTTTTTAAATGTCAGAGATTCAGATTGGCGGTATTTTAATGGATATATGCATTTTACCACAATTTTACCTATAATTTCAATATTTAATTAATAAAACAATAAGAAAAGTTAAATATACTTCCCAGAAAAAGCTATCATAATGTCACTAAAACTGTTGATATTTGACAATGACATGTGTCATGTTATAAACATTGGAATTTGTCAACTGGTTTCCTTAGTGCCTTGGCCTCTGCGTTTAGTTTACTGTATAAATTATAGTGTTTTTATCTCTAAATCTATACAAGATATAATAAAAATTTTAAGTGTATTAGATGGAGAATTTTATGTTCTTCAATATTTAAAAAAAAAAACTCCCAAAAAAATATATTTAGAATAATTTTTCTAACAAACTACTACTTTCGGTTGTTCAATTGTTACCAAAACCTTTTCAGCTCTTCCCAGGAATGTCAGATTGAGGAAACTGCAGTTAAATATTTATTAAGTCTTATAGTTTTTGAGGAATCGTGTCTACAACATCCAGACATACACACATACACACATCCACACACACACACACAGCATCATTCTAAAAATGTTATAATCGGATTCTAGGGACCTTAAATCGTGCTTATCCAATAAAATCTGGATATGAGAATTTTAGCATGAATTCAATACCTCTCTTAGCGAAAAGTAAAAAATCTGATGTAGCCAACACAAAACCTCCCGCTATTTAATTTTTATTAATTTAAATACATACCTCCGTATTTGCTATTGCTCTATTTAATATTTTCTTTATAAAATGTCACTATTATTAATTTGAAGTGACTAGTTTCTTGACAGTGACATTTACTGTCAGTTACATTCATTTGAAATGTGAACTGTGTAACAAAGGCTTCGGGATTTTTAAGAAAATTGATATTTAAATTTATCTGTAAAATATATATAAAATATTTTCATAATGACAAAAAATACAAAAAATGGCATTTAATGGTATTCTTTGAAGAAAAACCCTTACGAGCTTCAGGTAAAGTGCCATTTCCGATTATCCGATTTATACCAAAATCTAATAGTGTCTTTTCATATTAGAATAGGGTAGAAATACAAGGTTTCAGTATTTTCTGAATTATAATATTTGAATTAGAGCGTTAACAAAATCCATACACACACACACACACACACACACACACACGCGCGCGCGCACACACACATATATATATATATCATCGTGAAAATGTTAAAATTGGATTCTAGGGACCTTAAAACGTGGTCATTTACTAAAATCTCGATATGTGATCTTTAGCACGATCCCTATACCTCCCTTACCAAGGGTAGCGGGAGGTAATAACAAAATTTACAATCATTCTTTTTTACATGCTTAAATCATTGTGATTATTATTTCATTTTCTAGTTTATGGTGGATAGCTACTCCACAAATTCGTCCATTTCCGGTTTCCTGAACACGACTCGTCTTCATATTCTCCCAAGTTTGAACCCCGACGGATTTGAAAACGCTGGTATTGGTATATGTGACAGAGGTGCCGGAAGAAACAATGCAAATGATCAAGATTTGAATCGTAGTTTCCCGGATTATTTCCGGGAAAATAGCAAAGAAATTCAACCGGAAACCAGGGCCGTACAAAAGTGGATGAACGAAACGCAGTTTGTTCTAAGTGCCAGTTTGCACGGAGGGGCGTTAGTAGCTAATTATCCTTTCGAAAATTACAAGGAAAACGGTAAGAATATTAATTATATTATTTTTTATACTAGCGCACAACTTTTTGATTGTCATCTTCGTTGCTAAATGAAATACTTTTAAGCACTAGTGCTTAAAAATGACAATTTATTGCGTAAAAGTGACAGTTTTATGCGCAAAATGTTACTTTTACCTTATTAATAGGTAAACATTACAATGGTGTGTTTAAATATGTATTAAAGCACTTAGGGCCGGTCTTATAAAACTATTTAATCAACAGTTAAAATTTAGTTAGCTACTAAACTAATTTAACTGAAGATTAGGGTATTATAAAAGTTTAATGACAAGTAAATCGACCTATTAAAGTAACTGCGGAATTTTATGCTATTAGATTTAAATCAGTTGTTAAAGAAACGTCAAACTGTATTTTTTTTGTTATGTTTATTTTAAAACAATTGAAATAGGGAACTATTTACTTTTTAAATATTTTTTTAAGAAATGTATGTGTCGAGTATGTCATCTTTAGAGTCTGTGTCATCAGTATCCTTGGATTCATAAACAGATAATGATGATGCATTTATATTTGCACGAGGTAGGCTACCAAAATTGTTCCGAAACAGGACAAATCCATATGAAATATATGATGACAATGGCTCGTACCACGATCACGGTTTTAACTAAAACACTGTCTTAAGAAATGTCAAATTTCATTATTTAATGATGAAAATAAATACTATGATATTTATCAAAATATGATTTAAAAGCAGAACATAGTTTGTATTCAAACAAATATTTTTAAATAAATTGTTCTTCTAACATAAGGGTGAAATTACATTTTGGAATTTGAATTTGACATTTCTTAAAACAGCGTTTTTGTTAAAACCATGATCGCGGTACGAGCCATGAGTTTAAACAGAGATTTCGATTGTCAAAACAATGTGTGTTACACATATTGGTACAGATTGGAAATATAAGACTACTAACATTAAGAAATATGTCAATTTCCGCAATGAATCAGCTAGTAATAACCTTACGATTTTATGCAACCGGGTCGTTGCAAATTATATGAAAATAATCTTTAACAATATCTAATAGGTTATATTTTTCAATATCAATATGATTTTTTCCACGATCACGTTTCTTTTCCAACTGTCAAATCAACTAATTTACGTTTATAACGAATGTGAATATAGAAACTTTTCACAAAACCACAAACACACTACTAAAATTTAATTAAATTCCCCGTTAGTTATTTGGTAGTGAGATTTGTTTTATAATATCCATTTCTTTTTTAATGGTCCATTTAGTTTACTTGTGCAGTAACTAACTAAGGATTAATTTATTGTTTATAAGACCGGCCCTTATAGGCAAAAATGATTGTGACATATTGAATAGTAGTTTCAGATTTGGGCACTAGAGGGTAGTGCTGCGTCATTGCTAACTGACGTCACACGAGAAAATTTAGTAGTAGTTTATTTATCAAGGGAGTAAAGTTCAACAATTTCTTATCACCATATTTCGTTTTATTTTTTTGTTGTTGTTTATTGTGTCTTATTTATTTACTATTTGTGTTTGGGAAACCAAGCCACATGTAAAATTAAATAATATTGAAAATGTAAAATATAAACGGTAACCACATTGATAGTACGTTGATAATTACTAAGGATAGGATATCTTATCTCTAAATATGTGTCATTTATTTTGTTTAGTATGAAACCTATATCTTTTGTGGTCAGATACTGTGATAATATACTAACGTTTAATATTTTCGTGCGTAATTTCTTCCAAGAAAAATATACTTATACGTCTTTAAACTCACATAGATTTTGAGACGATCCTATATAGTGATGTGCCGCCAAAAAATTCCCGGAAATTCCTTCAGTAACAATTTGCGGGAAGAAATTTTGAGAAAAAATAGGCGAAGGCCTATCCCATTCTGAAATGGACTATACCTATACGCACAGTACTGATTCTTCTGATTCTGATGTCTAATTACATATTTGTTTACATTTTAAATTATTTGTTCTTGTATTACCAATGTACACTTTTTCGATATTAATAAATTTTTCAATTTATTTTCATAATATTTTTACAAGGAAAAACACCGGTTCAAGTATTCACGAATAGTAGGTACATCTAAGATAGACAAAAGCGAAGCGATAATAGGCTATTCCACAGTAATCAAAAATAGTAAAAGTTTATTGAAAATAAGAATGATAATATTTAAAGGATCAGGAAAACCATATTTCTTTTATTATAAATTATTCCTTCTAGAAGACACGGGGAGTTTTGCTTTTGATGATGCAGGACATGTGCACGAGTGTTTGAGCAAATAGGATCCAAGTATGACCACCGATTTTGAGAAGCCCCGCCCTAACTAAGAATATACTTCTTCGGATGTGTCGGATCTATTCGGTTGCTGTTCGGGTGACGTTCTAATTTCTTTATTTTTATAAAATGAGAAAAAAAGTGAAATAAATTAAGTGAAATAATTTATTTTATGTCTCTAATAATGAATTATAATATTACAATTTAAATATACTTTATTTTGTAATTTGTTTAACAATTTTTTCGTGGTTTGTGAACCACTGTTTGTTTACTTCTGGTATATCCACATTACCTACGTCACAAAGCAGATTTAAAATTCGGACCTTAATATCTCGCTTATTGGAGGAATTTTTAACGCGGACTTGCACATGTGGTCTTATATTTTTATGTATTTCAAGAAAAAAAATTAAAAAATGTCGTGGAATAGCCTATTGTTTATCGCTTCGCTTTTGTACTCGTGCGATGTAATTTACTTAGTTATTAATTTGTTTTTAATGATAAGATTGTAACCGACAACTTTATTGGAAATAATTTTGTCTATCTTAGATGAACCTACTATTCGTAAATACTTAAACCGGTGTTTTTCCTTGTAAAAATGTTATTAAAATAAATTGAAAAATAAAAAATCTGATGTGGCCAACACAAAACCTCCCGCTATTTAATTTTTGATTAATTTAAATACATACTTACGGATTTACTAACGCTGCAAATTGTTCCACTGCATAAAACTATTGCTTTATTTACTATTTTCTTTTTAAAATGTCACTATTATTAATTTGAAGTGATTAGTTTTTTGACAGTGACATTTAATGTCAGTTACATTCATTTGAAATATGAACTGTTTAACAAAGGAATTGTGTTTTTCTTAGGCTTCGGGACTTGTAAAAAAAATTATTTTTAAATTTGTCTGTAAAATATATAAAAAAAAGTATTAATGTATTCCTGTAGAAAATTTAATAATCTTTAATTTTCATAACGACAATATGCGAAAAAATGGCATTTAATGGTATTTTTTGAAGAAAAACCATTATGAGCTTCAGGTAAAGTGCCATTTCCGGTTATCCGATTTACACCAAAATCTAATGGCTTCTTTTCTTATTAGAATAGGATAGAAATACAAGATTTCAGAATTTTCTGAATGATAGTATTTGAGTTAGAGCGAAGACAAAATTCCTACACATACACACACACACACACACACACACACACACACACACACACACACACACACACATACATACATACATACACACACACATACACACATACAGACATCATCGTGAAAATGTTAAATTTGGATTCTAGGGACCTTAAAACGTGGTCATTTACTAAAATCTCGATAAGTGATTTTTAGCACGATCCCTATACCTCCCTTACCAAGGGAAGCGGGAGGTAAAAAACAAACATACTGTTGTAAAGAGAAAAAAACATTCTATCGAATGGTAGAGTAAAATTAATAAGTTCCCATTTAAAAAAATTACGTGGACAAGCGTAACTCAAAAACAAATGAAGAAAAAAAAATTCAAGTATTCTCAAATGTAGATCAAAATTTCTTAAAAAACTTTTGTATTGAACATCATTTCCTAAAATGAATATTAACGACAATAAATCGCCGTCTCCATACTTTTAACTAACCCTGTATATACCGTGAGTATTTTTACCTCCCGCTACCCTTGGTAAGGGAGGTATAGGGATCGTGCTAAAAATCATGTATCGAGATTTTAGTAAATGACCACGTTTTAAGGTCCCTAGAATCCAATTTTAACATTTTCACGATGATGTCTGTATGTGTGTATGTGTGTGTGTATGTATGTATGTATGTGTGTGTGTGTGTGTGTGTGTATGTGTAGGAATTTTGTCTTCGCTCTAACTCAAATACTATCATACAGAAAATTCTGAAACCTTGTATTTCTACCCTATTCTGATATGAAAAGATCCCATTAGATTTTGGTGTAAATCGGATAACCGGAAATGGCACTTTACCTGAAGCTCATAATGGTTTTTCTTCAAAAAATACCATTAAAAGCCAATTTTTCGCATTTTGTCATTATGAAAATTAAAGATTATTGAATTTTCTATGGGAATACATTAATACTTTTTCTATATAATTTACAGATAAATTTAAAAACCATTTTTTTTTTTTACATCCCGATGCCTAAGATAAACACAATTTCTTTGTTACACATCATATTTCAAATGAATGTAACTGACAGGTGAATGTCACTGTCAAAAAACTAATCACTTCAAATTAATAATAGTGACATTTTAAAAAGAAAATAGTAAATAAATCAATAGTTTTATGCAATGGAACAGTTTGCAGCGTTAGTAAATACGTAAGTATGTATTTAAATTAATAAAAATGGATAGGTAAGTATGGCGAAGGAAGATTGTTGCGTAACTATTATTGTGGTCCGGATGGGGTTATTCGCTACCGAAAATCGGTCACTTTAATATGTTCTTATGTATGAATGCTATGATGATTGTGGAGAGGCGAAAGAAGAATGTTGTTAAAGAGTGAAGTGAGTCAGCTGAGCTCTTACTCTTATCCCTTTTCTTATTGTTACTATTGTTTCCGGGTATTTGCTAATCCCCTAAGTGGGAATCGCGTGATTTTATGTACGTATGTATGTATGTAAAAATTAAATAGCGGGAGGTTTTGTGTTGGCCACATCAGATTTTTTAATGTGAAACATTGGGTTTGTGAAATCCATGGTTACGACTTAACATTTGATTGACAGCAATGTATTTGTTTGGCCCATTTAAAATGAAACACAGGGAATGAATTTGACATTTGACAAGACGTCAATAGAGGTTAATTTTGTTTAAATAATTGTACCTGCTTTCTAAATTAAATTTAGTTATAGAAAAAATATTGTGTGCACCTTGTGTCCCAGTGATTTTCTGACTTGGCTAAATTTCTTACAATATTTAAATATAATACTTCTATCAGATTCATTCCCTATGATTTATTTTAAATGAGACAAACAAATACATTGCTGTCAATGAAATGTCACATTGACAAGATGTCAGTAGAGGTTAATTTTGTTTAAATAATTATACATGTTTTCTAAATATTAAATGTAGTTGTGGAAAAAATATTGTGTGCACCTTGTGCCCGAAATATGTTCAATGCTCTCGAGTGGTTTTCTGACACAATTAAATTTCTTACAATATTTAAATATAATACTTCTGTCAAATTCGTTCCCTATGTTTCATTTTAAATGGGACACGCAAATACATTGTTGTCAATCTAATGTCGTAACCATGGATATGACACACCCAATGTTTCACGTTAAAAAATACTCACGGTATAGAATAAAGTTTTTTGCCAATAATAAGTTTATTACGGATTTTTTATGCTTTATTGACTACAATGTCGCTCGTATTCACTTATATTCTTATTACATAATATTATTGTATAGTATATTTAACAGAATATTATTTGTGTACAGTATGGGAACTAACTTTTCGATTACATGAAACTTCAAATGAATCTACAAGAACTTATCCTATAAAATTTCCACGATCTGCTGGTACAAAAATATATTTAATGTTTGCATGTACATAATAGGGTCCTCCACTATATTTTTTTTTACAAAACTTCATCTAAACTGAAAGTGATATGTAATTTTAGAAAGTCTTTATTGTTATTCGTTAAGCCGTAATAATTTTTTTAATATTCTGTGATATAGAGATGATTTTGTTCTCAAACAGTGGATTTCGCTAATAATTGAAGTCACATAAATTTATTTTTTTAAGCACTTATAAAATGTATAAATAAGTTAAAATAACCCCCGTGGTCAATAATTGGAAATATGGGTGGATAATAAGTAATTTAATGTCATAATTTATAAAAATACTACGTATGTATGTATTATAGTCCAAGATTTGATTACCACTGGTAGCCTATGTCATTGAACATATCTTTTACTTTCATACCAACGCTTTTAATCTGTCATGGCATCATAAATTTAAACTAGTATTATTTGGTTTATTTCTGTTGTTTTATTGTTGTTATTTTCTGCATTTATATACTTGCAAATGGATTCCGTATTTCAAAAAGGCGATAGCAGATGGTTTGAAAGTAGTAAGAATTTGGAATAGAATAAATTTGTGACGTAAATATAGAGATGAGGAAATGGTAATAAAAACTCGATTATTTTAGAAACTAATAACTATTTTTAAACTTTGACAATTTTAAGGTCTAGTTTTAATATAACTGACCTTTGTTCTAATTTGTTACTACGGTGGAGGACCCTATTACATACCTATTGTTTCTGCATGTTTTATTTACTTTTGTTCTTTTGGCATGTATATTTCATACACCAACTTGTAAATGATATCTGTACAAAAAAATAGTTTTTTGTGTTCATATTGATATTTTTTTCAACATAATTTTTGTATTATTTATAATATGTATATTTGTTTTAGTGGGAACCCCTATGTACTCTCTAGCAAGTATTGCACCAGATGACGATGTCTTCCAGTACTTATCATCGTTGTATGCAAACAGACACCCAACCATGCATTTAGGAGAGTATTGTAAAGGCGTGGAAAAACGTTTCGAAGGAGGTATTACAAATGGAGCTGCCTGGTATCCTGTAACTGGTAAATATATATTTCTTATTTTACTATTCGATATATTAAATTATTCATATTTATTAATATTATAAATATTTTAACAATTTAAAGACATCTATTTATATTTTTTATAGCAGAAATATTTCAAGCTTTTGAGACATTTTGATTAGCACTGGTTTAATATAATACTAAATTTAGTAATTTTTCAATGTGGCCAACAAAACAAAGCAAAATTTAAAATAACTTTATTAATATATTATTAAATTTGTTGTTTAATTGTTGCAGGAGGTATGCAGGATTACAACTATGCCTTCCACGGTTGTATGGAGATAACTTTAGAAATATCTTGTTGCAAATATCCTGCCGAAAACGAATTACCTAAACACTGGGACCAAAATAAATTGGTATGTTCATTTCAACATTTTTTTTTTAATGAAATGTGTAATCCCACCATTTTTATTATAATTTGATTGGAAGGTATAAGTATAAATGGGCTACTTGCGTGGTACTGAAAATCCGATTTCTGTCACTATATACGTAATGTTATATTGAAAACATATATAAAAATATAAATTTTATTTTAAAATAATTATTTGTTTTTTACTAAATTAAGAAAGAAAATTTTCTGTGACGTCTTTATATTGAACTGGGGGAGGAGAAGCATGTTTAAGAATGTTATCAATAGATGGCACGGCGTGCGAGAAAGTTTTAATTTGAATTTGACATTAGTTCATTTTTCTCTCTCTCTCTGGTCTCTCAAATACATTAATTACTTTATAAATAAACACATAGGTAATTACATGTAATTTAAAATATCGATAGCAAAAAGATAAACTAAAATACTAACCTCCAAACTATTGTTGAAACGTCAAATAGGTGATCTACATTACCCGCACAAACATACCATTACTATGGGACGGCACCACACTGTGGTTTTACGACTATTCATTGGTGCGCCGTAATTCTACGTCATACATGGCGGGAATTCAAATAATCAAATTTCATTATTTTTTTTCTGGCTAATTAATAAAAATTTTGTCAAAAGAAAAAATATGGGTAGCAAGTTTTTACCTTCTCTTCAAACATATTAAATAAAAAAAAGGTACGCAAGTAGCCCATTTAGGCCCAGTTGCGTAAAACATTATTAACTTTATAGTCGGTTACATGATGTGGCCAGCACATTACCTTGCGTCAATTCTATGTATTTTGTACAAATCCCATACCAAAAGTTCATTGGAAAAGATTCTATATATCCAGTAAAATTGTAACACAAACATAATACAATTTTTTACAAATTCCATACAAAAAGTTCTTTGGAAAATATTCTATAAAACCAATCAAATTTTCTGCAGTAATCCTATTGTATAAAATTATCAATAACGACATTGACTGTATGTATATTAACAATCGACTTTCCATCCAAGTCAACAGATTGTCGTCGAGATTTAAAACCATCTTCTATTTAAAAACAGCTAAATCAAATATCCTGTCAAAATCGAACATACACTATGTAAATTGCACTTGACACTGACATTTGTCAATTAGAATTATTTGAATATATCAGCTGTTCCCATGATTATAGCAAAGCTAGCTGATTTATGGTTAAGTTAATCTCTGTATAATTTTTAAACTCTATATCTATTGAATACAAAGGAAAATATATAATCAAATTGTATAGACAATAAGATATTCTTTCACACCTAAAGTTCGCTATTGTACTTGTTTATAATTGCTTTAGGCCTTACTAGACTTCATAATGGCTGTGCAGAAAGGAATAAGAGGCCAAGTAATAGATGCCGAAACCAAAAAACCAATTTCCAAAGCAACACTTAAAATTACTGGCCGAGAAATGAATTTCACTACAACAGAAAAAGGAGAATTTTGGAGAATACTTCTTCCTAATTCATACACATTAGAAGTATGTATTAATTTATGTATTAGAAAAATAATTTGTATTATAATAAACATTTATTTAGGTTGCAGCAAAAGGTTACGCGCCCAAGAACAAATCTTTCATTCTTTTGCTTCCCAAAAGGAACACAATTCCTCAAATGAAATTTTTAAGAATAGAATTGCTCCCGCTCAAATCATTAGCTCGTGCTATTCCCGCTTTAACTACAGATGGCAGCACGAGTTATGAACCGGGATCGCAAATTGTAGAAATGGCGCCAGCTGCTGTTATACAAAATAGTGCAAAAAATATTAGAAATAATTTGGTTTGGATAGTGGTAAGTTTTATTATTTTAAATTTTACGTAAAATTGAATGTATAATACACCGATTTTTCTCACTTGGTCTTCACGTCATAGTCATAAACATATATACCGAGAGTTTTTTTTATCAGTGAACATGGGCGTATGTCATTACCATTTAAAATGATTGACAGCAATGTATTATCGCGTTTTTTTTTAAAAACTGGACATAGGACGTGACATTTAGTATATCTGTCAATGTCATCAAATTGTCATATTTTAAAATGTATACAGTTGAAGAAAAAGTTCAAATTGTATGGTATAATTCTATACTCTGACATAAGCCTAAGGCAAGAAATAATTAATATAAATTATATTTTATCCCTATTTTTTAATTGATCAATATTTATTTTGTCACCATTGTAAATACAATTTTTTAAATGGCCCCAAAGAAAAAAAAATCGTTTGGTGCAAGATCTGGTGGCATTGCAGGCCACTCCACTTCTCCACCACGTCCTATCCGGCGTTGGGGGAATACCTGGTGCAGATATAAGTGAAAATTTTGACAACTCCAATACCTGCAATTTTGTGAATTTACTTCCCGATTAATATAAAATGTCGCTTCATCCGTAAATAAAATTCGATCCCATAATATTTCCCCACTATTAATTTTGTTCATATCATATCTTCGCAAAAGATATTTCTTCGTTCTATATCATTGTGTAATAACTCTTGGGGATTTTGATATTTAAAACTCTTAAAATGTTCTTGTCTTAAAACCTTGTATTCTAGTATTCTTAATTTCAGAAAAAAAATTGTTGACAGGGTGTTGTCACTTTCAATTAATTGCATAATTTCTTGTTTCTTACTATTAACTACAGTACTTGGTCTGATTTTCTTCTTGTGCTGTTTATTGACGCATCCTTTAGTTCTGTAGTCATTGTAAATTTTTCTTATAGTTGTTGGACTGGGTCGCTTATTAAAAGTTAATGCACATAAGACATAAACTTGTTGTAAACTTGTTATAATTACTCCAATTTACAATTTGAACTTTTCTTTAACTGTATACATTTTGAAGTATGACAATTTGATGACATTGACAAATATACTAAATGTCACGTCCTATGTACAGTTTTTAAAAAAAAACGCGATAATGCATTGCTGTCAATCATTTTAAATGTAACTATGGTAATGACATACGCCCATGTTCACTGATAAAAAAACTCTCGGTACCTACCTACCTGCTACCTATATAGAAAAACTCAAAAATCTCTAATCAACGTAAACAGCTTGATTGGCTGGATACCCCTATATCTTTCTTTAAATATGTTAGTGAGACAAAGATGAAGCTATTAGACATACGTATCGAAGATGGATTACAGAAAATCATAAGTAAGACAGAGATAAATATACAATTACTTGTTATTTTGCGGTTCAGAAATCAATGACGTGAGAGTCAAGTGAAAAAATCGGTGTATATTTGATTGTTGAAACAATATTGTGATCTCGTTAGTACCTCAAACATTTTAGATGATTTTACTTTGATTTTTATGTTTTTCTGTACAGTAGTTTACGTTTGTGCTCCTTATAAGTGTTGTGAAATAGTTTTTATACATTTTTTTGTCTATAAATAGTAAATAATTGTTCTAATTATTATTTTTTTCTTGGACGAGACGTAAAAACCATTGCATGTTATTACGTAGATTATATTGGCGCCTATAATATTTCTCGTACCTGTAATTTTGATTGCGATATATCATTTAGCACATAATTATTTTGTGATTAATATGATACCGCAATAATTGTTGTTTTACACATTAGAACAATTTAATGATATTATAATTACAATGTAATATATAGCATACATTATTTATAATCTTAAGTTTTATGTTTGTAATTTTACTTAAGTTGTAAATGTAAATAATGAGAACTACTGTTTAAATTGTACATATAAATAATTGAATAATAAGATTTATTTTTTCTGTGCTTTCTCCACGATAGCTTTGAGTGCCCGTGAGGAAAATCTTGGTAAATGTCCTTAACGGTATAACTATATTCTTATTACCAAAATCTGCGAATAGAAGCAGCTTGGCACACCCACCCGGAAATGAGTAGGTAGGTATATGACGTCATAAGCAGAAGCAGGTGTGATTTTAACCTCACTTTTGAATATTTAATGAGCTGGTTTCATGATTATTAAAAAGTATTTTAAATGAAAGTTTATTCAATATTTTTCATAATAATAATAAAAATCTGTTGTGCCTAGCACAAAACCTTCCGTCAATTCGATGTATTTTGTACAAATCCCATACCAAAAGGTCCTTGGAACAGATTCTATATAATATCATGTAAAATCAAACACGAACACATACTATTTCTATTCTATAAATCCAATAAAATTATAACATAAACATACACTAAGTAAAATGCACTTGACACTTCTTATTCTTCAGCTTCCCCTATTTTATTAGAGGTAGCTGTTTCCTCTTTTCTTCCACTCATTCATGTCCAACACATCTTCTTGACACAGGCATTCCTTTCAGTCTTCTGCGATACAGTCCTTCCATCTTCTCTTTGGCCTTTCTCTGCGTGTCACTTGCGAGGAGCACTATGACATACCAATTTTGTGATCCTACACTTTCCATATTTGGTTTTGTACTTGCAACTGACATCTGTCAATTAGATTTTTTTTAATATATCAGCATCAGCTGTTTCCATGATAAATAGCAAAGCTGACTAATTTTTGAAAATTAATTTCTTTATAATGCTTTAAATCTACATCTATTGAATATGAAGGAAAATGTATAATCAAACCGTATAGAGAAGAATATTTTCTTTAATATGTATAATAACAAAATATCAAAAAACAATATTAAACTGCGTTTTTTTAAGAAAAACTGTTAAAAACTTCAAATAAGGGTACTTCCGGTGGATCAATTGTAACCAAAATCTAATCAACTCTTCATATGGATGTACAGAAGAGGAATACGAAAGAATTATAATTTTTAGAATTGGAGTTATCGTCGGAGAAAAATTTGTCACACACGGACACACACACATACACACACACACACACATACAGACATCATCTTAAAAATAGTAAATTCATATTCATTAAAAACTCACCACCGAATTTTTTGACCAAAGACAATACCTTCCTTACCTAAACATGACGGAAAGTAAAAATAATAATAATAATTTATTGTTATTTTCGTAGATAAATAAAAAGATTGGCTATTAAAAACATTAATTTTCTTTGAATTTCATTTAATAAATTGTTTATTTTGCAGCTTTTTTCTGTATTATTTTTTAACAATATGTATATTTAATGAAATAGATATGCAAACATTATTTTCTTGCTATACTTTTCGTAGAATTTGCCAAGCCTATAATAAAGCTTTTTAAAATAATTATTTTGTTAATACAGAGAGCAGAGAGGTTACAAAATACATTTAAAAATTTCGTATTTATTGCCAAAGTTCGGCAGCATAGTTCACAAATGAACCATCAGATGGCTCACGTAGTCTAAAACTAAAGTTTCACGAGTATTCTTGCTTATTTAAAATAATTGCTAATTTATTAATAAATGAATGACAGTTTGTTTATAAATTTGTGATATATTTATGTGATATTTGTTTCTTAGAACATTTTAAACGTTTGACAATCATTTGATAATGTTTTAAAAGTATTTTTATCTTATTTGGACGTTATATAAATAGTTAATTGCTATTAAAAAAAGTATATAAATATTAAAGTACAGAAGAGGTTAAGTTACAGACAATGAAATAGTTAAATATCAGTGTTTGTTATTCATGTGAAACAAAATTTATTGATTACAACAATGCTCTGTGATTTCTTCAACAATGATTAATAAACAAGTGTTGTAGTAATGGTTAATGATAACTTATGTTATAAATGAATCATTGAAGGCCAATATTGTATATTTAGAGTGTTCAAAGGGTTATATTATATCAAAACAATGTGTGTGAGACTTTTTGTGATGAACTTTTACCATCTTGCAATCGTGTCCAGCTGATCGACTGATCATTCTTCATCAAGATTTCCAGGTATGCATTTATGCATTCTTCAATGAATGCAACACCTGCATTATTTAATTTGTCGCATACATATTCATGCAATAATAATGACAGCAATGTAATAGTACGATTTCAATGCTTCTGGCTGAGAATGTTTTATGATTATTGTTTTGATATGATGGATGAAAAAAATTGTATAATTGTTTATTGACAAGAAAAGTATATAAACAAAGGAGGATAAATATGTAGCCTTCAGTTTTCTACATATTTGTAATTGTTCTAATAATATAGTAAGCATTCATAAATTAGTATTATTTATATTTTTGCATTTAATTTTATTTTTTGTGATATCATTTTAACATACATATTATTAAATCAAGAATTTTGAATTATTTATCGTTAAAAAGTAAACCTCTCACAACACGGTGTATTTTTGTACCTACCACGGAGATGTAAAGACTCAAAGTTTGAAGAAGTTCTCAATTTTATATATTTAATTGATATTATTTTTAATAAGATTGTTTAAACGACTGTAGAAACTATATAACAAATATAATAAACACAATTTCAGTGTTGAAATAGCTTTACATATTTATTTTTTGTATATGTTTCGATAATCTATTATTCTTTCTTCAAGACAACTATAACAATAATCAAATACAAAAATTTAACATAAATACTTACAAAAATTAATGTAGGAAGCGGAAAATTATGATTATGGCCAAAATGGGAAAAGGAAGTAGATTTTAAAAAAAATCTTGAAAATGACATTAAATAACGTAATGGTGCTAACATTTTTTTTAAATATACAAAATATAAATCTTATATTTTTACCTTCCGTCACCTGCAGGTAAGGAAGGTATTGTCTTTGTTCAAAAAATTCGGAGGTGAGTTTTTGATGAATAAGCACGGTTTTGGGTTTTAGAATATGATTTTACTAGTTTTACGGTGATATCTGTATGTGTCTGTGTGTGTGTGGCAAAAAATTCTCCGACAATAACTTCAATACTACAAATTCTAAAAATTATAATTCTTTCGTATTCCTCTTCTTTACATCCATATGAAGAGCTGATTTGTTTTTGTTTATAATTGGTCAACCGGAAGTTTTTAACAGGTTTTCTTGAAAAGACGCAGTTAAATATAATATTTATTATTAATCAATCAATAAAAGAATATCTAATTGTCTATACTATTTTATTATCCATTTTCCTTCATATTCAATAGTTATAAAGTTAAAGAATTATAAAGAGATTAATCAGCCAACTTTGCTTTAATCAGGGAAACAGGTGATATATTCAAATAATTCTAATTGAGAGATGTCAGTGTCAAGTGAATTTACATAGTGTATGTTCATGTTATAATTTTATTTGATTTATAGAATCTTTTTCAAGGAACTTTCGGGTTTAGAATTTATAGAAAATAGTATATGTTCGTGTTACAGTTTTACTGGATATAGAATAGTCTTCAAGGAACTTTTGGTACGGGATTTGTACAAAATACATAGAACTGACGGAAGGTAATGTGCTGGCCACATAAGATTTTTGTAATAAATATTTGAAAATAACATTAAATAATATAATGATGGCAACAATTTTTTTTTTTTAATATGCCTATTTAGTTTTATATTTTTAGGATCCTATCGTATGTAATCGCAATGGGGGATTACACCATTTTTTTTTTATAATTTCATCTGAAAATATTAGGAAAACTAAGACTATTGATGAAAATCCGGTGAAAAAAATCCTATTAATAAGCGAGTTATGGTCTCCCGAATTTTGAAAAGACTGACGTGACGTCACATTTATGTGTTTTTATATCAAACTGTTTTCATCATGGACCTAAATGTTCATAAAATATATGCTATTTTAAGTTATATTTACTTAAAAATAAATGAATATTATAACACTGTATAAGTCTACATACTTTATAATTACAGGTGTATTTAAATTATTAAGTTTAATGCAAGAAATTTATGTTAAAATAAAAACTGTTTGGAAACTGCAGTACAGGAATGGTAGCCCCTCCTTTCGAATTTGAATTTCTTAACTTCCATTGGTAGTAATCCCCACCTCTTAACACGCTATTTGTAATGCATGTATAGGCGGTTTCTCGGTCGCCAACCAAAATATTTTCATATTAGTGTCGAAGCGCTATAACAAAAAACCCTTTATTTCCGAAATATCTCAATTATACCATTTCATTTTTTTATTAATATTCGTTATTCAGCATATACATTCGTATTTTTTTTACTATTTTCCTTTAATTCGATTGAGCTGGAATCCCCAATTGCACTGGGAAAAATCTAAATATTTTCTCTGTATAGAACGTGTAAATTATTAATTTCATTATTAAATGTTGAGGAAAACGAAAAGTATACATAGTTAATATTTAGTATGCATAGTTATTTAATAAAACAAATGAATTATGCTTTACCATATTGACATTTGAATTAATTATCATAAATTATTAATTAACGCAATTATTAGCAATAACATAAATGTTTATGTGATGTTCAATTTTCAAACAAATACAAAGTAGATATAATTCCTATTAAATGAAAAGAATGTACCTGAGAACTATTTAATCTTTGCATTATGATTTGCATAAGTATTGTATAGGTTAAATAACATTCGCAGATATAAGGTAGGAAAGTTTCCGTCGTATACAAAGATTTCCATCATGGCAGTGGTAATGGCACTGATATATGAGGGCAGGCGGGTTAATAGAGAAGATAAAAATCGCGCTTTATCTAAATAACCATACTTAATTGAATTACATATTTTAAATAGCCATGACAGCTTTGCTTGTACATTATTTACGACCGAGATGAAAACGTTGAAAAGCGAAAGGACAGTATACACGCGCTATTTTTTTATATCACGTCTTAGATTCTTAGAACAATAACAAGCAAATAACTTTATTATAAACTCTTCTAAATTATAGTTTCAGTATCAATATTTCAACTTTGTTATCTTTGTAAGTCAAAATTCTGTTTAGTAATAGGGTCCTATACCATAGTCATATTTTAACTATCTTAAATAAGAAGACGAAAATATGCATAAATTAATGAGTATTAGTGAAAAAATTTTCTTTAAATATTGGCTAGGTCACAAACTATAAGCAATTGAAGATGATTACTAATTGGGTATGACGCGTTAGGTACTAAGAATTTGATTGGTGGCCTGATTTTAAAAAGGAGAATCGCGCGTCTTTAGCGGTCACCTTTAAAAGAATTTGAAATGTCATGTTGTTCCATAACCTAACAAAACATTTAAGAAGTTTGTGTTTGATGAATTTGTTTAATTATAACATCTAGTAATATTAACAATAATACTATATTTATAATTAAATCAATTTGTAATATTAATTAAATTAATAATAATATTAGTTAAATTAATATTGAAACTTCAAAACAGGCCAACACTGGCGCCATCCGTCGTCATGCTTTGTGTAATAATATTGTCAAACTGTTTCAATGTTCTATAATTTATTAGGAAAAAAAAAGGTTATTATTTACGTTATTTATACTTAATAATAATTTCTTCATGAATATAACGTATAAGTTTTTATTTACAAACATTTCAGCTATGCAAACATGAAAAAAATTGTTCCCTCTATAACTAACAGTTTGTCCCATTGTTTGTCGATCACTCGTTAGTATCTGCTACGTCATGCACAAATTCTTAAACTTTAAAAATTCATACCTCGCTTATTACGTAAAATTTTTAAGTCGTGTTTGCACTAAAATTCTTATTTTATCCTGTTTTTACAGAAAAAAAAATAAAAGAAAAATGGTATAGGACCCCATTATCATTTTTCTCACGTCTCTCTCTGTTTAGTCTGGATGTCAGCCGCTTAGACATTTAGAGTATTGATAATTAAGTCTGTAAGTTATTGCCAGCCTCGTGTAGAGTTGACATTCAGCTATGGATGCTGTATGATAACCTTTCCTGAAGATTATAATCGTTTGTTTTTAGTTAGTCTAGTTTAGAGATTCATACTGGAAAGACTCAATATGCGAGTATTTTGCCTAGGGATGCATCAGCATCTGTAGGTTTTGGTTATCTTTAGTTATGTTTAATGTAGTCGATAATAATAAATTGTAATTAAATATGTAAATCAAATTTAGTATAAAAAAATACGACAGTGTTCATTAATCATCGTTGGTAAGGATAAACCAGTAACAAACAATATTGAATTGGACCTATTTCTCTATGTTTCTGTTCTTTTCTTATCTCCGTTTTTCGGAGTGATTTTGAAATGAGTTTTAAGACTTTTTAAATTTAATACTTGATAACGCTTACCTACCAGGCGTCACCTCGCTGTCAAACTGGAAATAATTTTCGAGTTTAACATTGGTGGATTTTGACCCCGAGTCACATTCTTGTGCTTATTATTTATTCGTTTGTTACCAATCACTTTTCAAAATTTTATTTCATTTGAAGAATTATTCCGATATCATATTTTGGCATTTAGTATTTAAGTTTTCTTCACATAAATACAATTCTGAATGGTTTACTAATGACATCCATTGTTTTGTTTGGCAACAAAAATGAATTATACAATTCGATTTAATTTGATGCTTCAGATTGAATGTTAATATTATACAGAATGGTTGATTTTTCATTGTCCAGCTTATATCTTATGAAATATTAAAGATACAAGAAAAAGTTATATGAAAAAGTTATAACCTGGTCTATAATTTAGCATAAACAATTTTTTTCCGAGGCCTCTCAATTTTCCAGAAAAATATTTAACTTTGATTTTTTAAATGGAACACCTATATATTTTTACGGAATAAAATTCTAAATAAATAAATTTCTCTTAACAATGATGTATAACAAGTAAGGGTTTACCTTTAAATTATGTCTAATAAAGCAAATAGAAATACGATAAAAGTAGGCTGTGATATTCTATTGTTTATACCAGTAACATCTGTCACAGATTTAATAATACTGATTATAATAGTGAGAAAGGTGTTAAGATTCTTACTTAACTTAATTTTGCTACTTGAAAAACCCCTACATAGCCAATGTTCATGTGTGACAGAAGTTACAGGTATAAACAATAGAATATCATAGCCTACTTTTATATAAATAAATAAATATATATATATCATCACGGCATATTACCCATTTCTGGGTGTGCCAATCTGCTTCATCGCAGATATCGGTAATGATGATGACATATTTGTACCGTGCGGGCGCTTACCAGGCGTCACCTCACGGGCACTCATTGCTGGCGTGGAGAGTGCACCACAGGGGTCACTTTTGTGCCATTTAAAATTAGAAATATTTGGCGTCGGTCGGGATCGAACCCGGTACCCCCGGGTTCACGACCAGACACTCAGGCACGAGGCCACGGGACCCCTACTTTTATCATATTTCTATTTGCTTTATAGGACATATTTTGAAGGTAAATCCTTACTTGTTAGACATCATTGTAAAGAGAAATTTATTTAGGGTCTTATTCTGTTAAAATATACAGGGTGTTCTATTTAAAAAGTTAAAGTTAAACATTTTTCCAAAAAATTGGTAGGCCTTGGAAAAAAATTGTTTATGCTAAATTATAGATCAGGTTGTATTAAACAACTTTTGTATTTAATTTTTTTTTATATCTTTAATATTTCAGAAGATATAAGCTGGACAATGAAAAATCAACCACCTGTATTTCATAAAATGAAAGGTAAGAATCTATTCTTTGACAGTTTTGTACAAATTACAGCAACGAATATGATTTGTTTAATTAGTGCGCGTCAACTTCAAGGCATAGTGTGCTCCTGCAAAACCCTATAATCTAATTCCTAAAATCCTAAATGATGACGTTATTTAGGGCATATAAATTTTCATTTTTGGATTAGCGAATTCTACTCTAATTTTGACAGTTTATTACTTAAAATATAGTCTAATCTGACAGAAAAAGTTCCTTGACTGGATATATTGATGAGGTAATAAAAATTTCTGGATTGCAATCACAAAATTTTATTTAAATTCTCGGGTCGACCGGTTTCGAGCTCCACATGAGCCTTCCTCAGGAGATGAGAATTAAGAAAATTTTAGATACATGGCAAAAAAATGAAAACGTAAATGCAACATAAAGCACATGGATTTCGTCAAAAGATAAAAAAATAAATTATATAAAACTTTTATAAAAAACTAAGAACAAATGTTCTACGTGAACCACACCCATGGAACTCTGTTGATTTACCCTTACCGATGATGACTTGGATGACCGCTTCATGAACACATACTAACAGGGACGATTGATGAACACTGTTATGGAGACGGACACACTTTAAAAAAAATTATACTGAATTTTATTTACATATTTATTTACAACTTATTAATTAATACAAATATTGTAGAGGTGATTGATGAACATTTTTATGAGACGGACACATTTAATATTTTTTATACTAAATTTTATACATAAACATATATATATATATATATATATATATATATATATATATATATATATATATATATATACCGAGAGTTTTTTTTATCAGTGAACATGGCCGTATGTTATTACCATAGTTACATTTAAAATGATTGACAGCAATGTATTATCGCGTTTTTTTTAAAACTGAACATAGGACGTGACATTTAGTGTAGTTGTCAAAGTCATCAAATTGTTATACAATCAAAATGTGTACAGAAACTTGTCGTAGACTCATGTTAAAATTATACCAATTGACAATTTGAACTTTTTCTTCAACTGTATACATTTTGAAATGACAATTTGATGACTTTGACAACTATAATACATTCACTGTCACTCTCTATGTTCAGTTTAAAAAAAAACGCGATAATACATTGCTGTCAATCATTTATGTAACTATGGTAATGGCATATGCCCATGTTCACTGATAAAAAAAACTCTCGGTATATATATATATATATATATATATATATATATATATATATTTACTTGCACTTACGTTTTTTTTTTGCCATGTATCTAAAATTTTCTTAATTCTCATCTCCTGAGGAAGGCTCATGTGGAGCTCGAAACCGGTCGACCCGAGAATTTAAATAAAATTTTGTGACTGCAATCCAGAAATTTTTATTACCTCATAGTCTAATCTATTCCTAGTATCTACCTTCATTGATAATATCATGAAAATTAAATTTTAAATACCGGAATAGAATAGAATTCACTAATCCAAAAATGAGGATTAGCTTAAACTTTTTTTGTGAATCGGGCTGATAGAGTTTAGATATTGTGATAAAAGTGCAAATGTGTGTGTAAGGTGTACCTCCATTTGTAGTGTAAACGTTGCTGTACATGTCTTTTTCTATTAATTATTCATAGTAGGTAATTATATGTTCTAAAGCGGTGTATTACACACCTATTTTGTAATAATGAATTGCTATAGGAAATTCCATGGGAATATTGTAGAAAAATGTGGGAGCTGTGTATACACGTTATGTATGAACGCTATTCACCGGTAATTCAAGTCCATTTGTCATGATGGAAACATGCTATGCTATTCCAGGCTAGGCTATACTGAATAACACCTACTGCTATTAGCATAATCAACACTTGCTAGCCACTTAATAAAATTAAAACTATATCATACTCGCACAGCACATCACGAAACACTTCATTTCCATTAATACCTTTTACTAAAAATTATTTGCTATTTACGTCCCGCTACCCTTGGTAAAGGAGGGATAGGGATCGTGCTAAAAATCGCGTATCGAGATTTTAGTAAATGACCACGTTTTAAGGTCCCTAAAATCCGATTTTAACATTTTTACGATGCTGTTTATATGGTGTGTATATGTATGAATTTTGTCAACGCTCTAACTCAAATACTATTATTCAGAAAATTCTGAAACCTTGTATATCTACCTTATTCTAATATAGAAAGAAGCCATTAGATTTTGTTGTAAATCAGTAGTGGTAGCACGCACTTTAGAATTCTATCATAGAAAGCAGGCGAAACGATTTTATTTTTACGAATCTTTGTAGCACGCACTTTAGAATTCTATATTCACTTTTTGATTCGGAAATTATTGGATTTTATACAATTAAAATAAGAAATATTATGACAGTTGCATATAATAAATATATAAATTATATACAAAATACCTTTAAATAGAACTGTGGAAAAGGAATGACGTTACTTTGACACTTTCGCCTCAAGTCGTATACGCTTGCAGGCGAATATTTTGAGACACGCATGCTACCAAATTTTCGCTTCATGGCGAAATGCGAAGACAAATGCCTCATTTGATAGAATTCTAAAGTGCGCGCTACCACTACAGGTAACCAAAAATGGCACTTTACTTAAAGCGATAAAGCAGATTGTGGCACACTCAGAAATGGGTAATATGCCGTGATGATATATTTATTTATTTTACTTTTATTTCTAAAAATTCACACAATTGTTCAAATACTCTACAAATTCGTACACTTACGTAACATTCTCTTTACAATCAAATAATATTACTACCAAGTTTATATCTTTAGCCATTTTTAAATTATTGCCCTAAAAGTCAATATACCCCACATTTAGATAAAAACTTCAAAATTTTCAAAAGAATAAGAAACAGTGACCCCTAATAAAATTGGAGAAAGCTGAAGAAGAAAGAATTGTCAAGTGCAATTTACATAGTGTATGTTCATGTTATAATTTTATTGGATTTATAAAATCTTTTCAAAGGAACTTTTGGTATGGAATTTGTAAAAAATAGTATATGTTCGTGTTATAATTTTATTGGCTATATAGAATCTTTTCCAAGGAACTTTTTTATAGCATTTATCCATTTTTATTTCTAAAAATTCACACAGTTGTTCAATTACTCAAAAAATGCGTACACTTACGTAACATTCTCTTTACAATCAGATAATATTACTACCAAGTTTATATCTCTAGCCATTTTTGAATTATTGCCTTAAAAGTCAATATATCCCACATTTAGATAAAAACTTCAAAATTTTCAAAAATCTATTTTTTATGTATCTAGATACTTCTCAATGCGCTGATTCCAAATTTTGAAACCGCAGGTCGATATCTCGTTTCGTTCTCGAGATATTTAGATTTAAAGATTTGCTTAAAAATGCCCATTTTTGGGTATTAACCCAAAAATGGGTCGAGATATGAAGTTGGCGACATCTCCATTCGATTCTACAGACAAAAATACATAAGTATAGCAATTTTCATAATTTTTGTCCAACAGGTTCATTTTTTATGAATAAAAGATTGAAAACCCCTGAAAATGTCCAAAATCTGAAAAAATCGTAAGGGGTACCCCTTACGATTTTTGCGATTTTTGGCCATTTTCAGTTATTTTGCTTTGGAGATTGTATGCGGTGTTCAAAAGTTCTGAAAATTGGTGTACTTACGTAATTTTGCCCGTAGAATCGAATGGTGTTGTCGCCAAATTCATATCTCGACCCATTTTTGGGTTATTACCCAAAAATGGGCAGTTTTGGGCAAAACTTTGAATCTAAATATCTCGAGAACGAAACGAGATATCGACCTGCGGTTTCAAAATTTGGAATCAGCGCATTGAGAAGTATCTAGATACATAAAAATTAGATTTTTGAAAATTTTGAAGTTTTTATCTAAATGTGGGGTATATTGACTTTTGGGCAAATAATTCAAAAATGGGTAGAGATATAAACTTGCTAGTAATTTTATTTGATTGTAAAGAGAATGTTACGTAAGTGTACGCATTTTTAGACTATTTATATATGAACATGCATATATAATGTATATTCATGTGATAATTTTATTGGATTTATAGAATATTTTCCAAGGAACTTTCGGTATGGAATTTGTAAAAAATTGTAGATATTATGTTCGTGTTACAATTTTACTGGATATATAGAATTTTTTCCAATGAACTTTTGGTATGGGATTTGTACAAAATACTTCAAATTAACGGAAGGTCTTCTGCTGGCCACAATGGAAGTTAAGAAATTCAAATTCGAAAGGAGGGGCTAACATTCCTGTACTGCAGTTTCCAAACAGTTTTTATTTTATCATAAATTTCTTGCATTAAACTTAATAATTTAAATACACCTGTAATTATAAAGTATTTAGACTTATACAGTGCTATAATATTCATTTATTTTTATGTAAATATAATTTAAAATAGCATATACGAGGGGAGTTTTTTATGTTATCTACCTAGCTATGAAAACACCGAGTTAGAGAACAAATAAAATTTTATTTTTCAACGTAAGAACCGTTAACACTAACACACTTATTTCAACGTTTGTCTAATAAAGCTACGCCTGCAAAAAAAATCTTTTGGTAATTCTGCAAAATACGACTCCACTGCGTTTCCAAGTCATCATTCGATAAAAAGCGACTCTTTCTCAAATGTTTTTTGAGTTTTGGAAAGAAATAATAGTCGGGCGTGGTCAGGACTGTAAGGTGGGTGTTGTAATTCGTCAAAGCCGCATTCACTGACTACTGCTTGAACAATTCGTGCTTTATGCACCTTGTAGTTGTTGTGCAGAAGCAGCATTTTCTGAGCATAATTGTGGGGTCTTATTTTCACGTATAGCCGGTTTCAAGTTCTTCATTGTGTCTTTGTAGACATGAAAAGGTCACATTAACTTAACATAAGAAAATTGTCGCGATAGCATATTGTTTTCCTAGTTAGGTAGATAACATAAAAAACTCCCCTCGTATTTCAAGAACATTTAGGTCCATGCTGAAAACAGTTTGATATAAAATAAAAACACATAAATGTGACGTCACGTCAATCTTTTCAAAATTCGGGAGACCATAACTCGCTTATTAATAGGAATATTTTCACCGGATTTTCATCAATAGTCTTAGTTTTCCTAATATTTTCAGATGAAATTATAAAAAAAAAAATGGTGTAATCCCCATTGCTCGAAAATTAAGAGTGGAGCACCCCATTATCCTGTACAACAGTAAAAGGGTTTTCCATGTAGGATTTGCAAATAAGCATCCCGGTAGTTAAGAGAGTATATTATAGATAGTTTTGTTGGTTATGTTGGTAGTACAGACGGTAGTTCTAATTATAGCGGGTGACACTGACCATACGCTGTCTACTGTCAACCAGACCATTGCTCTACAAAATCGACACCGCCGGCTCATCCAGACCAACAAACGACGCCGACGCATAGACGTCCGTCAAAAGAGGGGCACCAAATATCCCAATAGATATTCATGAACGTTAAACATTAAATTAAAATTTGGAATAGATTTATGATTATTATAATACAAACTAAGGTACGGGAACACATACTTCACAATTCTAAAGCAAGAAATATTTTGACACGCTCGGCAAATTTTTACCTCTCGCTAAGAGAGGTATTGGATTCATGCTAAAATTCGCATACCCAGATTTTATTGAATAAGCACGATTTCAGGTCCCTAAAATCCAATTATAACATTTTTAAAATGATGTCTATGTGTGTGTGGATGTGTGTATGTGTGTGTGTGTGTGTGTGTGTGTGTGTGTGTGTGTGTATGTATGGATGTTGTAGACACGATTGCTCAAAAACTATAAGACTTAAAAAATATTTAACTGCAGTTTCCTCAATCTGACATTCCTGGGAAGAGCTGAAAAGGTTTTAGTAACGATTGAACAACCGGAAGTAGTAGTTTTTTTTAGAAAAAATACATAAAATTCTCCATCTAATACACTTAAAAATTTTATTATATCTTGTATAGAATTAGAGATAAAGACACTACAAATTTATTGAGTAATCTAATCGCAGAGGCTAAGGCACTAAGGAAACCAGTTGACAAATTCCAATGTTTATAACATGACACATGTCATTGTCAAATATCAACAGTTTTAGTGATATTCTGATAGCTTTTTTTGGGAAGTATATTTAATTTTTCTTATTGTTTTATTAATTAAATATTTGAAATTAGAGGTAAAATTGTGGTAAAATGCACATATCCATTAGAAATACCGCCAAACTGGTTAATGAATTGGAAGAATCCCTGACATTTCGAAACTTCCTCATATAATGAAAAATAGATATAATTAGAATTATATGTATGCAGAAGACATGTTAAATACAATAAAAAACAATATTTGGGTAAAGTTCTGTAATATTTTGTTATAAAACGACGGTTCGATAGCGAAGTGCAATACAATACTTATATAGCCTAATATGGAAAAGGCGAGATGTCTTGTGCTGGCCACAACAGATTTTTTTACAACTTAAATTATGGTAACATAATAATAATAATACATCATCACGACTTCAAGTTAACGAAGAAGGCGTTTACCAGATTTTATCTAAATTACAAAACAAAAACAAATAAATTCATGTAGTGGAAACAAACTAAAAATAAATTTCCGTTTCTACGCCCCTGTTTTTCGTCTACCTTTCTATCTTTTCATCGCTCACTCACACACACGCACACACACACACACATATACCTTTGTATGCTAAATATTACACGAGTATATTATGTTATGACGGTTCTATATTTATGACAGAATTTCCCGGAGTACGGCCTCATAGAAAATTACTAAATCACTCACTATATTCCTCAATCTTCACATCATTTCTCGATTTACATTTCGTGTCTCAAGGTCCCTCAGCTAGCGAACGGAATAATATCGAATACAATGAGAATCGACTTTTTTATAGGCGAAAAGTTTCGGAGGTTTTTTTTAGCAAAAAAGAAAAGTACTACTAGCAGTAATTGAACTGCATACATACAGAATTAATTATACAAATGTAAACTGTTAAAATGCTTTGATCTGAAAAGTAGTTTAATAGTTTAAATATGGGAAACAGATTGAATGAATTGGTGAGAGATTTTTGCGCCTCCACCAAATTTTGCTGATGGTCTTGTGCAATATCGACACATCTCGAAATATACGTAGCAATTTGCGGGAAACCGATTTTAAGGTTATAAATTTACATATTTCCATTTTTATGCTTTTTAAATAATAGTTATTTACATTCGAGTGCGTGTTAGTTTAAAATACTGGGGTTAAGTCAATTTCCAAATTTGATTTTACTTACCTTCATTAGAGTACTTCTTTTAGCGAAAATTTATTTGTAATAATAGACGTTGTTTATGACTGATAATATATTTATTTGCTCATGTTTTCTTCGTAATAAATAATAGGTAGGTGTCGATATTTGATATTTCAGCAATGTTCGCCTCGCGTATTTGACATTAGGCTTCGCGACTAATAAAATAAATATTTTTAAATTTATCTGTAAAATATATAGAAAAAGTATTAATGTATTCCTGTAGAAAATTCAATAATCTTTAATTTTCATAAGACATAAAATTCGAAAAAATGGCATTCAATGGTATTTTTTGAAGAAAAACCACTATGAGCTTCAAGTAAAGTGCCATTTCCGGTTATCCGATTTACACCACAATCTAATGGCTTCTTTTCATATTAGAATAGGATAGAAATACAAGGTTTCAGAATTTTCTGAATGATAGTATTTGAGTTAGAGCGAAGACAAAATCCATACACATACACACATACAGACATCATCGTGAAAACGTTAAAAATGGATTCTAAGGACCTTAAAACGTGGTCATTTACTAAAATCTCGATATGAGATTTTTAGCACGATCCCTATACCACCCTTACCAAGGGTAGCGAGAGGTAAAAATAAGTTTCATTACTTTTAAGACACAGCTCGTATTTATAAATAATCATGCAAAAAATATACAATAATTTTTATGTCCTTATACACGTGTAACTAGCAATGCTTACATATGTAATAATACTAATTGTAAGCTGCTCTAACACGAGTATGTAATAAAATTGATTGAAATATAAATTGAACTGTTAAAGATACCCACACTTTCAATTCATTAGCCAGTGCATTAATACCCGTACCTATTCCCACACACGCCACAATATTAACATACAAATTGCATTTTTATGAATATTATTTCAATAGCGTTTTTGCTATTAAATTAATTTATCAACATGATACACTTGAATGTAATGATTTCTAAGTAATAATTTCTCTTTTGTATAAATAAATAAATACATCATTTACGCCTTCTGGTCGTATTGTTGACAATGACAGATCTATTCAGGCACAGACCACCGTGGATGACAAATCGTAATTTATATATCACTATATTTTATATGACATACTCCAAATGTCCCTATAAGAAAGCTGGATTTAAATTTTAAATATTTTTTGTTAAATCAATGTGATTTTTACCTTCCGTCACCGTTAGGTAAGGAAGGTATTGTCTGGTCAAAAAATTCGGTGGTGTTTTTTTGTTCATAGCATACGCCGAATTAGAATTTTTTTAACCCATTGTATGTCCCTATAAGAGAATGGGCTACTTGCATGGTACTGAAAATCCGATTTCTATGACTAAATACGTAATGTTATGTTGAAAACATATATAAAAATATAAATTTTATTTTTAAAAAAATATTTGTTCTTTAGTAAATTAAGAAAGAAAATTTTCTGTGACGTCATTATATTGAGCTGGAGAAGGAAACCATATTTAAAAATGTAACGTGTAGATGGCATAGCGTGCGAGAAAGTTTTAATTTGAATTTGACATTAGTTCATTTTTCTCTCTCTCTGGTCTCTCAAATATATTAATTACTTCACAAATAAACACACAGGTAGTTACATGTAATTTAAAATATCGATACCAAAAAAACAAACTAAAATACTAACCTCCAAACTAATGTTGAAACGTCAAACAGGAGATCTACAGTACCCTTACAAACAAATGCTCTGGCTTTACGACCACTCATTGGTGCGGCGTAGTTCTACGTTATACATGGCGGTAATTCAAATAATCAAATTTCATTATTTTTTTTCTGGCTAATTAATAAAAATTTTGTCGAAAGAAAAAATATGGGTAGCAAGTTTTTACCTGCTCTTTAAAAATATTAAATAAAAATCTGATGTAGACAACACAAAACCTCCTGCTATTTAATTTTTATTAATTTAAATACATAGCTACGTATTTACTAACGCTGCAAACTGTTCCATTGCAGAAAACTATTGCTTTATTTACTATTTTCTTTTTAAAATGTCCCTATTATTAATTTGAAGTGATTAGTTTTTTGACAGTGACATTTACTGTCAGTTACATTCATTTGAAATATGAACTGTGTAACAAAGGAATTGTGTTTATCTTAGGCTTCGGGACTAATAAAAAAAAAAATTTTTAAATTTATCTGTAAAATATATAGAAAAAGTATTAATGTATTCCTGTAGAAAATTCAATAATCTTTAATTTCCATAACGACAAAATGTGAAAAAATAGCATTTAATGGTATTTTTTGAAGAAAAACCATTACGAGCTTCAGGTAATGTGCCATTTCCGGTCATCCGATTTACACCAAAATCTAATGGCTTCTTTTCATATTAGAATAGGGAAGAAATACAAGGTTTCAGAATTTTCTGAATGATAGTATTTGAGTTAGAGCGAAGACAAAATCCCTACACATACACACATACACAGACACATACACACATACACACATACACACATACAGACATCATCGTGAAAATGTTAAAATTGGATTCTAGGGACCTTAAAACGTGGTCATTTACTAAAATCTCGATATGTGATTTTTAGCACGATCCCTGTATCTCCCTTACCAAGGGTAGCGGGAGGTAAAAGGTACGCAAGTAGCCCATTGAATTTAAATTTTAAATAATTTTTTTTTTACTTTAATCAATGGGTTTTTTATTGAATGAGCTCTGAAATGCAAAACCTTCTGTATTATTAAGAAAAACTGTTAAGAACATCAAATAAAGGAACATCCGATTGACCATTTATACCCAAAATCTAATCAGCTCTTCATATGGGCGTAAAGAAGAGTATTACAAAAGAATTATAATTTGTAGAATTGTAGTGTTGAAGTATCGCCGGAGAAATTTTTGTCACGCACACAAAGTCATATAGACCGAATTTTTTGACCAAAAAATTTTTGACATCTTTTACATATATTATGTAGCATTAACGTGAAAATATTAAAAGCCAAAAGAAGTCAATCTACGACATCTTGAAACACACTAAACCAAGTTCATTAATCTAAACGACTCTTATAGTTGTTATTAGTGAACTTTTCTTACTAAATACTAAAATTAGTTGTTCCCAAAGTTGCCGCACCTAAAAGTGAGTGAGTGCGTCTTATATTTTGTGATGTATTATTTGGCTAATCGATTTTAATTTACTGAAAACGTGAAAACTCCATACATCATCTTTCCGAATGCGCTGTCTTAAAAAATGAGTTATAATCGAAATTCTAATTTCTAGTAAAATGAGGTCTACACAATCTGATAACGAACCGACCAAGAACTACGTTGCATGGAAGTTTGCTATTACACAAAAAACTCTTGATTCCTTACAAACAGCGGAGAAATTTGATATTTACCAGTGGTGAACATTACTCTTTGCTTTTCAACGATTTCGAGTTGTTTTATGTAACTGCGTAGATTTTACATTGATTTATATGAAAATAGATGTGAGGGTGCCATGAAGGAATACAATAGGCTATTCCTTGACATTTTTACCTCCCGCTACCCTTGGTAAGGGAGGTATAGGGATCGTGCTAAAAATCACATATCGAGATTTTAGTAAATGACCACGTTTTAAGGTCCCTAGAATCCATTTTTAACATTTTCACGATGATATCTGTATGTGTGTATGCGTGTATGTGTGAATGTGTGTATGTGTGAATGTGTGTATGTGTATGGATTTTGTCTTCGCTCTAACTCAAATACTATCATTCAGAAAATTCTGAAACCTTGTATTTCTATCCTATTCTAATATGAGAAGAAGCCATTAGACTTTGGTGTAAATCAGATAACCGGAAATGGCACTTTACCTGAAGCTCATAGTGGTTTTTCTTCAAAAAATACCATTAAATACCATTTTTTTCGAATTTTATGTCTTATGAAATTAAAGATTATTGAATTTTCTACAGGAATACATTAATACTTTTTCTATATATTTTACAAATAAATTTAAAAATAATTTCTTTTATTAGTCGCGAAGCCTAAGATAAAAACTATTCCTTTGTTACACAGTTCATTTATCAAATGAATGTAACTGACAGTAAATGTCACTGTCAAAAAACTAACCACTTCAAATTAATAATAGTGACATTTTAAAAAGAAAATAGTAAATAAAGCAATAGTTTTCTGCAATGGAACAGTTTGCAACGTTAGTAAATACGTAGGTATGTATTTTAATTAATAAAAATTAAATAGCAAGTTTTCATGTCCCTAGAATCGGATTATATCATTTTTACCTCCCTTGGTAAGGGAGGTATACGGATCGTACTAAAAATCATAAATCGAGATTTTAGTAAATGACCACGATTTAAGGTCTCTAGAATCCAATTTTAACATTTTCACGATGATGTCTGTATGTGTGTGTGTATGTATGTATGTGTGTGTGTATGTGTGTGTATGTGTGTTTGTGTGTGTGTATGTGTGTATGTGTATGAATTTTGTCTTCGCTCTAACTCAAATACTATCGTTCAGAAAATTCTGAAACCTTGTATTTCTACCTTATTCTAATACGAAAAGAAGCCATTAGATTTTGGTGTAAATCGGATAAACGGAAATGGCACTTTACTTGAAGCTCATATTGGTGTTTCTTCAAAATATACCATTAAATGCCATTTTTCGCATTTTATGTCATTGGAAAATTATAGATTATTGAATTCTGTGCAGGTATACATTAATACTGCTTCTTTATATTTAACAGATAAATTTAAAAATCATTTTTCATTTTTTAAATCCCGAAGCCTAAGATAAACACAATTCCTTTGTTACACAGTTCATTTTACAAATGAATGTAAGTAACATGTAAACGTCAACGTCAAAAAAAAATTAATAAAAATAGATAGGAATGTGTGGCGAAGGATTATTGTTGCGTAACTATTATTGTGGTCCAGATGCGGTTATTCGCTACCGAAAATCAGTCACTTTAATATGTTCTTATGTATGAATGCTATGATGATTGTGGACAAGGCGAAAGAAGAATGTTGTTAAAGAGTGAAGTGAGTCAGCTGAGCTCTTACTCTTATCCCTTTTCTTATTGTTACTATTGTTTCCGGGTTTTTGCTAACCCACTAAGTGGGAAACGCGTGATTTTATGTATGTATGCATGTATGTATGTATGTATTTATTTATGTATGTATGTATGTATGTATGTATGTATGTATGTATGTAAAAATTAAATAGCGGGAGGTTTTGTGTTGGCCACATCAGATTTTTATGAATATGTTGATAACAGAAAAATCTTCTCTTACAACATATATTAGTGCAAAAAAATTGAGGTGGTTATCTGATTAATGATCATGACTATTTCGTCTGAATGTCATCTTGGAAGGGAATGGCCAAGCATTTAACATCAATTTGTAATTCTAAATATTGTGATGCTGATGGTAGCAACCCCGTTGTGTTTATGTTAAGCACGCATATTTAATTTAAGCCGCAGAGCCGGTGATTATTCTTATTAATTACCATATTTAAGTCGTCTGTATGAAAATGCAAACGCATTTAGAAACAATTATGTGTGGCACTCTTCGTCCCCTGCCCTCCGATCCTGCAAAAAGATTCATGACGACGGTGACACTTTAATTGCCAGATGTCTCTCTAAGCTTCACAAATGAAAAATTCTACTATCATTATCTCTAATGATTAATACTGAAATTATGCACACATTATCCTCATTTTATTTTTATTGCTCTGTGTTTTCTTTTAATTAATCCTGCTTTAATTAATCTTTAATTAACATTGCTTTACTTACTTATTACCTATATTAATTGTATATGGAATAAGTGACAAGTTATTTATTATTAACACTTTTTATGCAGTTATTGTAACATGTTTTTACCAGTGCTGTGAATATCCGACAAAACATGGATCCGAGTACCCGGATTTTAAAATATCCGGTTCCTCGGATATCCGATGTTCAGATATTGAAGCGGATATCCGTAAATTTAATTCGGATTTGGATCCGGATCCTGGTTTGGGTACCATATCCCATTCGGATCTGGATTCGATGTGTTGTTCACGGATCCGGATCCGAATTTTAATTCTGGATCCGTTTCATCATTTTGAATGTAAAGGCAAACATTTGAATGTAGACGGTTGTAGAGACAGCGGTCTGTAATCAGCAATAAATTTTATAATGCCCCTCTAAAATAGCCAGGTAGTTGGTGCAAATTTTTCTTAGAATATTGAAAATTAACATTCAATATAACAAATACTTCAAAGAAAACGAAATTAAGATTAAATTTGAGAAATAATGGTTACAGGTTCATTGCAGGTGTCGAAATACCTATTTATTTATATCGTGCATGTGTTTCACATAAAAGGGATTGTTTTTGTTACCTACTTATAGTTCTGTGGAATCGAGGAATTTCCTTCTTAGCGGATGCTAAAAGTTTAACATCGAAAATATACCGATTATTAACTACATCAAACAAAAATGTATAGTGGATTATTTTATAATCAAATTTATTTGGTTTTGTGACTCCATGATAATATACATTCAAATATTATCATCTGGCTCAATACTGAGAATAGGTACTCAAATCCGAGGACCGATGCGCATACTGAAATTCCAAATCTAAAATCCGATACTCATACTCATATTTGGATCCGAATCCAAAATCCAATACTCACATTCGGATCCAAAACCCGATACTCAGATCCGGATCCAAAATCCGATACTCAGATCCGGATCCAAAATCCGATACTTAGATTTGGATCCGAGATCCGGATAGTTCAACATTCAATTATCTGGATATCCGGATATTTTTGGATCCGAAACCAAAACTATCCGGATCCGGATCCCACCACTAGTTTTTACCTTTCGCATATCCAGATTTTTAGAGATGCACTCGATTTCGAGCTTTGGCCCGGCCCGATCCGGAGCCCGCCTCGATTTCGAGTCGATCATCGAGCCGGGCCGAAGATATTTTTTATTGGGCCGAATCGGGCTAATCATTTTCAAAAATCGAGGCGAGTCGGACTTTTGATTTTGGCCCGGCCCGAAAAATCTTATAGTTCAATCAAATGCACAGTTTGCTTAATATTTTAATGAAAATGGATGAAGTTAAAAAGGATCAAAATGATTTAATAACAACACACTTCACATATTAATAAATAAAAATGTATTATTTTACTTCAAGAATTCAAGGTTATTCATTAAAGCATACCGTGAGTATTTTTTAACGTGAAACATTGGGTTTGTCATGTCCATGGTTACGATTTGACATTTGATTGACAGCAATGTATTTGCCCGTTCCATTTAAAATGAAACATAGGGAACGAATTTGACATTTGATAAGACGTCAATAGAGGTTAATTTTGTTTAAATAATGGGGTATTCCACCATAACAACAAAATTAAGAAAATTTCAATTTAATATAAAGGATGGCTCAATAAATAATAGTTAAAACAATGAAAACATTTTTTAAATAATTTCTTTACGAGATATTTCACATTGGCTAAAAGGAAAAATTGACGTCATGCAATTGTTATCTTTCTCTCGCAGCGTACTCAGAGCAGTGTGTGTGAGAAAGACAAGTATAGAGGAAATGTGACGTTACACTGATTTCTCGAAAATAAAATACTCTGAAACTAGGAACAATTAAGATTTTGTAATACTATGAATTGCTTCAAAACTGAATGAAGTTTTATTTAAAATAATAAAAAAAAATTGAGTGGAATACCCCATTGTACCTGCATTCTAAATTAAAATTAGTTGTAGAAAAAATATAGTGTGCATCTTGTGCCCGAGTGGTTTTCTGACTCGGCTAAATTTCTTACAATATTTAAATATAATACTTCTGTCAAATTCATTCCCCATGTGTCATTTTAAATGAGACAGACAAATACATTGCTGTCAATCAAATGTCAAATCATAACTTATAGGAAAATTCAACGGTTATCTGCCATATTGATAAGATGTCATTAGAGGTTAATTTTGTTTAAATAATTACACTTGTTTTCTAAAAATTAAATTTAGATGTAGAAAAATACTGTGTGCACCTTGTGCCCGAAATATGTTTAGTTCTTTCGAGTGGTTTTCTGACTCCGCTAAATTTCTTACAATATCTTTTAAAATTTAGTACTAAGAACTCATATAAAAATTCCTTCAACAGCCCTATTGTAGTGTTAACCTCATTTTGTTAGAAAAAATTAAAACTTATTGTTAGAAACAAGAATTAAGTTTTGTTTAACCCAATTTTATAATCTAGAAACCTGTTGTTTATTAATCTGTACACTCTTTTGTTTGAGTGTATATTCCATTTTTCTTTCTGTTATGCTGAAACTAGAACAACTCATCAACAACTGTATCATCTTCAGTGTAGCAAGATGAAAAGATATGAGTGTAGCGCAATTCTATTTGTCGCATGTTCCTTTCCTTGTATCTCCATGGAATTCCTCATTTGTGCCGTGCAGCGAGTGTGTATGTGTGTGTGTATGGAAGGGCATTATGCAGAAACTGCTGCAGCATCTCCGTGGACTATTTATACGTGTAATTAGCGAGAGCACGTCAAGACCAGCATAGCAAGCACGAGGGTCGTTCACATACACCAGACATAGGCACCGACTAGCGGTCAACAAATCGCATCCTACTGTTACGTCCGATCAGTGCCGGATTAAACCATGTGGAGGCCCTTAGGCAATCGAAATCTCGGGGCCCCCCATAAGTTTACAAATTTACCACCCAACAATTTTAATAAAATAAATTTATTATACAAAAAACAAAATTTAACGTACTTTTAAACAAAAATATAAATTAACGAATATATAAAAACATTTTAAAAAATCTGTTCTGGCCAGCACAAAACCTTCCGTCAATTCGATGTATTTTGTATATATCCCATACCAAAAGTTCCTTGAAAAAGATTCTGTATATCCTATAAAATTGTAACACGAACACACTATTTTTTACAAATTCTATACCGAAAGTTCCTTCCCCTATTTTATTAGGGGTCGCTGTTTCTTACTCTTCTCTTTTAATCATTCCTGTCCAACACATCTTCTTCACGCAATTCTTCCCATCTCAAAGCTTCTGCTACACAGTCCTTCCATCTTCTCATGTATATTTTAATTTGTATGTGTCGTATTTATAACGATATTTATTATATTGTACTGCACTTCGCTTTCGAACCGTCGTTTTATAACAAAAAATTACAGAACTTTACCCAAAAATTGTTTTTTATTGTATTTAACATGTCTTCTGCACACATATAATTCTAATTATATATATTTTTCATAGTAAGAGGAAGTTTCTAAATGTCAGAGATTGTTCCAATTCATTAACCAGATTGGCGGTATTTCTGATGAATATATGCATTTTACCACAATTTTACCTATAATTTCAAATATTTAATTAATAAAACAATAAGAAAAGTTAAATATACTTCCCAGAAAAAGCTATCAGAATGTCACTAAAACTGTTGATATTTGACAATGACAAGTGTCATGTTATAAACATTGGAATTTGTCAACTGGTTTCCTTAGTGCCTTAGCCTCTGCGATTAGTTTACTCTATAAATTATAGTGTCTTTATCTCTAAATCTATGCAAGATATAATAAAATTTTTAAGTGTATTAGATTTTTTTTAAGAAAAACTGTTAAAAACTTCAAATAAGGGTACTTCCGGTGGATCAATTATAACCAAAATCTAATCAACTCTTCATATGGATGTACAGAAGAGGAATACGAAAGAATTATAATTTTTAGAATTATAGTATTGGAGTTATCGTCGGAGAAAAATTTGTCACACACGGACACACACACACACACACACGGACACACAAACACACACATACACACAAACACACACGGACACACAAACACACACGGACACACAAACACATACATACAGACATCATCATAAAAATAGTAAATTCGTATTGTAGGAACCCTAAAACGTGCTTATTCATTAAAAACTCACCACCGAATTTTTTGACCAAAGACAATGCCTTCCTTACCTAAAGGTGACGGAAGGTAAAAACGCATATCCTCTGAACGACGCTATCAAAACAAACTTCAGGGTTGCTTTCCAAAACCCTACTCCGGAGTACGAAATTACTCAAAATCGTTCCAAAACTAGCAACCTTACTCTCAGAGTGGGGCTTGACATTAATGTTGTAATTATAAGTAGTTTTGTTAATTTTTAATAGTTATTTACATTCGAGTTCGTGTAAGTTGTATTTACAGCGCGACAGCTTTGTTTAAGGCACGAGCCCTTAAGGCGAATGCTTTATTAGCTGGAGCGCTGTAAAATACTTCACGCACGAGAATTGTATCAAATTTTTTGGCCGACGATAGTGAAAATCACTTTTTTTTATGAGATAGGTTGCACTTCTGAAAAGGGTTAGTTTAAAATACTGGGGTTAAGTCAATTTCCAAATTTGATTTTACTTACCTTCATTAGAGTACTTCTTTTAGCGAAAATTTATTTATAATAATAGACGTTGTTTATGACTGATAATATATTTATTTGCTCATGTTTTCTTCGTAATAAATAATAGGTAGGTTTCGATATTTGACATTTCAGCAATGTTCGCCTCGCATATTTGACAGGTATATCGATCGGTGACTATGTCGGTAACGGCGGATTTTTACAATAATGACAGATGTCGCTGCCGTGATTTTTGTTTATATAAATTAATTTTAAATATAGGAAATGTTAAAGTAAAAAAATAATTTAAGTAGGTAGTACTTTTTTACATGAACTTTATTATAGTAAAGATGATTTCTTTTCTAAATGCCCATAAAGGTCCAGTGTATTTTGATTATTTTACCGCATAGTTAGACAAGTTACAACACAGTAAGCGTAAAATGCAGGTTACACTTACTGTGTATACAATTGTAAAGTTCCCATTACACTTTAGGAGGGCAAAAAATGATTTTTAATTTAGTTTCAATTTTTTACTCCAACAAAATTCACTACACTCTCAAATTACTGTACTCTTGAATTTGCAAAGCTTTCCAGCTCTCTTACCTTCGATCTGTCAGTTTCTCCCCAGTATTTGATTGGCTAATTCGCTTCGTCACGTGAGTGTCCGCAAGCTATTCCCTTCTTTACAGAACCTCTGCATGCTAATTCTAGGGTATATCTTCGGACAAATCTCCACGAACGATATGTCCCTTCACTAGTGGGTATTTCTCGCACATCGCTAGAATCTCAAACTACGCTAATTTCCTCGCTAACAGGACGTCTGGAGTCCGGCCGGCGCCCGGAACCTGAATCCAGGAACTCCAGGGATACTGCACTGCAACGTCCAGTCCACTCACTGATCTTTAACCTTTCACTTATTAACCGTATACTAACTACCTGCATGATAGAGATTAATTCACAAAGTTGTTAATAAAGCAAAATATAGGATGGAAAGGTATACCAAGCTTAACCTAACCCAACCTAGCCATTATAATAGCTAGTGTAAATAACATATGAGGTCCCGTGGCTGTGTGTCTGATTGTCTAGTCGCAAACCTGGGGAACCAGGTTCAATCCCGACGGACGCCATATATTTCGAATTTTAAATGGCACAAAAGTGACCCCTGTGGTGCACTCTCCACGCCAACAATGAGTTTTTTTTAATTCATTCTAAAAAAGGTTCCTCCTACACACACACAAACACACACGGCCATCATTGTAAAAATATTATAATCTGATTATAGGGACCTGAAATCGTGCTTATCCACTAAAATCTGTGCGCCTATTCTAATTCACTTATCGAGTCGCTAAGTCCACGTGTGTCGCTATCCCCACTATTTCAACGCAGTGATGACATACGTATTTGCGTCACAGCTTGACGTCATAGCCGCACTTCAGAGGGGGAATGACGTCGTAGCGAGGGTCGCTACATTTTTCGACACCTATGTAGTTCTCGCTAAGTTCTTTTCCACTCGCTAACTTTGAAGTTTGGTTATGTTAGTGTTTTGTTTGTAAACAAATGGCTGTTCGTGCGTTTTAATATTTTTTGTGCGTGATGCTGAAGTAGAGGAGAGAAGAGAAGAGGCTAGAATTGCCCGAAGATTAATTAGAGGTGCACATAATTCGTTTAATTTGCCCGAAGCGGAATTTTTTGTTGCACCACCTTCTATATTCTTTAACAAAATAGTTAATTGGTCCCACAATGCCTTCCAATTATGCCTGCTGTCTGCCCCCAATAATTTTCCCCTCGCAAAATCTTCGTGGTCCTCCATAAAATGGAGTAAAGTTTCTTTTTGTTCACTTGAAATTCTCTCCTCTCTTTCACGTTTTTGGAACATTACAAATTAAAAACGAAAACAATAAAAAAAAAATGCTAAACTAATGAACTAATAAACTAACACTAATTTTATATGAATATATAACTAAAATAAATAAGAATTTATAAACCGATATAAAAAATGAAAATGAATGAAATACTAAACTAAATAATAAACTAACACACTAAAATAATAAACTAACACTAAATTTAAATAAATACGTAACTAAATTAAAAAAGAAAAGAAACTAAAATATAAATTTAAAAAATCAAACTAAAAACCAAATAATCTAACTTTAATAATAATATAACAAACTAATTAAAAATAAAATAAAAATTAAAACTATAGATAAGAGATATAAAATTTCAAACACGACACAAAAAAGCATTTAACAGTATAAGATCACAATCAAAACTGAAATGAATACTGTGAAATTCAAACTGAGCGCTTAAAAATACAACACTGCCATCTAGTAAAATAACAGTTACTAAATGGTGACGTAGGTCATATCATATGACGTCACTAACAATGACGCAATAGCGACACCTTACTGTCGCTACATTTAGAATAGACCTCCTGGATATGAGATTTTTAGCATGACTCCAATTCCTCTCTTAGCGAGAGGTAAAAAGATTGACGCAAAAAATAGTAACGAAAAACAATTTAACACTTAAAGGCATTTAAATATTCTTGCAACAGCCCAATTAAATATAAAATAAGTTTTATAGGAAATTGCGATCTACATTGCAAATTTCTATAAATCCTGTAGGTATCCATAAAGCTCTTAGTGCATTCAGATTCTTCATTTTGTTAGTTTGAAATTAGTAAACTACGTGAGGCTTAAAATTTAAGTTGCTAGACCATCCATCATCGGTTTTGTTAGACCATGAGCGTAGCTTGCACTATATAGATTTCCAATTAATCACTTTGTTTTTTCTCTATTTTTGGTGTTACAATGTTTTTAACACTCGATATGTTACACACAAAAACTTTATATCACCAATTTCTTCAACTTAATTCTAGAACAATAAATAAAGTTATATGAACCGAACGAATTTACTATTTCCTTATAGAATAGCAATAATTTAAATTGATAAGGCAAACGGAGATTTAGAGAGGACTTCTGAGATTTACCTTTTCCCTTTATAGCCTCACGGGATAATTTATTTCTCCAAAAAACTTCCGCCAACTTTTTCTCAATAATATTCCATTAAAACATTAAATATTTTTATTAACGACTTTCAAATAGGTTTATTAATAAATCTATATTTATTGCCTCCTTAAAAAATAATGTTTTAACTGTGTTTAGGTAAATTTTACAGGAGAATTTTGATGCAGATTATTATTTAGGTAATGGCTTAATGGCTCACTTCGTAAAATATATACTTAATTTATTTTGCAGATGCATTATCGATTTGCTTAATATGCAAAGCATTCATTTAATATGCATTTATCAGAACAGTTTTGGTGAAGTTATTTTAAAATCATTGATTTTCAAAAAAGTTGGATCCATTTTGACAAAATTTTAACCAAATTTATGTCAAAATTCTTCCATTTTTTATGTAAATCAATGACGTCCAAATAACTTCTCCAAAATTGTGATGAAGTGTAAAACCAAATATGCGAAAGCTTCACGAATTTTAAAAGAATCTACTAAAATCAAAATCCAGAAAAACCTTCCACTGATACACCCACTAAATTTTTTTCCTTAACTAATCGAAACACACACACACACACATACAAGTCGTTACACCCGAAAATGGTAGATAGAACTCACTAAAACAAACAACATTTCTTAGTTCCAATTTTTGATTTGGTGCCCTGATTCGTAGTTATTGGAGTTCTTCTGTTTTTCGAAAAATCGTCATAACTCCCTTATTTTAGGGACTATTGAATTTTTTTTTCTTTTTTTAAATGACAAATTGGCGATCGATCAAAAATTTCAAAACAAGATTTTTTGATAACCACTCCATTGATTGTCGAAAGTAAAACATTTACAAAATCCTTAAACTATCTACTACAATATTTGTCCTAAACATTTTTTTCAATCTATTCAAAAAAAGTCTTATCTTTATTTACTTAAATTACAAATAAGTAAAGCGAGTTTAAAAAATCCTAACTCGGAGTAGGCTATGAACAAAAAAACGTATATCAATTTGAAAATATTTAATTAAATGTCAATTTGACATGAGATATTTTCAAATATGTTATCTAAAGAAATATTTAGAAATAAATTAGAAAACGGTGAATGGCAATAATCTGTATCCTTCTTTTTGTCTTTATGATCAGACATACGTTTTTGTGTTCATAGCCTAAGCCGAATTAGATTTTTTCTCTTAACACAGTGTACTTACGTAAGTCAAGTAAATGAATAAAGACTATTTTTGGATAGATTGAAAAAAATGTTTAGGACAAATATTGTAGTAGATAGTTTAAGGATTGTATAAATGTTTTACTTTCGAAAATCGATGGAGTGGCTATCAAAAAATCTTGTTTTGAAATTTTTGAACGATTGCCATTTTGTCATTTGAAAAAATAATTGTAAATGCCAAATGTTTTAGAGAGCCGAAAGGAACTTTCGAAAGAAAAGAAAAATTCAATAGTCATTAAAATAAGGGAGTTATGTCGATTTTTCGAAAAACAAAAGAACTCCAATAACTAAGAATCAGGGCACCAAATCAAAAATTGGAACTAAGAAATGTTGTTTGTTTTAGTGAGTGCTTTCTACCATTTTCGGTACAGGCCTTCGCGCCCCGGGCTTCTATTTTCTTTACAACTTTTTTTCCATTTCTTCCTTTATCCATTTTTTCTTCGGCCTCCTGCCTCCTTCTTTTCTTTCCTCCTTCAGTCTTTAATACTGCTCGCCTAGTACTACTCTCAGGCATCCTATCCTGCTCTAATCGAGTGACTGTCATTAGCTGTCTCTGTTCAGTTCGTCACGTTTTGTTCCCGTAGATCTTTTTTCCTCCTTCAGCCTCGCCTAGTACTTCTACTCTAATCGAGTAACTAATAAATGGAAAACCATACATATCTTGTATTTCCGGGTTAGTTCTTCTTCTCCATGTTCCGTCTTCTTTTTTAACCCCTCATTTTATTCCTTTCCCACAGGCCTAGTTTGGTTTCAATGTTTTTATTAAGTACCCACAATTCACATACATTCAGGACTGTCAGTCGTATAGCTGTTCTATATATTCTTCTTTTATTAGGTCTTGATACGTTTTTGAAGTATTATTGTTCTCAAAAGCATTCCATAACCTGTACTTTCTCTAGTTATTCTCTTGTTTATCTTTTCATCTTCATCATTGAAGTTATTGATTGTGACTCCTAAATATTCAAACGCGTTTACCGTTTCAAAGCAGTATATTTTATCTTCCATTTCAAATATTATTTTACGTTCCCTTCTCACCTCATACCTTTGTCAACGAAAAATGTACGTTCATTACAAAGGCGTCAATTCTTTCTCTTTCTCTCCGACTTCAGGGATTCCACAAGGTTCAAATGTAGGTCCACTACTTTTTCTTCTTTTTATTAATGATGTGACAGATGTAATTCACACTGATAAACTTCTTTTCGCCGACGACCTAAAAATATTTTACCCAATTCTCTCAGTACAAGATTGCCAACTTCTCCAAGAAGACTTAGATAGACTCTCCAAATGGTGCTCAATTAACAAATTACATCTTAATCTAAATAAATGTACAGTAATGTCTTTTACTAGGAAACTATTGCCAATTGTTTATAATTATACGATCGAAAATGTCACCTTGTCGCGATCTACTACTGTACGAGATCTTGGAGTCAAATATGACACCAAATTTACATTTACACATCATATACAAGATATATATATATATATAACAGTGTCATGAGAATGCTAGGCTTCATAATAAGAAATACTCGAACTTTCCTAAATTTATCAGCAATGGGGTCATTTCAAAAAAAATAATTGTCGATTTTTTTTATAAAATCATGAAATACATCTCATTTCATAAATATAGAAATAGAAAATAATTTGAAATATGCGACTTTTCATTCATAAATTTGCTAATAAACTTTCTCGCTTTTAAACACGGACTAAATTTGTGACGACACTTATTCATACTCACACAAAGACAATTCTCTCTCACACACACACGCTTCACAACATGAAACAGTAACCTAACCTAAAAGTGTGACAGCTGACAGCAAAATATAGAAGAGAGAAGATTATTATTACTTTCTATTTCTTTAAAAGTACTAGTGCAGTATAAGGTATGTAAATATACCATTTATTTAAATAAATATGAAACCAAATAATCATAGTTCTAAATTAAACCGGTAGAGCTCGACTTTCGCATCCGTGAATAAGTGTCGTCAGCCGTTGAAATATTTGAAATTAAACGCAACTTTTAAAAAATCATATCTCTGATTTTAAGACTTGTAAGATGTAAAACATACACATACATGTTTAATTTGACCTATTTTTTCAAGAAAAAAATAAATCAGAAAATGTGAAATGACCCCTCGTCCGCTCTAAGCTAGAGTACTATCACATCATTTGGAACCCTATTTACGAAGTTCATCAAGATCTGATTGAATCTGTTCAACAAAAATTTCTCAAATACCTTTATTACAAGGCACATAATAACTACCCTGATTATTCTGTAAATTATAAACAGTTGTTACATATGTTTAATTTCAAGAATCTCTTTGAACGCCGTGAAAATGCCCTAATAATACATCTATTTAAAGTTGTAAACAGCTGCGTTGACGATCCTTGTACTCTTTCCTCTCTCCAATTTCATATTCCCTCTTTTCGTACCAGAAGTAGCTTTACTTTTTATTTACCGGGTGCTAGAACTAATTATTTAATGCTGTCGCCTATATATCGTATGTGCAATCTTTATAATTGTAAATTTTCGAGGATTGATATATTTCATTTGGAATTTAAAAATTTCATTAATATGTTATGTAATATGTCATAAGCATTTTGTTTATTTTTATGTATTGTTGAGTGTATTTTGTATTTTTTACAACCCTTTATCTGGGCTTAGCCTGTTGGATTGATCATTAAATAAATAAATAAATTATATTTTGTTCCTTTGTTGTGTGATTTTTCTCTACTCTACTGGACTTAGGTTCGTTTATGGACTCCGTATTTCCTTGCACTGTCCGCTAATCTTTTCGTATATGTCAAATATTAAGGAATATATTCGTGCCCTTTTTTCGTGTTGTATTCTCCGTCCATGCTCTTCGTTACGACCAGGGATCGAAGGCATTGCAAGGCAATTACTGGCGATTCCAGGAGTTTAACTGCTTCTACTGCACTCGATAAAGAACGAGAACAAGGCAGAGCTCTGCTGAAAGAGAGAACTAGATACACATTCACCAAATTTGGTTAAAGTACGCCATCCCAACTAATGGAGACATATGGGAATTCAAAGTACAGGGCTTGTATTTGAGAAAAAATATTTAAAACAGTGGATACTTAGTTAAATTAATAGGAAGGGGACTTTTAATTAAATTGCTAGTTTCAGTATTTCCTATTAGCTGCAATAAAATTCCCAGAGTGGACATTACGTTATTCTATATGTGCATACTCTTCAAATATCTGTACGTAATTACTCCCAGACTAATACTAGCGAAAGTCAAAATTTTTTTTACAGTTCCATCTGTTATTTAGTCAGTGATAGGTACTCTAAGAATATTATTTTTGGGGAACAATATCCACATTTCGTCTCTAAAGGCAAATTGGTGATTTTCTCGTTCAATTCAAACATAGAAATTGACTTTTACTTTCGGCCAGGGTAACACCAATACAGTTTTTGGTACTCAAATAATATTGTGGTAATTCATCCTTAAAATAGTCAAAGTTCGTGTTTTTATCTTCCGTCACCTTTAAGTAGGGATGTACAGCTTTGACCCGGCCCGGCCCGAAGCCCGGCTCGATTTCGAGTCAATTATCGAACCGGGCCGAAGATTTTTTTTTTCGGGCCAATCATTTGCAAAATTTGAGACTTTCGCACTTTTGATTTTGGCTTGGCCTGAAATATCGAACTTTTCTGGCCGGCCCGAAAAGACATAGTTAAATGAAATGCACAGTTTTTTAAAATATTTTATTGAAAATGAATGCAGTTGAAAAGGATAATGCTATTGAGATTGTGATATTGTTGTTACTACTCATATACCTAAATAAAAATGATTTTTATTCATACCATAATGATATCTTGTCTAATTTTTGAGCAGAAAATAAAGTTAGATAATATAAACCCTTAAATGTTCGGACAAGATTTATTAAAAAAATAGTATTCAATTTCGAACGCCTTCCATAGAAAGTGTTAAATACTAGTATGTCTATAATTTTTACAACAAACTAACAGTAGAAGTATCTCTTTTTAACCATTTATTTTGTTGAACGTTCTAGGAAAATAGTTTTTACCTTCCGTCACCTTTATGTAAGGAAGGTATTGTCTTTGGTCAAAAAATTCGGTGGTGAGTTTTTAATGAATAAGCACGTTTTAGGGTCCCTACAATACGAATATACCATTTTAAAGATTATGTCTGTATGTATGTATGTATGTGTGTGTGTGTGTGTGTGTGTGTGTGTGTGTGTCTGTGTGTGTGTCCGTGTGTGACAAATTTTTCTCCGACGATAACTCCAATACTACAATTTTAAAAATTATAATTCTTTCGTATTCCTCTTATGTACATCCATATGAAGAGTTGATTAGATTTTGGTTATAATTGATCCACCGGAAGTACCCTTATTTGAAGTTTTTAACAGTTTTTCTTGAAAAAACGCAGTTAAATATCATTTTTCGACATTTTGTGATTATCAATTCTGTATACGGTTTGATTATACATTTTCCTTCATATTCACTAGATATAGAGTTATAGAGACAATAAGAGAGAAAAAATCAGTCAGCTTTGGTAAAATTATGGAAACAGCAGATATATTCAAAAAAATTTAATTGACAGATGTCAGTGGCAAATGCAAAATCAAAGTTGAAAGTATGTCAGAAAGTTATATGTGAATGTGATAGAGAAGATGGAAGGACTGTGTAGCAAAAGATTTGAGAGAGGAAGAATTGTGTGAAGAAGATGCGTTGTACAGGAATGAGTAAAAGAGAAGAGTAAGAAACAGCGACCAGTAATAAAATAGGGAAAGGAACTTTCGGCATGGAATTTGTAAAAAATAGTGTGTTCGTGTTACAATTTTACAGGATATACAGAATCTTTTTCAAGGAACTTTTGGTATGGGACATGTACAAAATACATCGAATTGGCGGAAGGTTTTGTGCTGGCCACAACAGATTTTTTAAGTTTGACACGAAAAAAGTTAAACATTTCGCCTCATATCAAAACCTTTAAGTAAAGAAGGTATTGTTTTTGGTCAAAAAATTCGGTTGTGAGTTTTTAATGAATAAACACGTTTTAGGGTCCTTGAATACAATTTTACTAGTTTTACGATGCGTCTGTATATGTGGGCATCTGTGTGTGTGAGCGCGCGCGCGCGCGTGTGTGTGTATGTGTGTGTGTGAGTGACAAAAATTTCTCCGACGATAACTCTAATTCTACAATTGTAAAAATTATAATTCTTTTGTATTCCTCTTCTTTCCATCCATATGAAGAGCTGATTAGATTTTGGTTATAAATGGTCAACTGGAAGATCTCTTAGTTGAAGTTCTATACAATTTTTCTTGAAAAAACGCATTTAAATATCTATCATTTTTTGACATTTTATGTTATTATCAATATGAAAGAATATCTTATTGTCTAAATGGTTTGATTATACATTTTCCTTCATATTCAATAAATATAGAGTTAAAGAATTATATAGAGATGAACAGCTGATATATATTAATAATTCTAAATGACAAATGTCAGTGTCAAGTGCAATTTACATATTGTATGTTCGTGTTATATTTTTTTTGGATTTATGGAATTTTTTCCAAAAGACTTTTGGTAAGGGATTTGTACAAAATATATAGAATTGATTGCAGGTAATTTGCTGACCACATCAGATTTTTAAAATTGAATTAATTTACTCGTATACCGATTAAATGAGTATAAAATCCGACATCCTTCTACACGCAAATTTGAAATTATATAAAATTGCATATAAGTAATTGTAAATTCATTTGAAATTTATGCTTCCTTTGGAAAAATATTTTATGTAAAAAGGAATAACTTCCTTTCTTCTTCTTATCCTGTACAGGATGCGTGAAATTAAAGCAGCCGCCAAGAAGACCAAGACGATCGTCTTTCGTTTCTCGTCTCTCGTCTCTGTAATGATGTTTTTACGCTAACAGGTGTTCGTTGCTTACTGATTGTTATTACCACTTGCAAGAAATTTATTTTGCATTGTATTTGAAATTAAATACGAACGCAACGCAACGCAGGAAGTCGTAAATTGTATAGGCAATTTACAACTGAAATTGTTTATACTTATTACGTTGCTTCTACTGTAGCTGTAACCAATGATAAAGAAAAGCCTTGGATTTTTTTACTAAAATAACCAACAAAATGTAAAGAAAATGAGAAAATATTTCTATGTGTCTAAAAATTTTCTTTATGTAAAACTGTTAACGGAAATAATTTAAATGAACAGCAACTTAATGAGTCGGTGTCTGTACGGACGTATCATAATTTGACAATTATACACGAATTTCTTTGACATAAACGTCATTTTATAGCCCGCCGGGCTATAATAAAACGTCAAACAAAATTATAACCTACAATATAAACAATTTAAACAAGCAAAAAGTTTTTATTACAAATCGAAAATTTTTATATTCATATAGCAACACTAGATACTGGATGTACGAGAACAAATTCTTTTCGATACAATTTTACTAACTCATAATTTGAAAATTTTCGTCCGTGCATAAAGTTTTGTATGTACCACGAGCGTAACTTGCTTTTATGGCATTTGACGTGTTTTTATCCATCGGTTTACGCCTCGGGCTCAAAATCCCACAGCAGGCCATAAAATCCTCCTTACGCTCTTAATACATAAATAACTATTAAATAAAGTTTATGAATTTTTACGTCTCGCTAAGAGAGGTATTATTGGAATCATGCTGAAAATCGCAAAATCAGATTTTAGTGAATAAGCACGTTTTAAGGTCACTAGAATCCGATTTTAACATTTTTACAATATCTGTGTGTGTGTGTGTGTGTATGTGTGCGCATGTGTGTGTATGTGGGTGTGAGGATGTGTGTATGTATGGCTGGATGTTTGGAGGGACGGTTTCTCAAATTATATAAGAGTAAAAACCAATGTAACTACGTATTCCTTAATCTGACATTAACGAGAAGAGCTGAAAAGGTTTTGGTAACAATTGGACAACCGGAAGTAGTGTAGTAGTTTCTTCTAAATACTATTATTTGAAAATTTTTGTTATTACAAATATTGAAGAACATAAAATTCTCCGTCTAATACACTTAACATTTTTGTTATATCTTGTATAGATTTAGAGATAAAAACAATATAATATATAGAATAATCGGATGTAATATATCTCGGAGGCTAAACTACACCGAAGAAACCAGTTGACAAATTCAAATGTATGTAACATAGTTTGTAAATGAGAGATAAATCCATATATATATCCATCAGAAATAACGCCAATTTCGTCAATGAATTGCAAAATTTTCTGACATTTAGCAACTTTCTCATACAATGAAAAATAGATAGAATTGTTAAATACAATAAAAAACAATATTTGGGTAAAGTTCTGTAATTTTTTTTATTATAAAACGAAGTTTCGACAGAAAAGTGTAATACAATACTTATATAAAATAAAATGGAAATGGCGAAAGGTACTGTGCTGGCCACAACAGATTTTTTTATATAATAATGAAGGAAGAAGGAAATTACGAAAGTATGATTTTACATGTTAAAATTCTATGTTCGGGTGTTCGAGTCATCACCCTGTATACAGTCAAACAATAATATCAATAAATTCAGCAGTCATAAAAATGCTGATTATAAATTCATCTAGTGAGCGTATAATTTAATCAATGTTAAGAAAACAAAGGAATGTATTAGAACTCACGATTGCTAGATCGTGAGAAGATTGCATATTAAATTATTAACATTCATAATACACATTAAAACAATGTACAAGTATGTATGTCTGTGTGTGGTTATTGCGAATATAAATATGATAGTGGTCAGGAAAATTGAGGTACTTGACACTATTGTGGCTTAAAATTCAGAGAAAAACACAATAAGGAACTTACATAATTATATTATCACGTCTTACGCAGTTATTACTGTGTACAACAACTCTTCTGCATATTTTAATGCCTGACATAAAGTTCCAAATTCATTAAAAGTTTGAGAAATTATAAGAAAATTACATTCTACACATCATTTCAGTAAGAATATAAAGTTGATTTAAAATCAACATTTCTGCTAAAAAGTTACCAAAGTTTTTATGGAAAGTATGCGAATAGAATCGTGAGGTCAGTTGTAATAATCCGTAAACGATTCCTGGCCCTAAATTACAGGTATCAAAATTTCATTTTTGTTTAACTACTGTTTCATTTTTTTACTTCTCGCTAAGAGAGGTATTGGATTCATGCTAAAAACCGCATATCCAGATTTTAGTAAATCCGATTTGAACATTTTTATGATGATGTCCGTGTGTGTATGTGTGTGCGGATGTTGGAACCACGGTTTCTCAAATACTATAAGATTTAAGACATGTTTAACTACAGTTTCCTCAATCTGACATTAATGGGAAAAGCTGATTAGATTTTGGTAACAACTGGACAACCGGAAGTACTAGTTTCTGGAAAAAAAATCTAAAAATTATTCTTTAAAAATTTATGTTATTACAAATATAAAAGAATATAAAAATCTATACCCGATATATTTTAAATTTTTTATATATCTTCTCTAGATTTAGAGATAGAGAAATATAAATATATAAAATAATATGTTCCACGGGATATGAAAACAGTTGAAAAATTAAAATATTTGTATTTAACAGATAAATGTACGTGTCAAAAATCTAGAGATTACTGAAGACATTTTTGGGAAGTAAATTTAATATTTCTTATTTTACTATTAATTAAATATTTGAAATTATAGGTACGTATTTTACATACAGGGTGTTTCAAAACATGTGTCGGAAAATAAATGGTGGGATTGGTTGGCTAATTATAAGAAAAAAAGTTCCCATTAACATGGTTCCGCAAACGCACCGTTTTCGAGACACAAGGTGTAAAAAATATTTTTTTTTATTTTTTGACGATATCTCAGGAATAGTTTGAGATACAAAACTCAGCTTTTGTACACATCTTAGCATTAATATTAGCTACTTTTTAAGCGCTTATTCAATTTTTTTCATGTGCCATTGACGGAGATTTTAGGGTTACGTGAGGTTTTTATGGCCCTAATTTCTATAACACTTGGGAAATTGGCATTCTGAAAGCACATTGTGAACCACCAATATTTTCTACACAAAAAAGGTACTCCTAGTCAAAAGCTCTAACGTAAACCTTTTTAGAGAAATACTGCATTTTATGATGGAAAACATGAAAAAAAGTAGCAACATGTTTTGTTTTTGATCTAGTCGTCGGCGTTCATGCATTTGTTTTGATATTAAAATTATTGTACGAGGAGGTCATTTTCAACAATTTTTGTGATTTTTCTTGTTTTTTTTATGTTATTGCTTAGTTTTGTAAAATAAAAGTTCTGTGATCATGTTGCTACTTTTTTTCATGCTTTTTATAATAATTTTTTTTACACCCTGTATCTCGAAAACGGTGCGTTTGCGGAACCATGTTGATAGGAACTTTTTTTCTTATAATTGGCCAACCAATCCCACCCTTTATTTTCCGACACATGTTTTGAAACACCCTGTATACCCTTCAGATATATGTACCACCAATTTTATCAGTGAATTGGAAGAATCTCGAACATTTCGCCAATCTCATCAGTGAAAAGACTCCGTCAACATCTAAAAATTGGTATAAAAAGAAACGGGATTGAATTATAAGCCAAAGTCTGCACATAGTATCAGTGCCAACTAAAGACGAACTTGCTGACATTCCTGGGAAGAGCTGATTAGATTTTGGTAAAAATCTTCTACATGTTATTATTTGAAAATTTCTGTTATTACTAATATTAAAGAATATAAAAATCTCTATCCGATACATTTAAAAATTTTATTATATCTTCTATGGAATGAATCTCGTAGGCCATGGAAAACAAGTGGAAAAATTAAAATATTTGTAATTGACAGATAAATGTGAGTGTCAAAATTCCAGAGACATTACTGAAGACTTCATGCAAATGTTATAATCGGATTCTAGGGATCTTATAACATGTTTATCCACTAAAATCTGGATATGCGATTTTTAGCATGATTCCAATACCTCTCTTAGCGATAGGTAAAAAACACAAAGATATCTAAGCAGAAAATTTAATTTGAAATTAAGAGCATTTACCGAGCCAGTCTTGTAGTGTTGTAGAGTATATTAATATGACAACAGGTGTACTCCAGTTAGAAATAAAAGCCACTAGTCTTCTAATTTATTATGCCATGGGTCGTTTGAGTCCAGACGACGTCTTGAAAAATGTAGTGCTAATAGTTATTTTCTTTTTAAACGAGGTAAAAATATATTACGAACATTACGGAAATTACCAGCCGATTTCTCAAGGACATACAAAAACATACAAATCATACATCATCACACAGCCTAGCCCTAACGTACATCATACAGTCTGTTAAAAAAATCCTAACTGGGAGTAGGCTATGAACAAGAAAACGTATGCCAATTAGAAAATATTTAATTAAAAATTAAAATGTTATCTAGAGAAATCAAAGCTTTTCTTCTTGAATCCTTGTTTCAGAAATAGAAATAAATTAAAAAATCTGTTGTGGCCAGCACAAAACCTTCCGTCAATTCGATGTATTTTGTACATATACCAAAAGTTCCTTGAAAAAGATTCTATATATCCTGTATAATTGTAACAAGAACACACTATTTTTTACATATCCATACTGAAAGTTCCTTTGAAAAGATTCTAAAATCTAATAAAATTTTAATACGAATACGAACGTACATTATGTATTGCACTTAACACTTCCTCCTGCTTCAACTTTTCCCTATTTTATTAGAAGTCGCTGTTTCTTATTCTTCTCTTCTACTCATTCCTGTCCAAAGCACCTTCGTAACACAGTTCTTCCTTTCTAATCTTCTGCTATACAGTCCTTCCATCTTCTCTTTTGCCTTTCTCGTACTTCTGGCATTATAAGTTCCTATCTTGAGGCGAGGCCGCAAATGCAAGTCACTGGCGAGGGACACTCTATCACTGTCAATTAGATTTTTTTTGAATATATCTGTTGTTTTCATAATTTTCGCAAAGCTGACTGATTTTCGAAAGTTAATCTCTCTTAATCTCTCTATAACTCTACATCTATTGAATATGAAGGAAAATGTATAATCGAACCATATAGAGAATAAGATATATTCTTTCTATTGATAATCACATAAAATGTCGAAAATTATATTTAACTGCAATTTTTCAAGAAAAACTTCAAATAAGGGTACTTCCGGTTGACCAATTATAACCAAAATCTAATCAGCTCTTCATATGGTTGTAAAGAAGAGGAATATGAATCATAATTTTTAGAATTGTAGTTTTGGAGTTGTCGGAGAAAAATTTGTCACACACACACGGACACACGGACACACACAGACACACACACACACACACACACACACACACACACACACACACATACAGACATCATCGTAAAACCAGTAAAATCGTATTGTAGGGACCTTAAAACGTGCTTATCCATTAAAAACTCACCACCGAATTTTTTGACCAAAGACAATACCTCCCTTACCTAAAGGTGACGGAAGGTAAAAACGGTGAATGGCAATACTTTGAACCCTTCTTTATTATTTTTTCTCCTTAAAATTACATTTAACGATCAATTTGATTTTTACCTGTAGCTAAGAGAGGTATTGGATTCATGCTAAAAATCGTATTTCCAAATTTTAGTGAATAAACACGTTTTAAGGTCATTAGAATCAGACTTTAACAGCTTACAATAATGTGTGTGTATGTGTGTATAGGTCTGTGTGTGTGTTTGTGTGTGTGTGTGTGTGTGTGTGTGTGTGTGTATGTTGGAACCACGGTTTCTCAAATACTATAAGACTTAAGACGTATTTAATTACGCATTCCTCAATATGATATTAATTGGAAGAGTTGATTAGGTTTGGTAACAATTGGACAACAGGAAGTAGTACTTTCTCTAAAAAAATTCTTGTAAACATTTTTTTAAAATTTATGTTATTACAAATATTAAAGAATATAAAATTCTCTATCCGATACATTTCATCAATTTATTATATCTTCTATAGATTTAGAGATAGAGATATGTAAATATATAAAATAATCTATTGTAGTAATGAATCTCAAAGTCTAAAAAACTCCATGTTAATATTAATTTATTAATATCGAAAAAGTACATTGGTAATACAAAAACAAATAATTTAAAATGTAAACAAATATGTAATTATACATCAGAATCAGAAGAATCAGTACTGTACGTATAGGTATAGTCCATTTCAGAATGGGATAGGCCTTCGCCTATTTTTACTCAAAAAAATCCGGTAAAATACGTAACAAAATTTCTTCCCGCAAATTGAAGAAATACCTCCAATCTCGTCAATGAATTGGAAGAATCTCGAACATTTAGAAGAGTAAGAGGAAACTTGTTCATAGAATTTTTGTGTGTATCAGAAATGATAATATAGAAATGGCGAGAGGTACTGTGCTGGCTACAACAGATATTTTAGGAAATAATGAAAAAATCTTTTTAAATTCCAATTTCATTGTATATTCATTATCTTGCTAATCATTATTAGCAAAGAGGTCATTTAAGTCGTATTTTATTATTCAATATAAATAATTTACAATAAAACCCCACATAAAAATTTTTAATGAGTTTTGTACACCTGTTTGAAAGTTCTCGTACTCGTTCATAGCTCATTTGTATAAGTCACCTATAGTACGATCAGAAATAACTTTCTGGTATGGCGTAATCGCATTATAAGTTAAACTTTGAGCGCTCTATACCTGTGTTCTCTTGTTTGGTGAATGCAAATTCAATAGTTTGTTAACAAAACAATATCAGGTCATGGCTACAGTTGATTATATTTCACTTATAATGTTCTATATTATTAAAGGCTCATACCGACACATATTTTAGGGAATAATGATAGACATTTTTACAGGTATACATTAATACTTTTTCTATATATTTTACAGATAAATTTAAAAATCATTTTTCTTTTTTTAATCCCGAAGACTAAGATAAACACAATTCCTTTGTTACACAGTTTATTTTTCAAATGAATATAACTGACAGGTAAACTCAAAAAATTAATCACTTCAAATTAATAATAGTGACATATTAAATAATAAAGAAAATGGTAAATAAAGCAATAGTTATATGCAATGGAACATAATATAGTTTGAAGCATTACTAAATACATAAGTATGTATTTAAATTAATAAAAATTAAATAGCGGGACGTTTTGTGTTTTTGTAAATGACCATGTTTTAAGGTCCCTAGAATCCAATTTTAACATTTTCACGATGATGTCTGTATGTGTGTATGTGTGTATGTGTGTATGTGTGTATGTGTGTATGTGTGTGTGTATGTGTAGAGATTTTGTCTTCGCTCTAACTCAAATACTATCATTCAGAAAATTCTGAAACCTCGTATTTCTATCCTATTCTAATATGAAAAGAAGCCATTAGATTTTGGTGTAAATCGGATAACCGGAAATGGTACTTTACCTGAAACTCATAGAGGTTTTCTTCAAAAAATACTATTAAATGCCATTTTTTCGAATTTTATGTCTTATGAAAATTAAAGATTATTGAATTTTCTACAGGAATACATTAATACTTTTTCTGTATATTTTACAGATAAATTTAAAAATATTTTTTTTTATTAGTCGCGAAGCCTAAGATAAAAACTATTCCTTTGTTACACAGTTCATTTGTCAAATGAATGTAACTGACAGTAAATGTCACTGTCAAAAAACTAACCACTTCAAATTAATAATAGTGACATTTTAAAAAGAAAATAGTAAATAAAGCAATAGTTTTCTGCAATGGAACAGTTTGCAGCGTTAGTAAATACGTAGGTAGGTATGTATTTAAATTAAGAAAAATTAAATAGCGGGAGGTTTTGTGTTGGCCACATCAGATTTTTATAGTATATTTGAGAATGACTGGCAGTAATAAATCATTCTGCCAAAGACATTCCAGTGGCGCGCCAATAATTGTTTGCACAGGGATAGTCGAAATGACTAAATTCGGTAGAGAACTATAGTTTTAGGTCTAAGTTGTTTTTCAGGGTAATGTAAATATTGAATGTATGTATGTAAATATTAAATGTATGCAATATAATAATAATGACTGAGAAAGTTATATTTAAATATTAAAAACTTTTATTTTTAGTAAATGTATAAACAGATCACTCTACAAATCCTATCTACGTCTATGACACAGTCCGACGGGGATTATCGGACGGCATTTCTATTGTTCGACAAGTAAGTTTCGTTCCAGGTACAAAGCGTGCGGCTTATTTTGACCATCCTAGTGTAGTTACAACTGATTTTTCTGGTAGTTTTATTTGCCGCATTGCTGGCAAAAATCCAATACTACTCTTGCAAATAATGATTTATTACTGCCAGTGCCAGTCATTCTCAAATAGACTATATATATATTACTACTGAGAATGTAATTAATGTGGATTTAAATAGAACGTACATATTTGTCAGTGATTTGTGCTAACATTTTTTCCGTAGCTCTTCATTCATGTCCTTTACTGTAAGCGTAGTTTGAAAAGTTCTCTCGGATTTGTACAATTTTGAACAGCTGGTTAGAGTAATAAAAGTGTAGTTTATAGATAATTCAGCATGTGTTTACAGATTACAACGGAAGAAAAGTTGAAAAACATTTTCCATGCTGGAGCTCGTATAAATCATTTAAATATTTAACTGTTTTAAAAATTCACCAGACTTGGTCCTCTCAAAAATTCATTTGCTCTTAAAAACGGTTTACAAAACTGCAACTTTTATACTTTACAAACAAATCATTCGTTCTCAAACTCTTACTTATGTTTTTCTTTGCGCAGGAAAACCAGGGAACTTTATATTACCTGGAAAAGTTTTAATTATCGGGAAAATCTTTAATATTTTTATCTTACGGTAACGGATATACCGGGTGTAACAAGAAAACCGGGCCATAGGCGTTTAATATGGGTATAATATACCCAAATCATTCAAGCAGCCAATACACGTCATTAATAAAAATTGAATAAAAGTAACTAGATGTGTGACGCTATGTACTGCTACGGTTGCAGAGATTTTAGAATCTTTATGAAAAGAGTTATGCAGATTGAATTCTGTATTATCGACATGTTAATAAACTGTCACATCTATACACAATACTATATTTTCGTCACTGTCCATTTCTATTTAAATTATTTTATAATACTAACCTTATTTATACTTATGCATGCCATATAAAGGCAATAAATAAAAGTGAGCCTAATTTCAAAGAAATATACCGAATTCTTCTGATTGATTAGAAGTGCTACCTTTGGCAGATTCACAGATTTTGTATTTGCGTTAACGGTCACGTTGCGTCGTTGTGTTGCGTTTAACATTACTTTATTATAAGTAGGCCTTTACAACGCACAAAAATGTTTCAAACACGATACAAACATTTTTCAAATAATAACTTTGACAATATGAACATACAAATTATCAATGTTGCCAACTATAGCAACAATTAAACGAATAATATGATGTTGATGTACATTATTTATATATTATTCATGTCAAATACGATAAATAATGAACTCTGCTATTCATCTTAATAATAATTATATAAGGCTATACACTTTTTGACGGTTAAAAATGATTGAAATTTTATTCATTTTTCACTATTATATTTTAATGCATAAGGTTTTTACACTAAGTGATGACGTGCATTGGCTGCTTGAATGATTTGGGTATATCAATATATTTTTTTGACAGTCTAAAAATGACATTTGAATGACAGCGGGAATAAGTCGCGCCCTCATCAGCGGTTTTGGAACTAGAGTTTTTGGCCAGATTTTTAAACAAAATTTCAGTTGTTTCCCGGCCTTGTATTTAATAACGTAGGCTACGTTTTCCAGACATATCAACAATAAAAATTATTTTAAATTATTTTGTACTCACCTATTTTATTTATTTGATAGTCTAATTACTTATAATCAGTGCTCATAAACATATTTTTCATTATGAAAATCTGAAATATGTCGCGACGCTAACGATCTTATATGTTATTTGTGACAGGTGTGACATTTTTTTCCAGAGAACACATTGATTTTTATTTTTTTACAAAATTTTGAGCTATTACGTAATTGGTCAGTTTTAAAGGCCTCTAGTTATTATAGAAAGCATGTTAAACAAAAATTATTGCAAGATTTACTATGGGATGAGTTCTACGTTGTACACTTACTTACATAACACCCTGTATAATATGATCTAAAAAAATATTTTTATAGTTTTGTCTTATTGTTGCAGGTACGACAACAATGTACAGTCTTGTAATGTTCCTGGTTGGATTTATGTAAGTAGTCATTATATTTTATTAAGTAACTGTTTTGAAATGAAACACAAAGCGTAACATAACGTAAAGAAAACAGGTGCAAAGTGCAACAAAACTATCAATTATTTCCGATTTTAACATTTTTACAATGATATCTGTGTGTGTATGTGTGTGTGGATATGTGTATGTGAGGATGTTGGAGGGAAAGACCAATTTAACTACTTGTTTTGGTAACAATTGGACAACCGGAAGTAGTAGTTTCTTAAAAAATCTTGTAAATATTATTTTTTGGAAATTTATGTTAAAGAATATAAAATTTTCTTTCTGATACATTGAACATTTTTATTATATATTCTCTACGTTTAGATAAAGAGAATTATAAATATATAAAATAATCCGTTGTAATGAATCTCACAGCCCAAACACACACACACACACACAAACAGACATCATTGTAAAAATGTTAAAATCAGATTTTAGTGACCTTAAAACGTGCTTATTTACTAAAATCTCTTGGCGATGGGTAAAAATATGAACTATTTGTCTTATTCTTGGATCGTAGTATGATCACGGTTTTAACTAAAACCATGATTTAAAATATACTGGTTATGCCACTTGTCATTGTTTCTAATGGTCCGCTTGATACGTGTTTCCTTGAATGCGCTACGTGAGAACGACCCTACCACAGCAAACTATTTTTACATAAAATATAAAAAATGAAATACATAATGAATTTATTTTTAATACAAATTTATATATTTAATAAAAACCTGAATCAATACATTACATTGTTAGAATTTAAAATTGGAAAAACTAAATAAATTGATAGAACCGTACGCTTCCAGATTTCCATTCGGTAATAATATCTTCTTCCCGAAAATGTTTTCGGCAAACATCATTCAATCTTAATTCGCGATCATCTCTACTAATTGCACATTGCCATTTTTTTAAAAGTGATATATCGAGTGGAGCATCAAACAGAGATTCTTTTTCAGTGGATTTCTTGTAACCGGTTACACATCCAGGAATGAAACATTTTCTATTTAATTTTCTTTTAATTTTGCATTAATTGCAATATCTTTCAACAAAATATTTATATTACATTACATATAATACGAATATGTACTTCAAAATCAGTTTTATTTACCTTTCTATAAGATATAACATGTAATATTTTCAAAATGACATGCAAATGACAGGTGTCAGTTGGGTCGTTCTCACGTTGCGCCTCTAGCGGAATAAACGAGGAAACACGTATCGCTTTGGACTCTCGTTTTGGGTAGAGTGGCACAACCAGTATATTTTAAATCGTGACTAAACACTGATTTTAGAAATGTCAAATTCAAATTTCAAAATGTAATTTCACCCTTATGTTAGAAAAGCGACTTATTTAAAAATATTTGTTTGAATACAAACTATGTTTTGCTTTAAAATCATATTTTGATAAATTTGATAATATTTATTATTATTAGTAAATAATGAAATTTAACATTTCTTAAAACAGTTTTAGATAAAACCGTGATCGTGGTACGAGTCAATAATTCTAGCAACACTTTCGTATTTATTTATTAATTCTGAAAATATGTCTCGTACGCCACTGGCAACATCTTCTCTGCAACTTCTCTCTTGCTTCTTTATTATTGAGCTCTCGTTGCTGAGCTATCATTTAGTATTTTATAGTTCGTAGAAATATCGATAAATAAATCAATAACTGTACACTTGATTGTTTTTAGCGTTACATTGTGTTGTTTGTAACTTTTGTTTGTTGACTCTTCACTTGTTACCACTAAACACCAAAGGCAAATGCTAAAGCTAACCGAACTCTAGCTCTATATGCGATGTGATGCCCCCATTAGCAGAATAATTGAGAGTGTTCGGTAGTTGTATTCGAGTTAATTATTCATAGATGTTTATTGTTTAACGCTAGCCAGTTATCCTCAACCTGGGAATTTGAATTTGAAATGAGGAGGGTGTTTTTACTATGAATAATAATAAATACACGTCGTTTTCCTTTTACGGGAATTTTTAAGGAAGAGTTAGTTACCGTATTATTTCGTGTATAATGCAAATTTTTTTCCATAGAAATGAGAAATAAATTTTAAATTTATCTCCGCCTTCAAATACACATTTTTTAAATTTGTTTTTAATATCTTAAATATTTTTCATGTAACTATTTTAAAATTTTATTAACAGTTATCATTTTTAAAATATATTTAAATGTTGTTCCGTTATGAAAATGTTAAAAAATGATATTGACAAAAATTTTTAGGTTCATAATCTTTGACACGTAAGTTTTGATAATGGGCTACTTGCGTTTTTTTTTTACCTCTCGCTAAGAGAGGTATTGGATTCATGCTAAAATTCGCATATCCAGATTTTAGTGAATAAGCACGATTTAAGGTCCCTACAATCCGATTATAACATTTTTAAAATGATATGTGTGTGTGTAGATGTGTGTATGTGTATATGTGTGTATGTCAGGATGTTGTAGACACGATTCCCCAAAAACTATAAGACTTAAGAACTGTTTAACTATGGATTTCTCAATCTTACATTCCTGGGAAGAGCTGAAAATTTTTTGGTACTTGAACAACCGGAAGTAGTAGTTTCTGAAAAAAATTCTTCAACCGGAAGTAGTAGTTTCTGAAAAAAATTCTTCTAAATATAATATTTTGGAAATTTTTGTTATTTAATATTGAAGAACATAAAATTCTCTATCTAATACACTTAAAATTTTTATTATATCTTGTATAGATTTAGAGATAAAGACACCATAATATATAGAGTAATTTAATCGCAGAGGCTAAGGCACTAAGGAAACCAGTTGACAAATTCCAATGTTTATAACAGTTTTTAAATGACACATGTCAGTGTCAAAAATCAACAGTTTCAGTGACATTCTGATAGCTTTTCCTGGGAAGTTTATTTAATCTTTCTTATTGTTTTATTAATTAAATATTTGAAATTATAGGTAAAATGCATATATCCATTAGAAATACCGCCAATCTGGTTAATGAATTGGAAGAATCTCTGACATTTAGAAACTTCCTCATACAAAGAAAAAAGATATAATTAGATTAGAATTATGTGTGCAGAAGACATGTTAAATACAATAAAAAACAGTATTTGGGTAAAGTTCTGTATTTTTTTGTTATAAAACGACGGTTCGAAAGGGAAGTGCAATACAATACTTATATAGCCTAATATGGAAATGGCGAGAGGTCTTGTATTGGCCACAACAGATTTTTTTATTTCATATTTTTGCTACCCCTATTTTTTCTTTTGACAAAATTTTTATTAATTAGCCAGAAAAAAAAATAATAAAATTTGATTATTTGAATTACCGCCATATATGACGTAGAATTACGCCGCACCAATGATTGGTCGTAAAGCCATTGCGTTTGTTTGTACGGGTAATGTAGATCTCCTGTTTGACGTTTCAACAATAGTTTGGAGGTTATTATTTTAGTTTGTCATTTTCGTATCGATATTTTAAATTACATGTAACTACAGTAAAATTTTTGAAAGAAGTCCGATCAAGGCCATTTACGAATTGTATCTATGAATTAAGATTTTGTGCTGTCAAATTTAGTAGTGTCTTTTACTTAGTTTTTCATAAAAACATGAAATTTAAACATTTAGGATTAATAAAATTGTTCTCTTTCTGTAATACTGAACAATTTAATGTTGATTTATAAATTCTCCTTAACAACGGTCCATCTAGATGATATTTTCCTAGAAACACTTGATTATTAAATGTTGGCGACTGTTATAAAAAAATAAAGGGCCTGTGTCCGTTATTTTTATCTTTTCAGGACAATATGGTATTACGAAATAATAATAACGAGACATTTGTATTGAGCGTCACTGTTATGCCATTTTGCATTATAGTTTAGCTAATTGTATTAGACTGCATTTGTCACTCAGCGGTTAAACCAAACATTTAATTCGCACATAAACAACTGAATTAGCATTTTCATTTAACAACGAACAAAGGACTTCAATTAGAAATATAGATAATACATTTTCCAGTATATAATTACAGAGTCACAAATTAGTGCCAATAAAATTGTTCTTAGAAAATTGTCTATTCAAATAATTAAGCAAAAAAAATTGCCATCCGCAATGTACTCTCCTCCCCGGACCCTACACCGAAACGTGCGAATATTCCATTGTTGGAAGCAATGCCTGCAGGCTTTTTTACCTCCCGCTACCCTTGGTAAGGGAGGTATAGGGATCGTGCTAAAAAACACATCGAGATTTTAGTAAATGACCACGTTTTAAGGTCCCTGGAGTCCAATTTTAACATTTTCACGATGATATCTGTATGTGTGTATGTGTGTGTGTGTGTGTGTGTATGTGTGTATGTATGTATGTATGATTGTGTGTGTGTGTGTGTGTGTGTGTGTGTGTATGTGTAAGGATTTTGCTGGCACTCTAACTCAAATACTATCAATCAGAAAATTCTGAAACCTTGTATTTCTATCCTATTCTAATATGAAAAGAAGCCATTTTTTCGCATTTTATGTCTTATGAAAATTAAAGATTATTTTTGTAATATTTTTTTCGGTTACTAAGCTATGCGTACCATTATAATTTTTCTTCTCAATTCGTAAAAGTATTACATCCATTATTAGAGTTAATAAATGTTAATTCGATAACAATGATGTGTTCAAATTTCAAATAATAGCGAGTTAAAATTTCAAATCAGTTTCCACGCCATATTTTCTTGAAGTTGCAACTATGTTATTTTAGATATTATTATTCCTATATTTCTATTTTCGTTGCTAATAAATATCTAAGCCATCAAGTTGATAGTACCTCGAACATCGATCGTATACCGTAGTTTCGTTTGCGAGTACTTGTTAAAATGTTAAAATTTTATATTTTTCGTAGTTTATAATAAAGGAATATTGTAGGAAGATATTTCCTTAATGATAAGTAAGTGAGAGAGTAGTGTTGTTAAAACAATGTTGGTGTACGTACACCTGATGGTAATTTTCCTACATACGAAGAGAAGTTAGTTTAAGTTTTAAGTAGATTTAAAAATTCATTTACGCCTGAGGTAAGAGTTAGCCACATTTTAAGACTAAAGTAAATGTGTGGAAGAGTATATATCATGGCGTCTCTTCATTATACTTTTATTTCAGTCTATTATTTTTAGATACGTGTAGGAACATCATTTTTAGATGGGTATTTCAGGAAGAGATATAAGGGGGTTTTGATAAGTTTTATGTCTCATCATGTACAGGGTGAAACAAACTTGAGTTCCATATACGAAAAACTTTCTTATTATGCACGTGATAGAAAATTGATGTAGGTCTTTTGCCCAAATTCATAAAAACTCGTAAAGTTTCAAAACGGCTCATTATAATTTTTGACAAATAGAATCAAACTTGACAAATAAAATTTCGATTTTTCTTTCAATGTCGACTGTTTTTATTGTATAAAAATTATAACGAACCGTTTAAAATTTTACGAGTGTTTATGAATACGGGCATATACAGGTGTCTCAATAAGCTTGCTCACTATTGGTAACTTTTTTATTTGAAGAGGTACGAGGTTGGTTAAATGAGCAAAATTGTGCCATTTTATATTAGAAAATTGGTCATGTAGACAAAATAAAAATTGGGCCAGCAGTTCCCAAAATTTGGGACAGAATATATATTTTTTAAATGGATCTATATATTTTTTATTATCTTATTAGAAAGAGTATTTTTTTCTCTTTCCAATAAGGTAATGTTGTTTATGTACAATTTTTTCAAATGAACGAGTTATTTACGTTTAAAGATAAAAATTATCTTTTATTAGTTTATGTCCAGTAAACTATGGAAACAATTGCCTTTTATAAAATTATTATTTTATTAATTTATTTTACAGTAATAACAAAACAAAGAAAATATTCAAATTGAAAGCCATTATTTCTTTCGCACATTTAAACTCTTTTGGAAAGAGATCCGACCGTTCTACGTAACTGGTGTCTAGATATAATTTTCCACATAGCACGATCATATCTAACTTTTCTTCATTTGTAAAGTTATTAAACATTATTAAACACAGAGAACTTTACGGAGAAATTATTAAACGTCAAAAAAACAAAGAATCAATTGTTTCCATGGCTTACTTGACTAAAAAAACTAATAAAATAGTTTACAAAATTTAAATTTTTTACCGTAAATAACTCGTTTATTTGAAAAAATTGTACATAAACAATATTACCTTATTGGAAAGAGAAAAAAATACTCTTTCCAATAAGTTAATAAAAAATATATGGTTCCATTTAAAAAATATATATATTGTCCCAAATTTTGAGAACCGCTGACACAAATTTTATTTTGTCTACATGACTAATTTTCTAATATAAAATGGCACAATTTTGCTCATTTAATCAACCTCGTACCTCTTCAAATAAAAAAGTTACCAATAGTGAGCAAGCTTATTGAGACATTCTGTATTATATATTCAGAGGTATATCCTCTGAAAATCAAAAACACACTTTTAAAACTTACTAGGAAAATTTTAAATATTGCTGTTAAAATTTAGATTTGCAATTAAGGGTAAATAGGGCAGAAGATGTTGCCTTTATGTTTAAAGTTTTGTATATGTTTGATGTGTTTAATGAAGGTATAATGTATGTGATTTTCGCATATGTGATACACGCAATGAATCGCACAATGTATGTAGTTGTTTTGTAGCGCCGGCGCCTGTTACGCAACGACCCGAGATCGACCTTGGGGGTTCCGCTTTGCAGCCAGACGGAATCCACATGCACACACATGCCATGCCATGGGAAACTGCAATGCACTCCAATATACACACACGAGTATACTTTACTTCTATATACGGAATACCTTTCAAATATCACTACCTGTAATTACTCCTACATTCAAGTATCAAATAATATTTTTGTAGGAAAAAAAAACTGTTGTGGCCAGCACAAGACCTTCCGTCAATTCGATGTATTTTGTGCAAATCCCATATCAAAAGGTCCTTGGAACAGATTCTATATAATATAATGTAAAATCGAACACGAACACATACCATTCTTTACAAATTTCGTACCAAAAGTTCATTTGAAAAGGTTCTAAAAATCCAATAAATTTATAACATAAACTACACTAAGTAATGTCCTTCCATCTTCTCTTTGGCCTTTCTCTGCATGTCACTTGCGAGTAACAATATGACATACCAATTTTAGATCCTATACTTTCCATATTTGGTTTTGCACTTGCAACTGACATCTGTCAATTAATTTTTTTTTAATAATTATGTCAGCTGTTTTCATGATAAATAGCGAAGCTGACTAATTTTTGAAAATTAATTTCTTTATAATACTTTAAATTTACATCTATTGAATATGAAGGAAAATGTATGATCAAACCGTATAGAGAAGAGTATTTTCTTTAATATATATAATAACAAAATGTCAAAAAATAATATTTAACTGCGTTTTTTTAAGAAAAACTGTTAAAAACTTCAAATAAGGGTACTTCCGGTGGATCAATTATAACCAAAATCTAATCAACTCTTCATATGGATGTACAGAAGAGGAATACGAAAGAATTATAATTTTTAGAATTGTAGTATTGGAGTTATCGTCAGAGAAAAATTTGTCACACACGGACACACATACACACACACGCACACACGGACACACATACACACACACACACATACATAAATTCAGACATCATCTTAAAAATAGTAAATTTGTATTGTAGGGACCCTAAAACGTGCTTATTCATTAAAACTCACCACCGAATTTTTTGACCAAAGACAATACCTTCCTTACCTTAAGGTGACGGAAGGTAAAAAATGCAGTCTGGAAGATTTTATTGGTTTAGTTAAAAAAATAATGAAATATTTGTAACAAATCTTAACAAACATCGATGATTTAAATATATGTGAAATACACGTTATAATAATGATGAAAAAAAACTTTTTATTAAATAGAATATAAATGGAACAGAATGAATGTACAAATTTTATAAAACTTCGTTATTTCAACAATAATATTTTTCCTGAAATTCTTTCATGTTCCTCTTTTTTACATCCATATGAAGGAGCTGATTAACAACATAACAAAAAAATCTGATTCATTCATTTGAAATATGAACTGTGTAACAAAGGAATTGTGTTTATCTTAGGTTTCGAGACTAATAAAAAAATATTTTTAAATTTATCTGCAAACTATGTATCTAAAAGTCCTACTTGCGAACATAGGAAATGATTATTTATTTGTATTAATAAAACATGAAAATAATAAATTTATGCGCTACAATTAATAATAATAATAACTTGTATACCTAAATATTGAGGAGATTTTCTTCCTATGGTATACATACAGACATCATCGTAAAATTAGTAAAATTGTATTCTAGGGATCCAAAAGCATGCTTATTCATTAAAAACAGCACCGAATTTTTTGACCAGACAATACCTTCCATACATACACATGTCGGAAGCTAATAAAGCAAATTAAAAAAAATCTGTTGTGGCCAGCATAAAACCTTCCGTCAATTCCATGTATTTTGTACAAATCCCATACCAAAAGTTCCTTTGAAAAGATTCTATAAGTCCAATAAAATTATAACATGTACGTACAGTGAGAGGCGTTCCAAAGGTTTATGGCGATCCTTTGGGTTTCTATGAGACAGAGTAAACAACCTTGTTATTCAACTACCGACCATTAACCAGGCATTTAATTTCATCTAAAATCCGTGAATCATACGAAAGGCAACACCGTTACGATAAAAATAAAAAGTTTTAATGTCTGAATCATTTCGAATGGTTACTCATCAGTTACACTTGCTCGCTAGGGGTTGATTCATTTCACACTCTCACATGTACGAGAATAAGGCGGATATCTAACCACAATGACACATAAAAGACTCGACCATGTTTGCAACGCTACATATTTTTTATTTCTGTTTTTCTGTCACAGTCAGTCTGTTCTATAAAGTTCATGGTAACTGAAAAACGTTAAAGATTATAAGTAGTTTTCCGAAAAGACAAATTTATGAAATTTTATTACTCTTTCTTAATAATGGGGTAAAAAAATAGTATGTGTTCGTGTTATAATTTTATTGGATATATAGAATCTTTGCCAAGGAACTTTTTTATAGCATTTATCCATTTTTATTTCAATACTTTTATTTCTATGGGGTCCCGTGGCCTCGTGCCTGAGTGTCTGGTCGCGAACCTGGGGGTACCTGGTTCGATCTTGACCGACGCCAAATATTTCGAATTTTAAATGGCACAAAAGTGACCTCTGTGGTACACTCTCCACGCCAGCAATGAGTGCCCGTACGGTAACGGTACAAATATGTCATCATCATTACCAATATCTGCGATAAAGCAGATTGACACACCCAGAAATGGGTAATATGCCGTGATGATATATTTATTTATTTATTTATACTTATATTTCTAAAAATCCACACAGTTGTTCAAATACTCTAAAAATACGTAAACTTACGTAACATTCTCTTTACAATCACATAATATTACTACCAAGTTTATATCCCTACCCATTTTTCAATTATTGCCCCAAAAGTCAATATACCCCACATTTAGATAAAAACTTCAAAAATTTCAAAAATCTAATTTTTATGTATCTAGATACTTCTCAATGCGCTGATTCCAAATTTTGAAACCGCAGGTCGATATCTCTTTTCGTTCTCGAGATATTTAGATTCAAAGTTTTGCTCAAAACTGCCCAATTTTGGGTAATAACCCAAAAATGGGTCGAGATATGAATTTGGCGACATCACCATTCGATTCTACGGACAAAAATACATAAGTATAGCAATTTTCATAATTTTTGTCCAACAGGTTCATTTTTTATGAATAAAAGTTTGAAAACCCCTGAAAATGCCCAAAATCTGAAAAAATCGTAAGGGGTACCCCTTACGATTTTTGCGATTTTTAGCCATTTTCAGTTATTTTGCTTCACAGATTGTATGCGGTGTTCAAAAATTCTGAAAATTGGTGTACTTATGTAATTTTGCCCGTAGAATCGAATGGTGTTGTCGCCAAATTCATATCTCGACCCATTTTTGGGTTATTACCCAAAATTGGGCAGTTTTGAGCAAAACTTTGAATGTAAATATCTCGAGAACGAAAAGAGATATCGACCTGCGGTTTCAAAATTTGAAATTAGCGCATTAAGAAGTATCCAGATACATAAAAATTAGATTTTTGAAAATTTTGAAGTTTTTATTTAAATGTGGGGTATATGGACTTTTGGGGCAATAATTCAAAAATGGGTAGAGATATAAACTTGGTAGTAATATTATTTGATTGTAAAGAGAATGTTACGTCCGCATTTTCAGAGTATTTATATATCAGTATACATATTTTATATTGGATTTATAGAATATTTTCCAATGAATTTTCTGTATGGAATTTGTAAAAAATTGTGTTATGTGCGTGTTAAAATTTTACTGAATATATAGAATCTTTTCCAATGAACTTTTGGTATGGGATACATCAAATTAACGGAAGGTGTTGTGCTGGGCACAACAGATTTTTTTTTATTATAAAACGACGCTTCGACAGCGAATTGTAATACAATATTAACACCCTCTTTTATAAAGGACAGAATAAATTTATCTCCATAGTAAATTTATTTAATTTATCAAATTCGAAACAATTTTATTAATTTTATTTACTTTAGAGGTAAATTTATCTGTCGTACATAAAACAAGCCATTATACAACATAATTTGAAAATGGCAAGAAGTACTGTGCTGGCCACAACGGATTTTTAATGTCGTGCTTGTCAGCATTGTCATGCTCAGCCTACTAACTGATCAGTTTTTTATTTTGTCAAAATTAAATATTATAATGGTTTTTATTATTATTTCGTCAAAACTGAATAAAATATTGTACAAACCATGTGAGCTAAGAATGTTTATTCACTCGAAGAAATTAACCCACTCGCTCTTACAATACCTTAGCTCACCTCGTGTGTAAATATCTATTATCTTAACCTTTATTTATTGAGAACCTTATGAACGTACACACAAAAGTACTGTAATATAATAATTTTTTAAATCTACAAAATTTAAAAGCAATCATTAATCTTTTTCTTCATAGATAAATCCATCAGCGTATGGAAAACCTAATGATGGATTTTCTTCCACACGCGAGAAAATCGGGAAAATCTCGCATATTTACCTTAACAATAGAGAAAGAAAAGAGTTAATGAAAAGATCCATTAGTTGCGGAGACAAAGGCTTGATAGACACCGGGTGGTCCACTATAAGTGTGAAATTAAAACATTAATTGCTCTGATTAACCTTGGGATGGTGATTAAACAATTAGCGGTCGCCATTAGACACGTACTATTGTAATTGTATTTTTATGTTCCGAAGAGAGGCCGCAATAAAATAAATTTTATAGCGCGAGACAATTTGTTAGGAGGTGGACGCCATTAACACTTCAAAAGAGAACATACTGCCGATTGGAATAATTTATTAGTCCAGTAATGACAGCACGCACTTTAGAATTCTATCAAATGAGGCATTTGTTTTCGATTTTCGGCACGAAGTGAAAATTTGGTAGCATGCGAGTATCAAAATATTCGCCCACAAGCGTACGACTTTTACAGTGCATGCTACCAAGATTCATAAAAGTAAAATCGCACTCGCCTGCTTTCTATGATAGAATTCTAATCGCAGAGGCCAAGGCACTAAGGAAACCAGTTGACAAATTCCAATGTTTATAACATAGTTTTTAAATGACACATGTCAGTGTCAAAAATCAACAGTTTTAGTGACATTCTGATAGTTTTTCCTGGGAAGTATATTTAATTGTTCTTATTGTTTTATTAATTATATATTTGAAATTATAGGTAAAAATGTATATATTCATCAGAAATACCGCCAATCTGGTTAATGAATTGGAAGAATCTCTGACATTTAGGAACTTCCTCATACAATGAAAAATATATGTAATTAGAATTATATGTGTGCAGAAGACATGTTAAATGTAATAAAAAACAATATTTGGGTAAATTTCTGTAATATTTTGTTATAAAACGACGGTTCGATAGCAAAGTGCAATACAATACTTTTATAACAAAAAACGGAAATGGCGAGAGGTCTTGTGCTGGCCACAACAGATTTTGTTTTTTTGGTATTGGTTATTTTACTTGTCAAAAATGAACGCTGTATCTTCTTCAGGAGATATGTAATTTTTCTTTCAAATATAACGGGAAAGCTTGTTCTCGTAAAATTAATGAGAATATACGAAAACGAATATGTTATTTTGTGACAGGAATAAAGTTTAGGACAATAAGTTTCCATGTTAACTTGCAGAATAGGTCTGCTGCAAGAATTTTTATGTGTTCTCTGTAAATTTTGTTTTCAATCTACATGTGTTGTAGATACTGGCACACCCAGTAATGGGTAATATGCCGTGAAGATATATTTATATATAAAAAAATTTTAATTTTATATATTTATAAAAAAATCTTAATTTTATTTATTTATAAAAAATCTTAATTTTATTTAGACTTAAAAAAAGAATTATTCTTTCAATAAAAATAAATTATGAAAATGAAGAAACAACAAAGTACAAATACGAAAAATACTAACTTTTCTTCTGAAACAATGATAAAGTTCTTAAAACAAAACTTCCGATTTTGCGCGTGGAATGACACGCTTTTAAATTTCGCAGCGATGTAAGCAATAGGGTAGTTGCGCATTTTCCAATTTATTTTTTTTCTCAAAGAATTGTTCAAGTAATTCACTTTAATACATATTTTATGTCTGACAACTGTATATTTTTCAAAATATAATTTTTAAAAATAAATTCTTATTTCAAATTTTCCCGTGGTGACGTTTTTTATTAATACCAATCACAGTCTTTCTTGCCCTAGCAGTACACTCTCGATTGTACACTCTGTACACAATACTACCATTTTTATTTGAAACGATTTATATGTTTGAGAGAAGCACTATTTCAAAAGAAATTATTCATTTTCACACAAATTCATTAGTTTCATTACCTTGTTTTAAATCTGCTGATATAGAAAAGAAAAATAAAATATGATTTTAACACGTAAAACATAGGTTATGTCACTAAGAATGACATGTACATTCACTGGAGTGTGCAGCCACCTGGTGGCAAAATTATGAATTTGTCTATATAAGAATTAAATATCTTGAAAATATCTGGTATTCAAGTAAATAATTATAAAATATACGTACTACTAAACAATACTTTTGTATCTGTTATTTTTCTTTTAGAATTATACTGTAAATATTTGTATGATACAATTAAATATAATTCAACATCTTCGCTTTGTCGTGGTATTCTAACAAGCTTGTATGAGTCATACAGACTTGGTCGAACTATATAATTATTAAAAGTCTACGTCACAAGAATTTCACCGCGAACTTTATTTATGAAAATTATGAATGAAAAGTTTTATATTTTCTAATAATTTTAACATTAATATATTTAGAATTAGTTTATATTTCGTAATTAATAGGAAAAAATAACATTTATTTTTTTCGCAACTACCCTATTACAAAAACAGCTGATAATAAAACTTTGGCAATATACAAACAAAATAAATTACGATAACTTCCTTACGAAAAACTTTATCGACAATATTTCAAAAGTACGATTCAATGACACTTATGCACTCATCTCATGTCATATACCACAATCTCAGTATTATCTAGCAATTATTTTTATGAAAACTAGCTCTGTGCCATCTCTCCCGGAATTACTTTACCTATTTTTGAAATTCGGAATCCATTTTTACTCTTTTAGTTTAAAAACTAATTAGATTTCTCCTTTCAAAATTAATATCTTGATTCTCTTGTTTATCTTCCGTCGTAGAGTAAGTTTGCTCAAACCACGAAGCCAGGGCTTTATGTGTTGAAGGGTAAAGTTGTTTTCAATTAGGGCTTCTGTGTTATATATCTAGGCCACTTTGTAAAACTACCCGCGGAATTACTGCCATAATCACAAGCCAAATTACGTTGTTTGTGTTTTTCAAAGAGAAGTATACGTTACGCCACTGGTTCACTTCTGAATATGATTCATTTAACAATTATGCGTAAGTAATTTGACAACTGTCCAAGGGAATTATGTAATTTTGTTCATTTATCATAATTACGCACAATATTTTTCGCAGAATTGCAAATTTTAGTATGAAAGACTCTGTTTTCATATATTTTCCAAATAACAACATTATAAATTTATTAGAAATATAATACAGTAACTCATTTTTTTAAAAAGTTAAAAAGTTAAAAATCAATTTTCTTCTTATTAGAACTTTTTAAAACTTTGGTAGTTGTACAGTGTATCAAAGAACACACGGTATGAACATCATCTTCTTATCGTGTATTCTACGATACATAGATCTAAAGTGGTGCCAGCAAAGTGGGTACTCCATGTATACGTGTATGTACAGTGTGTTTTTCACGGCAGATTATATCGGAAATAGACACTTACAAAAATGACGTCACTGCAAGAGAGAGATAGAAGATCATGCATCCAAACAAACCTTCCCTCGTTGTCTTGCGTCCCGTTCCAGGTTCCTATCTGTCATTGTATTCGTATCTGTTATTCAGTGTTAAACCTAATTCTTTATTGTGATGTGTACGTTGTGTTTAATAAAAATGAGTTTAAAACCAGAAGATGTGTCTGGGGCAACTTTTTTGTATGATAATATTGAAGATCATTCGATTATTCAACTAAAACGATGGCTAGAGTGTAGAGTCTACGGCTGATGACAGGTCATTGTTTGGCGCTAGTGCAATTGTTAGTGAACTCTTTCAGTACAAAATGAGAATTACATCTGCGTCATAAAATATTAAAAAATTATTACAACTAAACCAATAACAATTTAGACTTTTTAGAATTAAGGATCACTTCCAATTTAGGTAAAGTTTCTTTAGTAAAGGACTGTTTCCTAATATCAATACCTGCACTACTTCTGTAAACAAAATAAACAACTACTACCGCTCTTACCTCTTTGTGGCTGTATGTAAACAAAGTAAAAGAAGAGCAAAACCGTTCTCTCTCTATTTGAAGCGTCTCGTCGTTAATTACAAGGGTTGAAGAAGCCACACGCGTACAACACAACACATACATTAGAGAGGGGAATCCCCTCGACGCGTCGTGCAAATTAGTACGCCTCGAGAACCAGGCATACACAACCGCAGACCTCCAACTTGCAGTTGAAGTTTGTTCAGGATTTGTTACTATTATGCCAAACAAGAGACACTTTGTTTTCAACAGAAATGAGGAAAATTCACGACGGACCGTGTTTCAGAAACTAATAATAACCAGATAATCTCATGTCATAAAAATAAATGTCATTGCTCTCCTAACTCCTTTTTGTATAATCCGAACAAATATTGGGATATGTAAATAAGAATGCGAACCTGGTGGTGAAATTTCGAACTAAGAGAAGAGAGCATTTTATTTTATTCGTATGCATAGGACAATAGACAGTAGAACTAATATTTACTAATTATTAAAATATCTTTCAGAACTCATATTATTGATTGGAATAATACTACCTTCTTATAGTTTAAGTTCTGTATTTATTATTTAAACCCAACGTTTCGGCACCATAAACTGGTGCCTTCTTCAGGGGATACATTGACATAAATATGTGAAATAACAAAAACAACAAGTAACCAAGGTAACAAGAAATGTTCATAAATGATACCTTTTTTATGTATACAATTTTCTAGACAATATTAGCATGCCCGGCGATTAGTTTACTCTATATATATATATAGTGTCTTTATCTCTAAATCTATACAAGATATAATAAAAATTTTAAGTATATTAAATGGAGAATTTTATGTTCTTCAATATTTAATAAAAGAAACTCTCAAAAAATTATATTTAGAAGAGGAAACTACTACTTCCGGTTTTTCAATTGTTACCAAAAGCTTTTCAGTTCTTCCCAGGAATGTCAGATTGAGGAAACTGCAGTTAAATATTTTTTAAGTCTTATAGTTTTTGAGGAATCGTATCTACAACTTCCAGACATACATATATATACACACACACACCCACACATACACACACACACACAGACGTTATTTTAAAAATGTTATAATCGGATTCTAGGGACCTTAAATCGTGCTTATTCAATAAAATCTGGATATGCGAATTTTAGCATGAATCCATACCTCTCTTAGCGAGAGGTAATAGTTATTTACATTGGAGTGCGTGTAAGTTGTATTTTACAGCGCGACAGCTTTGTTTAAGGCACGAGCCCTTAAGGCGAGTGCCTTATTAGCTGGAGCGCTGTAAAATACTTCACGCACGAGAATTGTATCAAATTTTTTGGCCGACGATAATAAAAATCACTTTTTTCAATGAGATAGGTTGTACTTCTGAAACGGGTTAGTTTAAAATACTGGGGTTAAGTCAATTTCCAAATTTAATTTTAGTTACCTTCATTAGAGTACTTCTTCTAGCAAAAATTTAGCTGTAATAATAGATGTTGTTTATGACTGATAATATATTTATTTGCTCATGTTTTCTTCGTAATAAATAATAGGTAGATATCGATATTTGACATTTCAGCAATGCTCGTGTCTTTGACAGGTATATCGATCGGTGACTATGTCGGTAACGGCGGATTTTTACAAAAATGACAGTGTCGCTGCCGTGATTTTGGTTTATATAAATTAATTTTAAATATAGGAAATGTTAAAGTGAAAAAATAACTTATGTAGGTAATACTTTTTTACATGAACTTTATTATAGTAAAGATGATTTCTTTTCTAAATGCCCATAAACGTCCAGTGTATTTTGATTATTTTACCGCATAGTTAGACAAGTTACAACACAGTAAGCGTAAAATGTAGGTTATACTTGCTGTGTATACAATTGTAAAGTCCCTATTACACTTCAGGAGGGCAAAAAAATTATTGTAGTGGCCTGTTGTTCACTGTAATCCTTTATATCGCGAGTACTTTAAATTTGTGAGTTCTTTTTAAAATAGAAATGATGTCTCCAATGTAAATGAGTCCCTAACAAATGACATCGTAAACAAAGAATTATTTTTGTTATTCTTTTCCACTTTGGTTTGTACTTCTCCCTGACAAATGGGGGACATTTCTCAGCCTGACTATAAATGTACCCCTTATCGATGTATGAAATGAGATTCTAGAAGTTTTTTATTATATAGCTTCAAGTTGGGGTCTTTTCCGATGAATCCTCCATTGAACTAATGGAGAGTCCTGGATTTCCTAATGGAATATTTCGGGACGATGATGGATCAAGATTTTGGTTAGTCACACATGTAAACTTATTCATTAAGATATTTTAAACTTGGTCGAGACTGTTTGAAATAAGATCAATTTACTATGAATCACGTTGAAGTGAAAATAGAGCACAATATTAAATGCAGATGGACGAATTACGAATAAAATAAATAAATGATCAGCTTGTCTTTAGCCGTATTCCAGGATGACATGCTTGACTAATATAGAACTGAGGCAATCTTTACAAGTAAGTCATTACATTTGTTCGCAGAACAAAATACGCAACTAATTGCTAATTAGTGATTCGGTCGAGACGAGACGAGAAATTCATTGTCTCCCTTGTCTCGTTTCAAATTCATAAAATGATGTCTCGTCTCGAAATTGTTCCCGTCTCGTTTAATAGAGTCTCATCTTGGCCGAGATTTCTCGACGGAAATTTAATATGTATATTATGGTCCCATAAACTAATTATTAAATTTATACAATTTTGTCTTAATAGCAAATTGAACAAAAAGATAAATATTTGTCGTTTTATCTGTCAAAATTTGTTATAACCTAAATCTTGTGCTAATTTTATTGTTATAATTTTATTAATTTAATATTTATCTAGCATTTTTACCTCTCGCTAAGAGAGGTATTGGAATCATCATTTTAACATTTTTACAATGATGTCTGTGTGTGTGTGTGTGTGTGATATATATATATATATATATATATATATATATATATATATATATATATATATATATGTGTGTGTGTGTGTATATGGCTCGATGTTGGAGGGACGATTCCTCAAAAACTATAAGACATAAGACCTGTTTAACTATGAATTCCTCAATCTGACATTCTTGGGAAGAGCTGAAAAGGTTTTGGTAACAATTGAACAACCGGAAGTAGTAGTTTTTAAAAGAAATTCTTCCAAATATTAATTTTTGAAAATTTTTGATATTACTAATTTTGAAGAACAAAATTCTACATCTAATACATTTAAAATTTTTATTATATCTTCTATAAATTTAGATATAAAGACGCTATAATATATAGAATATCGGGATATAATAAGTCGAGTAGGCGAAACTACACTAAGGAAACCAGTTGACAAATTCAAATGTTTATAACATAATTTGTAAATGACAGATATCAGTGTCAAAAATCAAAAGTTTAGTTACATTCTGAAAGCTTTTTCTGGGAAGTAAATTTAATCTTTCTTATGGTTTTATTAATTAAATATTTAAAATTATAGGTAACCTGCATATATCCATTAGAAATACCGCCAAACTGGTTAATGAATTGGAAGAATCTCTGACATAGGAACTTCCTCATACAATGGAAAATAGATATAATTAGAATTGTATGTGTGCAAAAGACATGTTAAATACAATAAAAACCAATATTAGGGTAAAGTTCTGGAATATTTTCGCCTACTCGACTTATTATATCCCGATATTTTATATATTATAGCGTCTTTATATTTAGAAGAATCTTTTTAAAAAACTACTACTTCCGGTTGTTCAATTGTTACCAAAATTTTTTCAGCTCTTCCCAGGAATGTCAGATTGAGGAATTCATAGTTAAACAGGCCTTATATATTATAGTTTTTGAGTAATCGTCCATACACACATACATACACACACACACATCCACACACACACACACACACACACACACACCACACACACACACACACACACACACACACACACACACACAGAGACATCATCGTAAAAATGTTAAAATCGGTTTATATGGACCTTAAATCGTGCTTATCCACTAAAATCTGGATATGCGAATTTTAGCATGATTCCAATACCTCTCTTAGCGAGAGGTAAAAATCCCTAAACGACGACGTAAAACCCGGGCATCGAACCCGAACCTGAACCGAACTAAAACCGGAACCAAACCGTAACATTTTAGGGAACCCAAACCGAGAACCGAACCTCAGATATATTTTTAATTGAACTTGAGTCGAAACCGAACCGAGTATTAAAATTCAGATCCGGAGTTCAACTCCGGTTCAGGTTAATTTTTAGTTCAAAAAGTAAATACAGCCGATAATCGACGTTTTAGGCGTCTGCGTTGCTGTCTGGGCTGACTTTTCGTGAAAATTGTGTTCCTTTCTTGTTGCGTTTTGCGTAAATTCCGGCTCTCATTTTACATTATTTCGAACCTAATGCGCGAACAAAACCGCAAATTTTATTAATGCTTGAACCAGAACCGCACTCGAACCCATCTTTCAAAAAACAAATTAACCTGAACCTAAACCGAACCCAGTTTTTGGCGGGTTCGATGCCCTGCGTAAAACTGTTTGACCAGCTTGGATACCCTATACATACGTTACTTCGATTGTGTACTTAGATTTATATTAATGAATTGAAATAGAAAATAGAATAGCGCAATTACGAGCCGATATTAATGGTATTATTCACAATAGGTTCCAGTAATACAAACAATAATTATTTGCATGTATGTTTTAACGAGATATGCCTTCAATTTACAATTCCAAACGAAAAATCCTATTCATTACTCATTCTCGATCAGTTTACGATGTATTACCAATACTTTTCGTTTTGAAAGTGGTTTAGTTCCGCTGATTCGAACAATAAACTAAAGTCTGTGAGGTTTTAGCTGGCGCCAGTGTTGTCATTGTGTGTTGTTTGCATAAAAATCATAATTTATTTCCCTTGCAAAGTCAGTGGAGAGCAAGGAAATCGTTTATAATTCCTCAGATAACTCCTATTTATGTGGTTATGATTTTTTCGCGTGAAGGAAAAGCGATAACCGAGCGGGCTTATTGTGATTCAAAAGAACAAAATGGCGTCTTAAATTTGCGGAAAACATACAGGAAAGAAGAGTTATTGTTATATTATATTGAATATGCCTGCATTGATGTTGTGATATTGAAGAAGATAGTTGAATCTACTATATACAGGTGTCTTTGAAATAGGGGGACATGGCTTAACCACAGATTCCTGAGGCTAAAAAAGACAATTGAACTAAACTTGCTTCTACCGGAAAGTGTACCATTTAGCCAGAATTTTGCTTCAAAGTTCTTCGAAAAAAAAATTAATTTTGCTTATAATAATCGCACGCTTTATTCGATTTGGATGAAATTTGGTACGACAGTTTATATGGTTATAAGTCATATTTTAAGGCGATGCTTGTTATTATTAGTGAACCACTAGTGTATGAAAGTTAGGTGTCCCAACATTGATTAGACCGTAATTTTTTAATAGCTACGCAGGTTACGTGAAATTATTTTTTTCCAGAAAGATACATTCAATACTAAACTTTTCTCTCTTTGTGTAATTTGTGATATCTGTTACGGTTCAGATAACCGTAACAGATATATATATACATATATATATATATATATAAATATATATATATATATATATAAAATTATTATATCTTTTATGGAGTTAAAGATAGAGACATATAAATATATATAATGTCTAATAATTTAGTACAATATACAAATCTTAATTTAACTTTTTAACTAATCCGAAATAGATAATAAATATTTTGAAAAAAATTGTTAATTTTAATATGCAAATGGTTATTTTAATTAATCGTACTATATTTTGGCTTCATTATTTTTGTTCTACAATTTTCGGTAATTTATCTAATGAATTAGGTAAGTAAATAGAAAATTTAAATATCTATTTAGTTAATTTCTTTATTTATGTTTAGTTCAATACTAAATGTAGTCATTTAATCTAATTTTGTATTTAATTTTACCGTAATATGTTATTACAAATTTAGAAAATTTAACTAAATCAACTTAGATGATTTAATGAAACATATTAGTAGACTGAAAATTATAGAATTTATTTAGTTAATTTAACTACAATGGGGGATTCCACCATTTTTTTTTTTTATAATTTCATCTGAAAATATTAGGAAAACTAAGACTATTGATGAAAATCCGGTGAAAAAATTCCTGTTAATAAGCGAGTTATAGCCTCCCGAATTTTGAAAATATTGACCTGACGTCACATTTATGTGTTTTTATATCAAACTGTTTTCATCATAGACCTAAATGTTCTTAAAATATATGCTATTTTAAGTTTATATTTACATAAAAATAAATGAATATTATAACACTGTATAAGTCTACATATACTTTATAATTACAGGTGTATTTAAATTATTAAGTTTAATGCAAGAAATTTATGTTAAAATAAAAACTGTTTGGAAACTGCAGTACAGGAATGTTAGCCCCTCCTTTCGAATTTGAATTTCTTAACTTCCATTGGTAGTAATCCCCACCTCCTAACACGCTATTTGTAATGCATGTATAGGCGGTCTCTCGGTCGCCAATCAAAATCTTTTCATATTAGTGTCGAAGCGCTATAACAAAAAACCCTTTATTTCCGAAATATCTCAATAATACCATTTCATTTTTTTATTAATATTCGTTATTCAGCATATACATTCGTATTTTTTTACTATTTTCCTTTAATTCGATTGAGCCGTAATCCCCCATTGTAGTGTTGGAGTTATCGTCGGAGAAATTTTTGTCACACATAGACACACACACACACACACACACACACACACACACACACACACCTACACACACACACAGTCTCTCACACACACATACATACAGACATCATCGTAAAATTAGTAAAATCGTATTCTAGGAACCCTAAAACTTGCTTCTTTATTAAAAACTCAACATCGAACATCGGTCGCCAATCAAAATCTTTTCATATTAGTGTCGAAGCGCTATAACAAAAAACCCCTTATTTCCGAAATATCTCAATTATACCATTTCATTTTTTTTTATTAATATTCGTTATTCAGCATACACATTCGTATTTTTTTACTATTTTCCTTTAATTCAATTGAGCTGGAATCCCCCATTTAGGTTTTTTTTTCTGTGTATATTTTAAATATTTGTAAATCAACCTATTTTTCTTTAATTCATCAACCACGTCCACACGTAGAAACCTTAACCTCAATCGTTCGTACTGGTGTCGTGCAGTTCTCAACAAATTTCCGATTCTTTTTGTGCTAATCTGCAGATCTACTATCTTGATACTCCTCCATAATTTTTTCTCCCGACGAAATAAAACATAGGTTGTCAGTGTCTACCAGACGCAAACTTTTTTATCTTTCCCAGTTTTCTTTCTTTCTTTCTTCCAATCAGATTTGTTTTTTCTCTTCTGCTGTAAATTCTAATGACAACGGCTCTTGTTGTAAATGATTATAGAAGCAGCAATGAATCTCTTGGCAAGCTGACAAACCGATTTTTGGCGAATGAGAATATTTTTATGACTATTTTTATGATAATTTCTTTTGAAAAGAGGAATATTGAAATAGAGAAACGAGGTTTTTATTGTTGAGAAAATTATACAATTCATTTTAAGCGGTATAAATGTGGTTTTATATTTTTATTTTGTTTTGTATTCAAATAATAATGCTATACTTGCTGGGAAAAAACATGGACTGGAAATTTCCACACTGTTGGCAATTTATAGGCAATGTTGAAAATGTTAGGTTATGAAGAAGCGGCAACACCGCAGGGAAAGGGACAGGGTGCAGAGAAAGGAAAAATGAGTATCAGTCCATAATTATTTGAGGGCGAGTATAGTAGTTTCAAGATATAATACATACTCGTATATTTTTCTTTCTAAAATATTGAACTAGATGTTCATAATTTCTAAAATGCAACACCAAAAAATCTGTTGTGACCAGCACAAGTCCTCTCGCCATTTCCATATTAGGCTATATAAGTATATATTGTATTTAACATGTCTGATACACACAAAAAATTCTAATTACATCTATTGTTCATATGTTTTTATATTTTTTAATTCATTGACGAGATTGGTGGTATTTCTGATGGGTATATGAAATATATGTATACAGGGTGTCTCATAAATAGGGGGACATGGCTTAACCACAGATTCCTGAGGCTAAAATAAGACGATTTAACCAAACTTGCTTCTACCGGAAAGTGTACCATTTAGCCAGAAATCTGCTTCAAAGTTCTTCGAAAAAAATTAATTTTGCTTATAATAATCGGACGCTTTATTCTGCATTGCTATATTTTTAAAATAAATTTAATCTAGCAGTCTATCCAAATGTCAAACAAGTAATTTTTAATGACAGTAACAATTGTTTTACGGGTTGTCAAAAATTTTCTTCGCAATATTCTAAAATTAGTAACATCCGTTTGTTCGGCCTAATAGTATTTTACTACCATTATTATAAATAAGACGATTACATATCTCAGCTAACTCCTAAACAAGTTGTGAAGATTCACAACTCGTTACTGTCATTAAAAATTACTTGTTTGACATTTGGATAGACTGCTAGATTAAATTTATTTTAAAAATTTAACAGTGCAGACACTCAGATTTTATTTTTTTTCTGTGTGAACCGTAACAGATATCACAAATTACACAGAGAGACAAAAGTTTACTATTGAATGTATCTTTCTGAAGAAAAAATAATTTCACGTTTTCGGCATTGCCATTAAAAAGTTACGGTCTAATTTATGTTGGGAGACCTAAGTTTCATACACTAGTGGTTCACTAATAATATCAAGTACCACCTTAAAAGATGACTTATAACCATATAAACTGTCATACCAAATTTCATCCAAATCGAATAAAGCGTCCGATTATTATAAGCAAAATTAATTTTTTTTCGAAGAACTTTAAAGCAGATTTCTGGCTAAATGGTACACTTTCCGGTAGAAGCAAGTTTGGTTAAATCGTCTTATTTTAGCCTCAGGAATCTGTGGTTAAGCCATGTCCCCCTATTTAAGAGACACCTGTATATCTACAATTTTAAATAATTAATAATAAAATTGAAAATATTAGCTGTACTTCCCAGTAATATATCTGGATTTTTGACACTGACATTTTTCTGTCAACAATAAACATTTTAATTTTTCAACTTGTTTCCATGGAGTTATTTGGGCTGTGAGATTATTTTATATATTTATAATTCTCTATCTCTAAATCTATAAAAGATATAATAAAAACGTTCAATGTATCAGATAAAGAATTTTATATTCTTTAATATTTGTAATAACATAAATTTCCAAAAAATAATATGTAGAAGATTTTTTTAAGAAACTACTACTTCCGTTTGTTCAATTGTTACCAAAACGTTTTCAGCTCTTCCCATTAATGTCAGATTAGGTAATACGTAGGTAAATTGGTCTTTGGTTTTATAAAATTTGAGAAACCGGCCCTCCAACATCATCGGAGAAATTTTTATCTCTCTCACACATACACACACACACTCACACACACATACGCACACACACACACATACGCGCACACCCACACACACACTCACACTCATTCACTAACTCACACACTTGCACACACACACATACGCACGCATCATTGCAAAAACGTTAATCAGAAATGTCAAATATGTACAATACTTACATAGTCTAATATGGAAATGGCGAGAGGTCTTGTGCTAGCTACAACAGATTTTTTGCATTTATCTAGTGACCTATGAATTCTTTGGAAATAAACAAAATCTTTAAAATAGTCTGTTAATGGGGCAACTTTGCATCGCTTATAGTTTCCGAGATACCAATGGCGAGCCTGAAAAACGGACGTCAACATATTTATTGAAACAAATAACGTCATTTTTTATCAAATTATTAATAAAATATTAATCGGTTAATTTTTTTCTAGCAAATTTACATTGCCACCTGTTGGGAGTACAAAAAAAGTTTCCGAATAAAACCAACATATTTTTTTACGCTCTTTCCGAATCTGCAATAAAAAATAGGGGGTCCCATTTAAGATTTTTAAGTTGACCCCTTTCCCGCCCGCCCTGGGTGAGTCGGGGACATTTTGTCAGAATCTGATGTCCTCCCAAAAACTATGAAGGTTTTGATTCGGGATACTTTTTGTTACGATGCATTGTTTTCGAGATATTCAAGAACGTATTGTTATATGGGACACCCGATAGAGTGTACAGTCTACATTATATAAATAGATAATTTAACTAATTGCAACAACTTATACTATAATATTTATGAATGATTCAGTGCAAATGTACTCTCCAAATTCTCAATGTGTGATTCAATTGGAAATTCATTCAGCAATCCAAACTATTGCAATAAAATTTTATGAGCCATATATCTAAATGAAAATTGCTATGTTTTCTAAACATCACTCGCTTTATTTTTTACTATGGGAATTTATTTTTGTGAATTTAGCGACAAATGTTAATTCCAAGAAAATAACATATATTAGTCACATGTTTATACGCTCTTATCACTACGACAAGAAAAACAAAACTAGATCAATTTATTTTAATATCATACACAGATTAATAATTTTGTAATCAAATTCCTGTCTGTCAATGGAGACAGAATTTGCAGAAGCAATTAGATGGAGCATGTACATATGGAATTCACATTAAAATATTTGAATAGAAAAATCAGTTCATTAGTTAATCATAATGTTTGATGTATAATAATTTATTAAATTAAACATTGTAACATTGATAAATACATACATAATTTAATGCAAACACAATTAATGTCAATATATCGTAATTTTGGAAATGAGTGATGTATAATTGACAAGAAATTTTCAGTGGTAATAATACTGCCATGCTTAGCAAAAAGGTCGTATTTTCATCCAAAATTTCTCCGACGATAACTTCAATACTACAATTCTGAAAATTATAATTTTTTTGTATTCCTCCTCTTTACATCCGTATGAAGAGCTAATTAGATTTTGTTTATAATTGGTTAACCGGAAGTTCCCTTATTTAAAGTTCTTAATAGTATTTCTTGAAAAAACAGTTAAATATAATTTTTACTTCCCGCTACCCTTGGTAAGGGAGGTATAGGGATCGTGCTAAAAATCATGTATCGAGATTTTAGTAAATGACCACGTTTTAAGGTCCTTAGAATCCAATTTTAACTCAAATACTATCATACAGAAAATTCTGAAACCTTGTATTTCTACCCTATTCTAATATGGAAAGATCCCATTAGATTTTGGTGTAAATCGGATAACCGGAAATGGCACTTTACCTGAAGCTCATAATGGTTTTTCTTCAAAAAATACCATTAAATGCGAATTTTTCGCATTTTGTCATTATGAAAATTAAAGATTATTGAATTTTCTATAGGAATACATTAATACTTTTTCTATACAATTTACAGATAAATTTAAAAATCATTTTTTTTAACATCCCGAAGCCTAAGATAAACACAATTTCTTTGTTACACATCATATTTCAAATGAATGTAACTGACAGGTGAATGTCACTGTCAAAAAACTAATCACTTCAAATTAATAATAGTGACATTTTAAAAAGAAAATAGTAAATAAATCAATAGTTTTGTGCAATGGAACAGTTTGCAGCGTTAGTAAATACGTAAGTATGTATTTAAATTAATAAAAATGGATAGGAAAGTGTGGCGAAGGAAGATTGTTTGCGTAACTATTATTGTGGTCCGGATGGGGTTATTCGCTACCGAAAATCGGTCACTTTAATATGTTCTTATGTATGAATGCTATGATGATTGTGGAGAGACGAAAGAAGAATGTTGTTAAAGAGTGAAGTGAGTCAGCTGAGCTCTTACTCTTATCCCTTTTCTTATTGTTACTATTGTTTCCGGGTATTTGCTAACCCCCTAAGTGGGAATCGAGTGATTTTATGTACGTATGTATGTATGTAAAAATTAAATAGCGGGAGGTTTTGTGTTGGCCACATCAGATTTTTTGATATGTATTTTTATTTATTTATTTATTTCCGCTCAACAGGATAATAATTATCCCAATTATAGAGGGAGAATATAAATACATATATATATATATATATATATATATATATATATATATATATATATATATATATATATATATATATATAAATGAAATGTTGATACAAGAAGAGAAAAAATTACACAAATAATTAGTTAAATATCTAACATATTTAGAAAAGAAAAATGAGCATATTAGTTATTAACAAACATTAATTAATTAGATGAATATATACTAGTCAATTTATTTTTAACAGAAGTCATTGAATCATTGAAAGAATATCTTATTGCGGCTTTATTATACATTTTCCTTCATATTCAATTGATATAGAGTTAATAAATAAAGAGATTAATTGTCATAAATCAGCCAGCTTTGATTTAACCATGAAAACAGCTGATGTATTCAAATAATTCTAATTGACAGACGTCAGTGTCAAGTGCAATTTACATAGAGTATGTTCGTGTTATAATTTTATTGGATTTATATTCTTTTCCAATTAACTTTCGTTATGGAATTTGTAGAAAATAGCATATGTTCGTGTTACAATTTTACTGGATATATAGAATCTTTTCCAAGATACTGGTATGGGATATGTGCAAAATACATAGAATTGACTGAAGGTAATGTGCTGGCTACATCAGATTTTTACTTTCCGTCAATTTTAGGTAAGGAAGGTATTGTCTTTGGTCAAAAAAATTGTTGGTGAGTTTTTAATGAATAAGCACGTTTTAGGGACCCTACACTACGAATTTACTATTTTTAAGATGATGTCTGTATGTATGTATATATGTATGTTTGTATGTATGTTTGTATGTATGTATGTATGTATGTATGTATGTATGTGTGTGTGTGTGTGTGTGTGTGCGTGTGTCCGTGTGTGACAAATTTTTCTCCGACGATAACTCCAATTCTAAAAATTATAATTCTTTCGTATTCCTCTCCATTACATCCATATGAAGAGCTGATTATATTTTGGTTATAATTGATCCACCGGAAGTACCCTTATTTGAAGTTTTTAACAGTTTTTCTTAAAAAATCACAGTTAAATATTATTTTTTGAAATTTCATGTTATTATAAATATTAGAAAATGCTTTTTTCTATACGGTTTTATTATAAAGTTTTCTTCATATTCAATACATATAGAGTTAAAGCATTATAAAGAGAGACTAACTTTTAAAAATCAGTCAGCTTTGCTATTTATCATGGAAACAGCTGATATTTGCAAAAAAATTCTAATTGACAGATGTCAGTGCCAAGTGCAGAAACAAATATGGAAAGTATAGGATCAGATTGCCGGGAGTACGAGGAAGACGGAAGAGAAGATGCAAGGACTGTATCACAGAGAACTTGAGAGAGGAAGAACTGCGTGTGAAGAAGTTGCGTTGGACAGGAATGAGTGGAAGAGAAGAGTATGAAACAGTTATAATTTTATTGTATTTATAGAATCTTTTTAAAGGATTTGTACAAAATACATGGAATTGACGGAAGGTTTGTGCTGGTCACAACAGATTTTGTAAATTAAAATTTTGACATTATTTATTAGTTTTTCTTATAAACAATTGATGTTGTTATATAATTTGGGAACAGTTTTCTGCGATATAAAAGCGCAAAATAAAAAAAAAACAGTATAAAGAACTTATTTTATATTATGACATTCGTTTTTCAATATACTATTTCATTGCAAAAGGAGAAATGAACAATTTGGTTTTTATACAGTGTGTTCAGAAAAAATCCTAATTCGGAGTAGGCTATGAACACAGAAACGTATGTCTGATCATTATTCAGTTTAAAAATCAAGTAGTCAAAATTGATCGTGAAATACAATCTTAAGGAGAAAAGATAATAAAGGATACAGAATATTGTCATTTACCGTTTTCTAATTTAATTCTATTTCTACAATAAGGATTCTAAAAAAAAGCTTTGTTTTCTTTAGATCAGATTTTTGACAAATTGACATTTAATTAAATACTTTCAAATTAACATACTTTTTTTTGTCCATAGCCTACTCCGAATTTGGTTTTTTTTTTTTGAACACATTGTATAATTACAAACGTATAAATCTATAATTTTTGTGTAATAGCACAAACAGGCCGTCAAAAAGTGAAAAGTCGTTAGCATTATATTTGTTCTCTTGAGAAATACATAAAATTTATACATTTATATATGCATTAAATGAGATTTGCATGTATTATAGCTTGTTTACATGAACAAATGAACATTTTCCGTGTTTTGAACTAAATAATGCATGCTTTGTTCACAGTTTTACATACTATTTAGATAATTATTTAGAAAAATTGCTTATATTATCGGTATTAAATAAACAGTCATAAATCTCGCGCTTTCTTGCTGCATACAACTTTATGAGTTCAAATTCTGAGAGTATTATTATAAGAAAAGAATACTGCTTTGTCCATATGGTATAGTTGGAACTATAAACAGTATTTTTTTTTTTTACAGAAATCTTCATAAAATGTAAGTAAAATTGTTGTTGAAACAGATAGTATAATAATGTCACTGTTGTGCGTAACAAATGAAGTCGTAAAAATGTAATTACAGATTTGTAGACAGTTTGACGTCAAATCTATAGAAATGTGTTGTTTACACAGTATATAAACGGAATTCCGCTGATAAAAATGTGCTATATGACGTAATATTGTTCTTCGGAAATCGAAAGAACTACCAATGCAAGATATTTTGCAGATCTCTTCTTTTGTCACAAAATGTGCCCATATAATATATTGACAAGATGTCATTAGAGGTTCATTTTGTTTAAATAATTATACCTGTTTTTTAAAAATTAAATTTAGTTGTAGAAAAAGTGTTGTGTGCAAATATCTTACAATATTTGAATATAATACTTATGTTAAATTCGTATGGGGTCCCGTGGCCGCGTGCCTGACTGTCTGGTCGCGAACCTGGGGGAACCGGGTTCGATCTCGACTGACGCCAAATATTTCCAATTTTAAATGACACAAAAGTGACCCCTGTGGTGCACTCTCCACGCCAGCTATGAGTGCCCGTGAGGTGACGCCTGGTAAGCGCCCACACGGTAAAATATATCGTCATCATTACCGATGTCTAAATGTGTTGTAGATACTGGCACACCCATAAATGGGTAATATGCCGTGATGATATATTTATTTATTTATTTTTATGTTAAATATTACATTGCTATCAAGCAAATGTCTAGTCGTAACAATAGATATGACAAACCCAATATTTCACGTTCAATAATCTGTTGTGGCCAGCACAAGACCTCTCGCCATTTCCATATTAGGCTATATAAGTATTGTATTGCACTTCCCTTTCGAACCGTCGTTTTATAACAAATAATTACAGAACTTTACCTAAATACTGTTTTTTATTGTATTTAATATGTCTTCTGCACACATATCGTATAAGTCCAATTATATCTATTTTTCATTGTATGAGGAAGTTTCTAAATTTCAGAGATTCTTTCAATTCATTAACCAGATTGGCGGTATTTCTGATGGATATATGCATTTAACCTATAATTTCAAATATTTAATTAATAAAACAATAAGAAAGATTAAATATACTTCTCAGAAAAAGCTATCAGAATGTCACTAAAACTGTTGATTTTTGACACTGACATGTGTCATTTAAAAACTATGTTATAAACATTGGAACATGTCAACCGTAGTTTTATAACAACAAAAATACAGAACTTTACCCAAATATTGTTTTTGTATTGTATTTAACATGTCTTCTGCACACATATAATTCTAATTATATCTATTTTTCATTGTATGAGCAAGTTCCTAAATGTCAGAGATTCTTCCAATTCATTAACAAAATTGGCGATATTTCTGAAGGATATATGCAGTTTACCTACAATTTTAAATATTTAATTAATAAAACAATAAGAAAGATTAAATATACTTCTCAGAAAAAGCTATCAGAATGTCACTAAAACTGTTAATATTTGACACTGACATGTGTCATTTAAAAACTATGTTATAAACATTGGAATTTGTCAACTGGTTTCCTTAGTGCCTTAGCCTCTGCGATTAAATTACTCTATGTATTATAGTGTCTTTATCTCTAAATCTATACAAGATATAATAAAAAAGTGTATTAGATGGAGAATTTTATGTTCTTTAATATTTAATATCAAAAATTTCCAAAAAATTATATTTAGAAGAATTTTTCTCAGAAACTACTACTACCTTTTCAGCTCTTCCCAGGAATGTCAGATTGAGGAATCCATAGTTAAACTGTTTTTGAGGAATCGTGCCTACAACATCCAGACACACACACACACACATCATTTTAAAAATGTTATAATCGGATTATAGGGACCTTAAGTCGTGCTTATTCACTAAAATCTGTATGTGCTCACGGTATACGAAATAAATTGCGATTGTACCTATTTACATTCCTAAATATTAGTTTGAAACTTGTATTATCAAAACCACAACCTTTCACCGTGAGGTGACGCCTGATAAGCGCCCACACGGTAAAATATGTCATCATTACCGATGTCTACATATGTTGTAGATACTGGCACACCCAGAAATGGGTAATATGCCGTGATGATATATTTATTTATTTATTTTACAACCTTTCATTGATAAATTCATCTAAAATATTTCTAGTTTGTGTTCTATTTTTACTTAAATTCCTTATTAGTGAGACTACCAAGTGATGTTGCGGGTTATAATAATCCATATTATCTCAGGACAAACTACACTAAGTTCACGAGGTCGTCACAAATCAGAAGATCTGGAGAAAAAAACGTAGCAGGCCGTTGTCACTAGCAGATGTTTTCAGAAACATCTGACTGAATAACATTCCACTAAATAGGAATCAAAACAACTCGGCCCGTTTTTTACTTTTCACTCATTGATTGATCGGATAATTAAATGACACAAATGTATTTAATTAATTGTTATCTATACTTTTTCACTCAATTTATTTGTGTCGGAGATGTGCTGGTATTTTATTGTTCAATACAAAATGAGTGATTAATAATGAGTAATATTTTGTCGTTTTAACTTTCGCTTCAAAAATTTTAGAAATGTTGTGAACTATTCTTGAAAAGATAACTACTTTATCTGATTATCGTGGTCCTCCACCATAGCAACAAAAAGTTTAATAATAAATGATATAAAACATCTGTTGTGGCCAGCACAATACCTCTCGCCATTTCCGATTTGTTACAAAAGTATAAAATTTAATATTCCTTGTGCACATAAATAATTCTAATTCTATTTATTCTTTCATTCTATAAGAAATCTTGTCCTACTAAAATATTCAAAATGATTGTAATTCATTGACGGGATTGGCGGTATTTCTTAAGGATATTTAAATACTATTTCTATTAATATAGTATGTCCCATTTAAAAGTGCCACCATTGGGATCTCGAGAACTATAAGAGATACATTGTCGGTTAAATGGAATTTTTTGTGCGTCTTTGGGAGGCCATCTCAGATGTGCTTTTGTTTTTCCAAAAATTCTCATAGGGCACTAGATAATGACGAAAAACTGAATATTGTTAATTTTTTCTTTTTCAAATAACTTCTAAACTATTAGTAACTGAGAAAAACGTTTCAAATATAAAAGATAGATATTTTTATTAACTAACCAGTGGCGTACAAAATAAATTTTTATATCCATAAATTTTCGATATATAACACAAACTTATATTTTTTTAAATGGAACCCATATATGATTTTAGTCTCAAAAAAATCTTTATTTTTTTCTCTTTTCAATGAGATAAGGGTTATTATATTTTATATTTGTTTTGTCGTCGAAATTATTATTTTTTCCTTCTTTTGTAGGTAGTAAATTTACAATTATTTTGAAAATATTGGTAGATTTATATTTAGAAATACTCCTTGTATTTAAATAATTTATTTCGTTACAAAATTTTGCTCAAAACTCGTATCAAACTAATTTTTATAATATTTTGTATCAGGTCGCCCTTGGCACATTATAGTGTAATTTGTAATTATGAGTCTAGAATAAAAATATTAAGTAATAAAGGCATAAAATAAATTATATCGATCAAATACACTATAATTAATTAAAATAAGAATTCAGGAAAATAAAGAGAAAAATTAAATGCACTTCCTAGAAAAAAGATTTCAGTGAGTAAAACTGTTGATTTTTAACACAGACATTTATCTGTCAATTACAAACATTTGAATTTGACAGCTGGTGTCCTTCGTGTAATCTGGCCTGTGCGATTTATTTCAACAAATAATATTATATTATTAAAAGACGCGTCGGAACAAAAGATCCTGTCCGGCAAGACATTTTTGACGAAATACAAAATCCCCGTGGGGTACATCAACTGTACTCACTTGATCTAGTGCCATGTGACTTGCTTTTATTCCCAAATTATAATCCTGTGTTAAAAGGCACCAAATTCGGGGCCGCGATGTAGTTATAGAAAAGCGGCTGAGCTTATGAACAACCCAACAAGAAAAGCCTGCAGGCATTGCTTCCAACAATGGAATATTTACATCGGGCGGTGTAGGGTTCGGGGAGGAGAGTACATTGAAGGTGGCAATATTTGTTTTGTGTAATTTTATACATTATCAATGTTCTAAGATCAATCTTGTTATTTAATTGTCCCACCTCGCACATACTTAGAAGGAATATAAAAATTCTTGTAATAGTCCTATTCTAGAGCGAGTCTCGTCGAACATTTTCTTGTAAAAACTTAAATGCTTCATTTATGGCTTTATGCCCAGTTTTATAAAAGATGGATAAGTAAATTACTAGCAAAGTAAAATTTATTTTCGAAGTAAAATAGTTTATTCCAGAGATTTTCGTTTTATAAAGCAAGAATAAAAATACTAGCTACGTAAATCTATGGAATAAATTACTCCACTGATTTTCGAGGAAGTAAATTTTATTCTGTAGAATAAATTTGACACATGTCAAAATTAATTATTTTATAGAGAACGCAGAAATTGATAGAAACCGAAAAGGATGGTTTTCTGTGAATTGCCAAATGGTATGTTCAGCAAATCTAAAAATAACGGATGTTGTTGCTAGATGGCCTGGTTCCGCACACAACAGCAACATATTTAACAATTCATTAATAAGAGCTAGGCTTGAAAACGAAGAATTTGGTAATTGTTACTTGTTAGGGGATAGTGGATACCCTTGCAAAATTACTTATTAACACCTGTACAAAACCCAACTATTCCAAGCCAACATAAATACAATGTGTCATATAACAGTTTCATTTGAACACTATTCCGGGGACCTATTTGTGAAACTGCATTAAATTCTTTACAAATCTCATCCCATGCACTATTTTTGCTTTTGACGCTTGCTACGTCTGTCTGCTTGTTTTCAATAATACTAATATATTTTTTTATCTCTAACATGTTCGCTTTATGTATTTCAGTATAATTCTTTCGCCATTCTCTCTTTTTTTCCATTTTTAATGAGAACTGACACTTTATGACACTTTATTTTGACGTTTGAATAATAAACGATGTCTCTGTCGGTAAATCACTAGAATACAATATTTACTCTGCAAGTACTTATTTTACTCTGCAACTTATTTTATAAAACAGACATTTTTATTTACTCATCGATTAAATTTACTTTCAAAGTAATAACTCAGCAAGTTATTCGATGTTTATAAAACTGGGCATTAGTAATTATAATATAATGAATTAAATTTAACGAAGTCTGTGCTATGTGCCCACCACATCAGAATTGTCTTGTTTTGAACATTTATCAATTCAAAAGCGGCGAATTATAAAACGTTCAAAATGTTTTAAAAATAAAATTTTATTTTGCATGGAGACCTACACTAAAGATAACTACATCCTTGACCTCACGATGATAGTTCAGTCAATAATTTAAAATTTCTTCAATAAAATTCACACGTTTCAATGTGATACCTGATAAAGACACATTAAACAAGAAAACAAGATGTAGATAAAAAACAATAAAAATTTCGAGAAAAAAATTAATAAATTATCAACTATTTTTATAACAGATAAGTTAATATATTTCGTTAATGAAATGTTTGTTGAACTTGTTTGAAATTTCATTGAGAAGTTCATTTAATTGTTTTGTTTTTTTGTTGACAATGTTCCAAGAACAATTGCCATTTAGATAATGGAGATGACATTTATATTATAAATTTATTAACTGTATGCACTTGAACTTTACAAAATAATTACTGCAACAATATATTATATAGTACGAATAATTTTTAATAATATTCTATATTTTTAATGTACACAAGTAATTAATAGATTAACTAACATCAATTACATAAAGTACAAATTAACTGATTTTACGCTCAAAAGAAAAAGACTCAAGAAAACTTGATATAGCAAATAAATGCCAGACTTACAAAAATATAGACCAGACGTCGCTATTTTGACGTTTGCATTGACGACACAGATAATGTTATTTTATTATAATGAACAAAATAGTTATTTACATTCGAGTGCGTGTAAGTTGTATTTTACAGCGCGACAGCTTTGTATAAGGCACGAGCCCTTAAGGCGAGTATCTTATTAGCTGATTAGTTGATTAAAAATCAACAGTTTTAGTGACATTCTGAAAGCTTTTTCTGGGAAGTACATTTAATCTTTCTTATTGTTTTATTAATTAAATATTTAAAATTGTAGGTAAACTGCATATATCCGTCAGAAATACCGCCAATTTTGTTAATTGAAGAATCTCTGACATTTAGGAATTTGCTCATACAATGAAAAATAGATATAATTAGAATTATATGTGTGCAGAAGACATGTTAAATACAATAAAAAAACAATATTTGGGTAAAGTTCTGTATTTTTGTTGTTATAAAACTACGATTTGATAGCGAAGTGCAATACAATACTTATACCGTGAATATTTTTTAACGTGAAACATTGGGTTTGTCATATCCATGGTTATGACTTGATATTTGATTGACAGCAATGTATTTGCCCGTTCCATTTAAAATGAAACATAGGAACGAATCTGACAGAAGTATTATATTTAAATATTGTAAGAAATTTAGCGGAATCAAAAAACCACTCGAGAGCACTGAACATATTTCGGGCACAAAGGTGCACGCAGTATTTTATCTACATCTAAATTTAATTTTTAGAAGAATTATTTAAACAAAATTAACCTCTAATGACATCTTGTCAATATGACAGATAACCGTTGAATTTTCCTAAGTTATAATTTCACATTTGAGTGACAGCAATGCATTTGTCTGTCTCATTTAAAATGACACATGGGGAATGAAATTGACAGAAGTATTATATTTAAATATTGTAAGAAATTTAGTCGAGTCAGAAAACCACTCGGGCACTATAATTTTTCTACAACTAATTTTAATTTAGAATGCAGGTATAATTATTTAAACAAAATTAACCTCTATTGACGTCTTATCAAATGTCAAATTCGTTCCCTATGTTTCCTTTTTTAATGGAACGGGTAAATACATTGCTGTCAATCAAATGTCAACTCGTAACCATGGATATGACAAACCCAATGTTTCACGTTAAGAAATACTCACGGTATAACATAATATAGAAATGGCGAGAGGTATTGTGCTGCTGACAACAGGTTTTTACTTCAGTATCTTGATACATAATCAATGAGAAAAAATTGCAAGTGTCACATATTTCTCATATTATTGTTACATATAAACAACTTGTATTAAAAAAGTCGGAAAAATTTCTTAAACTGAAAGACCGATTGTTTATTAAATTAACATTTGAAAGGCAGTTTTTACTCGTATAAAAAGTGGAATAGTTTATATTGATATCTAGATAAAATCTCCTGGCGCTATAATATTATTATCTCATTTTTTATACGAAAAATTCAAATTTCGTGTTGAAGAATGTTACGTTCTTTATAAGTTTTTGTTCTTATAAGTTAAAAAACTCGCAATTTAATGGGATAAATATGTTTTCAATTTAGATTACAATCAATTTCATGTTCATGTATGACATTTTAACATAGGAAAGAATATTTTTTGTGTTCATTATAATTAAGAATATCTGATATATGTTTTTTATATAAATTAAGAAATTTTTATGTAGTGTATTATAATTCAATTATTATAATAAGATTTGGAGCCTTTGAGATGTCGGCAAGATTAAAAAAAAAATCTTTTGTGGCCAGCATAATACCTCTCGCCATTTCCATATTAGGCTATATGTATAAGTATATATTGTATTTAAAGTATTTAACATTTCTGGTACACATACTAAAATATTAATTACATTATTAATATATTTTTTTATTTTTTAATTCATTTTACGAACAAGTTTCCTTTTACTCTTCTAAATGTTCGAGATTCTTCCAAATTCACTGATGAGATTGGCGATATATCTGAAGGGTATATGTAATATATGTATCTATAATTTTAAATATTTAGGGCTTGTTTTCAAATATCTGGTTAAAATTTTAACTAAGAGTTAAATAAACAAAATTGATACGAAGTGAACTGTCAAATGACAGATTTAACATTACTGTCAACAAATAAAATAAATAAATAAATATATCATCACGGCATATTACCCATTTCTGGGTGTGCCAGTATCTACAACACATATAGACATCGTTAATGATGACGATATATTTTACCGTGTGGGCGCTTACCAGGCGTCACCTCACGGGCACTCATAGCTGGCTTGGAGAGTGCACCACAGGTGTCACTTATGTGCCACTTAAATACAATATTGTTTACTTAACTAGATATTGAAAAATCGGCCATTAGTTTATAATAAAATAAGAAATATTAAATGTACTTCCCAGAAAAACTCTTCAGAAATGTTTCTGGGTTTTTGACTGCTATTGTGTTGTTTGGTATATGACATTCATTACAACATATTATTTTATATATTTGTTTCGCTATCTCTAAAACTATGAAGATATATCATAAATTTTGAGTATTTTATATTCTTTAATATTTGTAATAACATAAATTTTCAAAAAATAATATTTAGAATTTTTTCTAGAAACTAGTACTACCGGTTGAGGAATCCGTAGTTACACATTTCTTAAATCTCATGGTATTTAGGAAACCGTGGTTCCATCCACCCACACATACACACACACGCACACACACACACACACACACACACACACACACACACACACACACAGCAACCATTTTAAAAATGTTATAATCGGATTCTAGGGACTTTAAATCGTGCTTATTCAATAAAAACTGGATATGCGATTTGAATTATGAATTCAATACCTCTCTTAGCGAGAAGTAAAAAATCTGATGTGGCCAGCATAATACCTCTCGCCAAAACAAAACATTACTTGCAATGAGATTATTCGAGTTCCATACTTCGCATAGATAAACTAGAAATCACGTATTTATTTTTGTTCAGAATGCAATTTTAACTTTTGAATCATATATTCATTTGGTAATTAAACATTTATGAGGTGTGACGCATTGTGAGTCGAGTCTTCCTTCCCAAATAAATACAGGAAGATAAAATAGGAACAATTGTTGTATCGAGACGGCTATAATTAGCGCTAGTACACAATTAGTTAATCTCCATTCACACCCGAGTAAAGTAAACGCAGGATTAAAAATACTTTACAATGACGTACATCAACAACCGATTCCTGGTGCAGGATAGTACTCGCAGAATCTAGAGAAAAGAAGTGTAGTTTATTTTTTAAAAACAAAAATAAACTATTGTGGTCATTCTATGAACAAGTTTCCTTTTATTCTTTTACATCCCGATTCACAAAAAAGTTTAAGCTAATCCTCATTTTTGGATTAGCGAATTCTACTCTAATTTTGACAGTTTATATCTTAAAATATAGTCTAACCTAAATAAATAAATATATCATCACGGCATATTACCCATTTCTGGGTGTGCCAGTATCTACAACACATGTAGACATCGGTAATGATGACGATATATTTTACCGTGTGAGCACCTACCAGGCGTTACCTCACGGGCACTCATTGTTGGCGTGGAGAGTGCACCACAGGGATCACTTTTGTGCCATTTAAAATTGGAAATATTTGGCGTCGGTCGGGATCGAACCCGATTCCCCCAGGTTCGCGACCAGACACTCAGGCACGCGGCCACGGGATCCCATAGTCTAACCTATTCCTAGTATCTACCTTTATTGATAATCACCCATATTCTTTAACTCAATCGATAACTTTTATCGATCGATAATAAATTGTAGCCAATAATTACAGCAGACACTGAATAAAAAATGAAACTGACAGATGTAACATTTGTTTCTATTTGTCAAAAATTATTATCAATCGACAAATATGATCGACTGAGTTAAAGAATAAGGTGAATATCATGAAAATTAAATTTTAAATGTCGGAATAGAATAGAATTCACTAATCCAAAAATTAGTATTAGCTTAAACTTTTTTGTGAATCGGGCTGTTAATGTTCGAGATTTTTCCATTTCACTGATGAGATTGGCGGTATTTCTGAAAGATCTATGTAATATACGTATCTAGAATTATAAATATTTAGATTTCCATTACAACATATTATTTTATACAGGGTGTTATGTAAGTAAGTGTTCGACGCTTAACCCATAGTAGAACTGATCCCATAGATAGTAAATCTGGCAATAATTTTTGTTTAACATACTTTCTACAAGAACTAGAGGCCTTTAAAGCTGATCAATCACGTCATAGTTCAAAACTTTATAAAAAAGTAAAAATCAATGTGTTCTCTGGAAAAAATGTGATACCTGTCACAAATGACATATAAAATCATTGACGTCTATTTGGAAAAAACTCTCTGTACCGTATTACAGCAGCACGACTATTTTGTAATGTCTCGCCATAAACCATATGCATGTCTGCATACTCTTGGTTGGTGAAGGTAAATGGCATTTTGAGAATATGAAAAAAACAGAATATAAATTGTACGTCTGTGCAAAAAACATTTAACGTCAGATTGACAATCAATATTTTTTCCAGAGAACACATTGATTTTTACTTTTTTATAAAGTTTTGAACTAAGACGTAATTGGTCAGTTTTAAAGGCCTGTAAAAAATTTTTAAGTGTGTTAGATGGAGAATTTTATGTTCTTCAATATTTAATTAAAAAAACTCCCAAAAAATTATATTTAGAAGAATTTTTCTAAGAAACTACTACTTTCGGTTGTTCAATTGTTACCAAAACCTTCTCAGCTCTTCCCAGGAATGTCAGATTGAGGAAACTGCAGTTAAATATTTTTTAAGTCTTATAGTTTTTAGGAATCGTGTCTACAACATCCAGACATACACACATACACACATCCACACACACACACACACACATACACACACACACACAGACATCATTTTAAAAATGTTATAATCGGATTCTAGGGACCTTAAATCGTGCTTATTCAATAAAATCTGAATATGCGAATTTTAGCATGAATCCAATACATCTCTTAGCGAGAGGTAAAAAATCATAAGTCCTGCTCTGCAATCTATCTCATCTTATTGCAATATTTAATATCAAATAATTTGCTTGGATCTCCGTCATATGCTATTTGCCTTCAAATGCGTAAGTCTTTATTTACTCAGCTAGTAAACCTTTGCTAAACATCACCGCCTACCCTTATCGCGTCGGCTAGGTTAGGTTTAAACCTGCTGCATTCGTCACAGTGGCGCCAGGTGCCTGAAACCAGAACTACAGGCGCCAACAAGTCATACAGTCAATTGTTCAGGTAGACGTTTATGGTGTTAGCGATAACATTGACGGGGAATTCTTTACATTGCTGAGAAAAGGAAATAATCTCTCATTCTTAGAGGGAGAAGAGTGTTCTGAGAAGTTTAGTACTTCACTTTCAAAATACACAATACCTTCCTTAGCTATAGATTATTATTAATTATTAATGAAATTATTAAAATATCTTTCAGAACTCATATTATTAATTGGAATAATACTACCTTTTTACCTCTCGCTAAGAGAGGTATTGGATTCATGCTAAAATTTGCATATCCAGATTTTATTGAATAAGCACGATTTAAGGTCCCTCGAATCCGATTATAACATTTTTTAAAATTATGTCTGTGTGTGTGTGTATGTGTGTATGTGTGTGTGTGTGTGTGTGTGTGTGTGTATGTATGTATGTATGTATGGATGTTGTAGTCACGATTCCTCAAAAACTATAAGACTTAAAAAATATTTAACTGCAGTTTCCTCAATCTGACATTCCTAGGAAGAGCTGAAAAGGTTTTGATAACAATTGAACAACCGGAAGTAGTAGTTTCTTAGAAAAATTCTTCTAAATATAAATTTTTGGGAATTTTTTTATTAAATATTGAAGAACATAAAATTCTTCATCTAATACACTTACAATTTTTATTATATCTTGTATAGATTTAGAGATAAAGACACTATAATTTATAGAGTGAACTAATCGCAGAGGCCAAGGCACTAAGGAAACCAGTTGACAAATTCCAATGTTTATAACATGACACATGTCATTGTCAAATATCAACATTTTTAGTGACATTGTGAAAGCTTTTTCTGGGAAGTATATTTAATTTTTCTTATTGTTTTATTAATTAAATATTTGAAATTTAAAATTGTGGGAAAATGCATATACCCATCAGAAATACCGCCAATCTGGTTAATAAATTAGAACAATCTCTGACATGAAAATGATATAAAATAGATATAATTAGAATTATATGTGTGCAGAAGACATGCTAAATATAGTAAAAAACAATATTTGGGTAAAGTTCTGTAATATTTTGTTATAAAACGACGGTTCGAAAGCGAAGTGCAATACAATACTTATATAGCCTAATATGGAAATGGCGAGAGGTCTTGTGCTGGCCACAACAGATTTTTTTAGTTTAAGTTCTGTATTTATTATTTAAACTCAACGTTTTTGTTATTTCACATATTTATGTCAATGCATCCCCTGAAGAAGGCACCAGTTTATGGTGCCGAAAAGTTGGGTTTAAATAATAAATACAGAACTTAAACTATAAAAAGGTAGTATTATTCCAATTAATTATTAATGATCTTAAATTTATTTCATCCCTTTTATTCATTACTTTATTGTTATATATTATTATAATTTGGTATTATTGAAATAATTGTTTATTGTTTACTTATATTGGTTCAATTTGTCATATTACATTTTATATAATATCCTGTTCTGTAATAGGGCTTTTAGCCTGTTGGACAGTGTAAATAAATAAATAAATAAATAAATAGGTGACTGAAGGTAAAAATGAGATTATTTAAACGAATAACTATTTGATGAAACCTCAGAATTTCTATTTTAGCTTTTCGATATTGTGCGGCATGTTTTCCTTGGTACTCACTATCTAATTAAAAAGTTTATTGATAAGAGCGAATATTTGAATTTGCGCTGTGATTGGCCGGAGTAAAACAGTAGAAATAAATAAACAAATGACGATGATGGAATAAATAAGACTAGAGAAGCAGCAAGAGTCAGCAGCCTGCGGCCAGCAGCTAATTAGAGACGATTAGAATTTCAGATTACATTTTTACCGGCCGTACTATGGGAATACGAGTTCCTGCAGTCAATAAACGATAAATTTCAAACGTTCGAATGGATTTTTTGCTGTAATGAATCTCGCAAGTCAACATCAGCTTCTGTGTTTACGCGTAGCTATACAATCTCAGCAAGATGGCATATAATCATCAACAACAAAGAAAGAAACAATCATTATCTTTACAAGAATATTCGCTATTGTACAGCTTTCAAACTTTTTTCACTGCGTTGCGGTTGCGACCCACTGCAAGATGTGCGTATTCAGGGGCGGATTGGAGAAGAAAATCGGCCCGGGCGATTATTCTTAGTCCGGCCCTTTTCAGAGTGAAAATGATATATTACTTGCTCGTATATATACAGTGCTAAAAAAAATCGGACACTTGGTTTTTTAATTTTTAATTATTGTTATTATCTCGAGAACTATAAGAGCTACGATGTCGGTTAATTAGACAAAAGTTGTCCTATATTAGGATGCCATATCAGCAATGTATTGTTTATTCAGAAGAAACACATAGGTCAATAGATACAGACAAATATGTAAATTTTATAGATTTTTTTTTGTTTTTGAAAACTTCTAAGTATGGAATGATTCCAGATTTTGATTTGCACTTCTGTAGGACACTTTTTATGGCGATATCCATTTTTTTGTCACTACTGTATTTCACGCTACACTAATAAACCGACTTCGTACCTCTGATAGTTCTCGAGATAATGACAAAAATAAAAATTAAAAATCAAATTGTCTGACTTTTTTATCCATCAGTGTAATAATTTTTATTTATGAAAATTATCACATTGTTATATGTATATATTTTTTGTGTCTCCATCCGGTAAGTAATTGTATATAATGTATTTCAAAATTGTCCAGAAACATGTTACCGGCCTAGGCCTATAGGCTAATAGGATTGGCTTTGAAAATCAAATTTTCCGATGATATCAACATAAAAAAATCCTAGTATTTAATATTTGGAACGAAATACATTGGCGATATTGCATATAATTTTTATTTGATAACTCGACCTTAAAATTACTCGAAATTCTTGGTAACTTTAACCGAAAACTGGAATCCATCAGAAACAGAACTTCGTTAAGTCTAATATTTTGGGGAAACTCCTAGTTCTTTTTATTTGGTTTGATTTGTAAGTTTTGAAACTGGACAAAAAATTTATATGTATGTGCAGGAAGAATTTTTTTTATTCCAACAGATATCCATTTTATAAAATACACCCAACATTTATGTAAGTGTATATAGTCATATACTATCTATCTTTCTAATTTATTATAATGGAGTATTCAATAACTCAAACTTTTTTGATAACGCGATTTTTTTTCTGGCATACTCGTATTCAATTTCGAGTTATCGAAGTTCCACGAAAAAATAACATGTTTTCCAAATATTAGAGTAATTGTCCAAAATTTATATTTTTAAATTATAAAAAAATATATTCTGACTACATTATTTAATTGAAGGTGGCCAACCGGCCCTTTGGACCACTCGGCCCTTCGGGATTTGCCCGATCGCCCGATAGGACAATCCGCCCCTTATTTTGTAGCAATAAAATAGAAGCTGAAATTATGAACAAAAAGGAAAAGAATTTTTAGAATTGTGGTGTTGGAGTTATTGTCGGAGAAATTTTTGTCACACATAATTATTATAAAGGTTGGCAACACTGCATTTACTTAAAATCGTTGTATAATGTATTGATTGCTGAACTTTTAATATCTATTTTTGTGCACTTTAGTGACGATTTCAAATAAACATCTTTAAAATGTTCTATTGTTCTATATTATATTTGGTTTTGCTCTGTCATTGTTTTCTAAGCATTCCATTCTCTGCGCTAATTTCTGAATCTCTTGTTAGTTTCTTTGTTTGGCTCGGGAAATACTTGTTTTCAAGTACTTCTATCTGTACTTTGTTATAGATTAGAACTTCGTCACTACATGTTTGATTCAATTTTTGGCAGATAGAACTTTGCTCCTGTACTATCTCGAAAATAGACAGCAGCATCTGAAAACTAATATCAGAAAGATAGATTATAGCAGATAGAACCTAGCCATACAAAAATCTCACTTTACCAGAAATATGCAATACAATCTAGTTATTGTAAACCCGTGAAATATATACGTTCCGTTTTTACATTTCGCTAAGAGAGGTATTGGATTCATGCTAAAATTCGCATCTCCAGATTTAAGGTCCCTAAAATCCGATTATAACATTTTTAAAATAATGTCTCTGTGTATGTGTGTATGTCTGAATGTTGGAGAGAAGATTCCTCAAAAACCATAAGACCTAAAAGAACTGTTTAACTATGGATTCCTCAATCTGACATTCCTGGGAAGAGCTGAAAAGGTTTTGATAACAATTGAACAACCGGAACCATCTAATATAAATTTTTATTATATCTTGTATAGATTTAGAGATAAAAACACTATAATATATAGAGTAATCTAATCGCAGAGGCTAAGGCACTAAGGAAACCAGTTGACAAATTCCAATGTTTATAACATAGTTTGTAAATAACACACGTCAGTGTCAAAAATCAACAGTTTTAGTGACATTCTGATAGCTTTTTCTGGGAAGTATATTTAATCTTTCTTATTGTTTAATGAATTAAATATTTCAAATTATAGGTAGAATGCATATATCCATCAGAAATACCGCCAATCTGGTTAATTAATTGGAAGAATCTCTCACATTTAGGAACTTTCTCATACAATGAAAAATAGATATAATTAGAATTGTATGTGTGCAGAAGATATGTTAAATACAATAAAAGACAATATTTGGGTAAAGTTCTGTAATTTTTTTTGTTAGAAAACAACGATTCGATAGCAAAGTGCAATACAATACTTATATAGCTTAATATTGAAATGTATGTATGTGTGTGTGTGTATATTAATATGGCAAGAGCTCATTAGTTTTTATTATATATCGGATAACTGGAAGTATCACTTATACAAGCTTTTAATAGTTTTTCTTGAAAAAAATACATTCAATATAATTTTTCAGCAACTTTTGCTGATAAAAATTGAATACAATGGTAGTCTTCAATTTTATGATAATAGTATTTAGTAAATAACATCTTGCCTATGTGTGAAACATAAACAATACTTTAATAACAATTTTGACATATTTAAACAAATGTCAGCAAGCAATTACATTAAAATTAATAATGAAACCCCGTTAAGGAGAATAAATTTGAATCTAATGAAATTAAGGTTTGTAAAAATAATATATTTTCCATTATACATAACTATTATTGATTTGCTTCATTGTTTTCCGGAGTACGGTTCTGAAAAGACTTTCTGTAGATGCGAGTACTATTTTGAATTTTTGTTAAATTTTTCTATTAATTTTGTCAATATTTATGAATCTTATTTTGTGTATGATATATTTGTTGAATGTAAAATAAAGTTTGTTATAAGTTATGTTATAGAGATCAGTGTTAAATACTCAGCGGGAGGTTACGGGCTGTCCACATCAGATTTTTTGGTATTATACTGTCCATTTTGCTATTGCAAGACGTTTCTAAAATTATTAGTTTCACTACATAATATTTGGTGCTCAAATTGTTGAGCATACCAATACACTCTCACTTTTGGAAAAGTGTGTACCTGCAATTCTAAAGCTGTTTGTTTGCATTGGTAGCCGTGAACTTTTTATACGACTCTCATATTTATCTTCAGATCGTAATAATAACATTTATATTATTATACGGCACTTTACATTATTATTTCTTTGTGCAACTTTTTCCCACATGTTTAGTATAATGCAGATAACAATAAAATGTACCCCTCCCATTCGTCTATCAAGATCCAATTTGCATTTATTATGTAAGTATTTTTTTGTGGAAATTCCAAAATTCCTGTATAACAAATAGATTTTTTCTGTTTCTAACAAATTTATCTGTGGCTTAACGTGTAAATACGAGAGTTGCTCTCTAAAGACTGGATATGGAAAGGAATCAATCAGGAACGGATTCACGCGAAAGGAAAACGTGTTGAGCATACGGATGGGCCGTAAGCACATGCCAATGCAAATAGGAGGAAGTCCAACAACAATGGCTGCAGATTATGGCATTAATATTCACGGTAATAGAAGGATTAATGATTACTAAGATGTTTTAGGAAGAGAAATATTAAACTAATGACACCGTTGATGAAGGATAATTGTGTTTCTAATGGGGTCAGGTACTCATTTTTAGATTTTTTACCTCCCGCTGCCCTAGGTAAGGGAGGTATAGGGATCGTGCTAAAAATTACATATCAAGATTTTAGTAAATGACCACGTTTTAAGGTTCCTAGAATATAATTTTAACATTTTCACGATGATGTCTGTATGTGTATGTGTGTATGTGTGTGTGTATGTGTGTGTGTATGTGTAGGAATTTTGTCCTCACTCTAACTCAGATACTATCATTCAGAAAATTCTGAAACCTTGTATTTCCATCCCACTATAATATGAAAAGAAGCCATTAGATTTTGGTGTAAATCGGATAACCGGAAATGGCACTTTACCTGAAGCTCATAACGGTTTTTCTTCAAAAAATACCATTAAATGCCATATTTTCGAATTTTATGTCTTATGAAAATTAAAGATTATTGAATTTTCTACAGGAATACATTAATACTTTTTCTATATATTTTACAGATAAATTTAAAAATAATTTTTTTTACTAGTCGCGAAGCCTAAGATAAAAACTATTCCTTTGTTACACAGTTCATTTTTCAAATAAATGTAACTGACAGTAAATGTCACTGTCAGAAAACTTTTTACTTCAAATTAATAATAGTGACATTAAAAAAGAAAATAGTAAATAAAGCAATAGTTTTCTGCAATGGAATAGTTTGCAGCGTTAGTAAATATGTAGGTATGTATTTAAATTAATAAAAATTAAATAGCGGGAGGTTTTGTGTTGGCCACATCAGTTTTTTTTTATTCTTTTATTCCATGGGAAATGGCTTGAAAAATGATGTAACATGTTTAATTTTTTCAAAAATGCCCAGATTTTCCGGAAAAGCCGATTCTAAGCTGTGATGACGTCTGTAGAGGCTTGGTACAACGTATGTCGCTTATACACTGACGCACGCGGTTGCGGTTACCAGTCACTTTTGAGACTGAGGTGTTATTCGACCTACGTTCAAGTGGTTCGCTTTCACCGTTCTGTCTGAGTTTGCGCATAACTGACTTGTGACGTACTTACAGTTTACCCAAAAAATATTAATTATAAATAAATGGAGCAATAATTTTAATTTTTAATTTTTAATTTCAGTAGTCATTTGTGTTTAGAGATGCACTCGATTTTGAGCTTTGGCCCGGCCCGGCCGAAGATATTTTTTATCGGGCCGAATCGGGCTAATCATTTTCAAAAACCGAGGCGAGTCGGACTTTTGATTTCGGGCCGGCCCGAAAAATCTTATAGTTTTTTCAAATGCACAGTTTCCTTAATATTTTAATGAAAATAGATGAAGTTAAAAAGGATCAAAATGATTTAATAACAACATACTTCAAATATTAATAACTAAAAATTTATTATTTTAATTCAAGAATTCAAGGTTATTCATTAAAGCATAATAATTATATTGTGATGTTTCTATTATTATTGTTATTACTCGTATACTTAAATAAAAGTGATTTTTGTTCCTACCATAATAATTTCTTGTCCTATTTTTGAGCAGAAAGAAAGTTAGATAAAAAATCCTTATGTAAATTATATTTTTTATATAAGATTTGTGAAAAAGTTGTTTAAATTTTCGAATGGCTTTGATAAACAAAGTGTTAAATATTCGTAGGTCTGTAAAACAAACTTATGCTACAAGGGTCTCTTTTTTAACTACTTATGTTAACTAATGTTGAAAGTTATAAGGATGTAGAGGTTTTTTATAAGTTTGACACGAAAAAAGTTAAACATTACGCCTTAACATAAAAATCAACATTAGGAATGCCGGATGCACCCAATTTTGAGCTTTGGCCCGGCCCGGCCCGATTTCGACTCAATTTTCGAGCCGGGCCAGCTAATTTTTTTGTCGAGTCGATCTTCGAGTCGGGCCGGTAATTTTTATTTTCGGGCCGAGTCGATCCAAACCTCAAATAATACATCTCTTTTTGTGTTATATTTGTGAGAAAATAGTATGTTATGTAGAATTTTTACCATGCTAAACTTCCCCATTTTCTTGTATCTTCACTAAGAGAATCAAGTTTATTTTTATAGAAATATTTTTGAAATTAGCCTGATTAGTATGAGTGCGTATGAGGTAATTGTATGTGTGTCTGTATTAGAATGTAATAGGTCACTGTTGGCGCCAAGATGCGCGTATATGATAGCTTGTGTTGGTGCATTCTACGTACGTAGTGTACGGTGCCTTGTACAGCGTGAAGATATGCCTGCCTGCTACAGATCTTATCTGCCTCATTAAGACTAACCCATTACAACTTACATGCGAAAAGCTCCGCCATACGCAACGCATACCTCATTACTAATAATGGTACATTATACCAAATTAAACACAACTTATAATGCCATAGCCATATATATAATTACTTACAACTTATTCGTATATAGCTACAATGTATTAAAATAAAAATCTTAACTCAGAGTGGCCTATGAACAACAAAACGTATGTCAATTTTATAGCTATTTTTAGTACAAGTGAGCAAAGAATGTCTTTTTCTCACGCGTCCGGAATTGGGTCCGCCAACTGGACACGTGAAAAAATAATCTGTTGTGGCCAGCACAAAACCTTCCGTCAATTCAATGTATTTTGTACAAATCCGATACCAAAAGTTCATTGTAAAATTGTAACACGGACACACTATTTTTTACAAATTCCATATTGCAAGTTCCTTTGAAGAGATCCTATAAATCCAGTATAATTATAACACGAATGTACATTCTGTAAATTACACTTCAAACTTCCTCATTCCTATCCAACGCATCTTCTTCACACAGTTATTCCTCTCTCAAATATTCTGCTACACAGTCCTTCCATCTTCTCTTTGGCCTTTCTTGTACTCTCGGCATTGAAACTGCAAGACATTTGCGAGGGACTCTCTGTCACTTAAATTACTTTCTGATCCTATACTTTCCACTTTGATTTTGCACTTGACACTGACATCTGTCAATTATCTGCTGTTTCCATAATTTTTGCTAAGCTGACTGGTTTTTGAAAGTTAACCTGTCTTAATCTCTCTTTAACTCTATATCTATTGAATATGAAGGAAAACGTATAATCAAATCGTATAGAGAATAAGATTTTCTTTCATATTAATGATCATAAAATGTCGAAAAATGATATTTAACTGCGTTTTTTTCAGAAAAACTGTTAAGAACTTCAAATAAGGGTACTTCCGGTTGACCAATTATAACCAAAATCTAATCAGCTCTTCATCAGGTTGTAAAGAAGTGGAATACGAAAGAATCATAATTTTTAGAATTGTAGTTTTGAAGTTATCGTCGGAGAAAAATTTGTCACACACACACACATACATACATACATCAATGTAAAATTAGTAAAATCGTATTCTAGGGATCTTAAAACGTGCTTATTCGTTGAAAACTCATCATCGAATTTTTTGACCAAAGACAATACCTTCCTTTTGACGGAAGGTAAAAATGCTCATAATTTTCCTAAAAGAACTAAACATTGTACTTTTTAACCCTCGCTAAGAGAGGTATTGGAATCATGCTAAAATCACATATCCAGATTTTAATGAATAAGCACGTTTCAAGGTCACTAGAATCCGATTTTAACATTTTTTACGATGATGTCTGTGTGCCGTGTGTGTGTGTGTGTGTGTGTGTGTGTGTGTGTGTGTGTATGGCTGGATGTTGGAGGGACGATTCCTCAAAAACTGTAACATAAGACCTGTTTAACTATGAATTCCTCAATCTGATATTCCTGGGAAGAGCTGAAAAGGTTTTGGTAACAATTGAATAACCGGAAGTAGTAGTTAAAAAAAATTCTTCTAAATATTGTTTTTTGAAAATTTTTGATATTACTAATTTTGAAGAACAAAATTCTATATCTAAAATCAGATATGGGTTCCATTTAAAAAAATATAAGTTTGTGTTATATCTCAAAAAATTACGGATATAAAAATTTATTGTTAATAAAAATATCTATCTTTTATATTTGAAACTTTTTTCTCAATTATTAATAGGTTAGAAGTTATTTGAAAAAGAAAAAATCAACAATATTCAGTTTCTCGTCATTATCTAGTGCCCTATGAGTATTTTTGGAAAAATGAAAGTACATCTGAGATGGCCTCCCAAAGGCGCACAAAAAGTTCCATTTAACCGACATCGCATCTCTTATAGTTCTCGAGATCCCAATTGTGGCACCTCTAAATGGGACACACTGTATACCTAATATTCAGATAAAAATTTCAAAATTTTCAAAAATCATAAGTATACCAATTTTCGAATTTTTGAACACCGCATACAGTCTCTAAAGCAAAATAACTGAAAATGGCCTAAAATCGCAAAAATCTAAGGTGTACCCCTTGCCATTTTTTCAGATTATCGCCGTTTTCAATGGTTTTCAAACTTTTATTGATAAAAAATGAACAGATGAAATCGGCCGCTTAAATTGATCGTAGTTTAAACTAAAGTCAAAAGCTGATTTTGATTTACACTATAGACATTTTATTTGAACCTATTTCAATATTAATAAAACTAATTTCAATAATTGAACTATGTTTATACTATCTGGCATTAGAGAGACGTAAAAAAGTTTGATGTAAGTCTATAGCGCCCAGTATATTCGATTCAAAGTGCCCTAAATTTGAGCGATGTGCTTTGCACTGCACCAGAGCAGTTGAATCGAAAGCGCTATAAGATTTAAGTTGTTACCTGTACTAAAAACTTATCAGTCTATCTATTTTTGCCCATAGTCTAAACAGAACTACCACATCCAAATAGATGGTTAGAGGGTATATTTACCGTGCAATTCACCGTATTTGCTTTGTGAATTGTGAATGGCTTTTAATTGTACATCCTCTTTAACCGCTATCATTTTGCAAACACGGGAAACCACGCGATACCACTACCCAGAATGCTATCTGAATGTTAACAAAGAAGCGAAAAAAGTAGTATCTAGAAAAACGCGTAACGAGAAATACTCTGCGACCACTACTTCACTTCAACTTCTGCCTATCCGTAGCCGCTGTATCTCTTTCCACTGAGCAACTAAGCAAAGCATCAGTCACTCACTTGCCGCCGCTGTATACGCAACTCGAAAATATAACCGCACTTTGCATATGTCAAACGCGAAAGTAAACTCAGTGTAAGAACACATAAAGTGATTTTTGAAAGTGTTAAGGTGTATAATAGGATTCCTCATTACTCAAAGTAAGTGTTCCAAGAATGTTTTTCTCCTGTTTCTAAGGTCGCTTGGATTTCTGTGAATTTATATGTTAACGCGTGTTCGAACATAATTCTGTTACGTAAAATGGAAATATTTTGAAATTCTTATCGGATAATTGCTTCCATGATGGTTTTTAACAATAATATGTCTGGTGGACTTGTTTCTAATCAATTAGTGAACATTTAAATGGAAATTAATTGTTAACAAGAATTGGAGCGTTCAGATTAGAAAATTGTTAATTATAACTGTTTAAGATTGTTGAAACGATGCAGTTTTACAAATTGAGAAATTTAATGTTTTCCGGATTTTTTAAAATTCGATTTTAATAGTTCTGTATTGTTACAAACTGTATTTTTGTAATAATATGAGGAGCAACATTTCAAAAGGAATAATATCCACTTTAAAAAAATTTGAGAAAAATAACATTTTTTATTACATAAAAACAGATAAAGAACATTTGGATATTCTATTACCTAAAGTTACTGTTGAAGAAAACCTATCCGAAACATCTATTCTTTTATCTGTTTTTATGTAATAAAAAATGTTATTTTTTAAAAAAAAAGTGGATATTATTCCTTTTGAAATGTTGCTCCTCATATATTGAATTTAGGGAACATGACAGAAATTATACTTACGTTTTGATTATTAAATGAAGTACCCATTTTTACCTCCCGCTACCCTAGGTAAGAGAGGTATAGGGATCGTGCTAAAAATCGGATATAGAGATTTTAGTGAATAAGCACGTTTTGATGTCCCCAGAATCCGATTTTAACATTTTTACAATGATGTCTGTAGGTATGTATGTGTGCGTGTCTGTGTGTGTGTGTGGATCTTGTGGACACGATTACTCAAATACTACCAATCAGAAAAATTTGAAATTTTGTACATCCATTCTATACTAATGTGGGAAGAGCTCATTAGTTTTTAGTGTATATCGGATAACCGGAAGTATCATTTATACAAGCTTTTTACAGTTTTTCTTGTAAAAAATTCATTGAATATAATTTTTTAGCAACATTTACCAATACAAATTAAAGATAATGACACAATCTTCAATTCTACGATAATAGCATTTAGTAAATAACTTGAAATAACTTTATATTATATTATAAAATAATTTATTTTTGTACATCACTTTGCCTCTGCGTCAAACAAAAACAATACTTTAATAACAAATTTGACATATTTAAACAAATGTCACTGTCACGAAGCAATTTTCATTAAAATTAATAATGAAACCGTGTTAAGAAGAATTTAGTAGTTTAAATTTGATTCTAATGAAATTAAGGTTTGTAAAAATAATATTTTCCATCATAAATAAATATTAGATATACAGGATAATTCGATTTAAGTTTGATGTTTGCAGCATTGTATATCAAATAGCTCTCAATAAGAACGTGATTTCAAAGTGTCAAATAATAGTTTGCAACTACACATTTACGAAATGGATAATGTACGGCGAAGAATTTACACAGATTGCGTTTTAGAGCATAAGGAAGTTGGTGATGATTTTGACAATAATGTGTGTGTGACGATTTTTCCTTAAAATATATTAATGATCCAAAACTTCGCAAAGTTGATATTTAATACTCTTATATAATTTGAAACAACATATTAGATTTTGACTATATATGATAAACCGGATGTAGTACTTAATTTGAAGCTCTACCAGATTTTTCAGGAAAAACATAATAAAATATAATCCAAAATTTCGTATTACAAACTTTTCTATTTATTAGAACAACAAAGTAGATTTTATTCACAAACGATCAATCGGAAGTGAAACTTTACTTAAAGCTCATTGCTATTTTAAACATGGAATTGAGCGGGAGGTCATGTGCTGGCCACATCAGATTTTTTTTTTATTATTCATTGGTTAATTTTTAGTGAATCGATAAATAAGAAAATGTTGTTGTTAAAAAGCTGTTGTGGCCAGCACGATACCTCTCACCATTTCCATATTAGACTATTTAGGTATAGTATATACAGCGTGTTCAAAAAAAAAAAAACCCCAATTCGGAGTAGGCTATGAATAGAGAAACGTATGTCTGATCGTTATTCAATTCAAGTCAAGTTGTCTCAATTGATCGTGAAATATAATTTTAAGGAGAAAAGATAATAAAGAAGAATTATTGCCATTCTCCGTTTTCTAATTTATTTCTATTTCTAAAATAAGGATACAAGAATATTTCTTCAGATAACATCTTTGTCAATATCTCGTGCCAACTTCACATTTAATTAAATACTTTCAAATTGACATACGTTTTTTTGTTCATACTCCGAATTGGATTTTTTTTAACACTGTATTTAACATTTCTGGTACACACAAAAACATATATCTTCTTTATATATTTTTATTTTTTTTAATTCATTCTATGAACAATTTTCCTCTTACTCTTCTAAATGTTCGAGATTCTTCCAATTCATTGATGAGATTGGTGGTATTTCTCAATGGTATATATGTTTCTATAATTATAAATATTTAATTAATAATAAAATAAGAAATGTTAAATGTACTCCCTATAAAAATCTTCAGTAATGTCTATGGATTTTTGACACTCACATTTATCTATCATTTACAAACATTTTAATTTTTCAATTGGTTTCCGTGGGCAGTCAGATTCATTACAACTTATTATTTTATGTATTTCTATTTCTCTATCTATAAAGAAATTTTTATATTCTTTAATATTTGTTATAATATACATTTTCAAATTTTCAATTGCTTGTAGTTTTCGTACGAATTAATATTTATTTTTATTTTTTTTTTCATTAATACTCATACAAGAATAAAGCGATATTAATAAAATTAAAGGTTATAATTCATTGATTTATTTTGAAAATTATTGATTTAAAATGAGGATGATTGTGAATAAAATAGTATACATAACCTCGGTGGGAGTTTCATAACAGCCTCGCGCATTATCTCTCTCGGTAATGAAACATCTCCCACCTCGGATGTAATATACTATAACAGCTTTGGCAGTTTATAATTCTCCCAGAAATCAGTTAAAAAGTATTTCAAAAGTTGATTGCTACACCCAAAACTCATCGATTGTGTGACATATTTATTTATTTGGAAAATTTAAAGAACTTATTCGATTAGCTATTAGCTATACTACTTAGAAATAGTAAAGTTTATAGAGAGCTTATATTATAAGTACCTACCTAATAAGTAAATCTTGTATATAGCTTTTTAATTACATGTCTCATTATACTTTATTAGAATTTTACACTTCATTAGATACTTTCAAAACTAAAGTAGGTATATTATCTATAGGGAAAACGAAAAGGCAGGAAACTTACGTCATCGACCTGAAAAAACCTTATAAAATGAAATATAACTTATAGAAAATATTTATTTTTAAATACAGTCGAAAAAAATCTGTTGTGGCCAGCACAAGACCTTCCGTCAATTCGATGTATTTTGTACAAATCCCAAATCAAAAGGTCCTTGGAACAGATTCTATATAATATCATTTAAAATCGAACACGAACACATACTATTTTTTACAAATTCTATACCAAAAGTTGATTCGAAAAGGTTCTATAAATCCAATAAAATTATAACATAAATATACACTAGGTAAAATGCACTAGACACTTCCTTCATTTCTTCATCAGCTATCCCCTATTTTATTAGGGGTCGCTGTTTCCTCTTCTCTTCCACTCATTCCTGTCCAACGCATCTTCTTCACACAGTCCTTCCTTTCTCAAGTCTTTTGCGATACAGTCCTTCCATCTTCTCTTTGGCCTTTCTCTGCGTGTCACTTGCGAGGAACACTATGACATATCAATTTTAGATCCTACGTTCCATATTTGGTTCTGCACTTCCAACTGACATCTGTCAATTAGAATTTTTTGAATATATCATCTGTTTCCATGATAAATAGCAAAGCTGACTAATTTTTCAAAATTAATTTCTTTATAACGCTTTAAATCTACATCAATTGATTATGAAGGAAAATGTATAATAAAACCATATAGAGAAGAGTATTTTCTTTAATATGTATAATAACAAAATGTCAAAAAATAATATTTAACTGCGTTTTTTTAGGAAAAACTGTTAAAAACTTCAAATAAGGGTACTTCCGGTGGAGTAATTATAACCAAAATCTAATCAACTCTTCATATGGTTGTACAGAAGAGAAATACGAAAGAATTGTAATTTTTAGAATTGTAGTATTGGAGTTATCGTCGGAGAAAAATTTGTCACACACGGACTGGTAGATTAAATTTATTTTTAAAAAATTCACGATGCAGTCACTCAGGTTTTATTTTTTTCTGTCTGAACCGTAACAAATATCACAAATTATACAGAGAGAGAAAAGTTTACTATTGAATGTATCTTTCTGAAAAAAAATAATTTCACGTTATTGGCGCGGCCATTAAAAAGTTATGGTCTAATCAATGTTGGGACACCTACGTTTCATACATTAGTGGTTCACTAATAATAACAAGTATCATCTCAAAAGATGACTTATAACCATATAAACTGTCATACCAAATTTCATCAAAATCGAATAAAGTGTCCAGTTATTATAAGCAAAATTAATTTTTTTTTTTAAGAACTGAAGCAGAATTCTGGGTAAATGGTACACTTTCCGGTAGAAGCAAGTTTGGTTAAATCGTCTTATTTTAGCCAGTGTTGTATAAAATACTTGCAAAAATTTATTTCAAATAGAAAATACAAAATACTAAACAAAAGTATTTCATATGTTTGGTAAAATACAATTATTTTTTTTAGTATTTCAAATATACCAATATTTCAAATACTTTTACTTTTAATTATTTGTAAATAAAGAAGATACGTTATGGTATTGTAAAAATGTTTTTTGTATTCAACTTATTCGCATATTTTTATTAATATTAAAAAGAAACTCCTACATTAACAAAGGCAAGTGTTTATTTAAGAAAAAAATTAGAGAATTATTCCATGCTACGAGACGAGAGACAACACATGACGAGGGGTTTCTATTTCAAATACATAAATCTATTTCAAATACTTGTGTATTTTAAATACAAAAATGTATTTCAGATAAAAAAATGTATTTAACATATTGAAAAATAGTATTTCATACAAATAATAGTATTTTAATGTATTAAAATATAAAATAGTTGTGAAAATTATTTAAACTAAAAATAGAAAATACTGTTATTTTCAAGTATTTCAAATAATTACTTAAAATATTTTATCTAATTCAAATACTTATTTCAATTAGTTGTATTTCAAATACTATACAACACTGATTTTAGCCTCAGGAATCTGTGGTTAAGCCATGTCCCTCTATTTAAGAGACACCCTGTATGTGTGCAGAAGACATGTTAAATACAGTAAAAGCAATATTTGGGTATAGTTCTGTAATTTTTTGTTAGAAAACGACGGTTCGATAGCTCAGTGCAATACAATACTTATATAACATTCAATGGAAATGGCGAGAGGTATTGTGCTAGCCACAACATATTTTCTTGTGTAAAATCCGCACTATACATCATACTAAGTTCTCTAATACCTCTATGTCGTCAATTAAATTTCACCAATACTTTCTCGTGCACGAAGAAATGTTTCTTTCGCGTCGTTACTCAATTCATTCTCAATCATTGGATTTGAAACTATCAGTTTCGGATTGAACTGGTTTCGAATGTTTTCAATAATAACGACACTCTATTTACGAGACTTGGGGATTATCAAATCAAATTAAGAAAAAGTTTATTGCTTGTATATTTGGCGTAAAAATAGCCACAAATATGTACGCTAACGAGCTGACGAAATCGACCATGTCTTCATAGGCCTTCAAAGATACAGACCAGATAGAAAAATAAACATAGCACAAAGTTTGCGATGCGGATTTTATATATCGAAGAGAACTTATGCCTGTTTTACATTTGTTAATTTATAATTACATTGATATACAGAGTGTCTCACAACTCGCGCCCCAGAGCGAATGAGGAAACACGAGACTGGACTCGGATGTGTAATTTCGAAAAAAAAAATCTGTTGTGTCCAGCACAAGACCTCTCGCCATTTACATTTTATGTTATATAAGTAATGTATTGCACTTCGCTATCGAACCGTCGTTTTGTAACAAAAAAATTACAGAACTTTCCCCAAATATTGTATTTTATTATATTTAACATGTCTTCTGCACACATACAATTCTAATTATATCTATTTTCCATTGTATGAGGAAGTTCCTATGTCACAGATTCTTCCAATTCATTAACAAGATTGGTGAATGGATATATGCAGGTTACCTATAATTTTAAATATTTAATTAATAAAACCATAAGAAAGATTAAATTTACTTCCCAGAAAAAGCTTTCAGAATGTAACTAAACTTTTGATTTTTGATATCTGTCATTTACAAATTATGTTATAAACATTTGAATTTCTCAACTGGTTTCCTTAGTGTGGTTTCGCCTACTCGACCTATTATATCCCGGTATTTTATATATAATAGCGTCTTTATCTCTAAATTTATAGAAGATATAATAAAAAATTTAAATGTATCAGATGTAGAATTTTGTTCTTCAAAAAGCGTAATATCAAAAATTTTCAAAAAATAATATTTAGAAGATTTTTTAAAAAAAACTACTACTTCCGGTTGTTCAATTGTTACCAAAATCTTTTCAGCTCTTCCCAGGAATGACAGATTGAGGAATTCATAGTTAAACAGGTCTTATATCTTATAGTTTTTGAGTAATCGTCCCTCCAACATCCACACATATATACACACATACATACACACACACATCCACACACACACACACACACACACACACACACACACACACACACACACACACACACACACACAGAGAGAGAGAGAGACATCATCGTAAAAATGTTAAAATCGATTTATATGGACCTTAAATCGTGCTTATTCAATAAAATCTGGATATGCGAATTTTAGCATGATTCCAACACCTCTCTTAGCGAGAGGTAAAAAATCTAGCTTAAATGATATTAGAGAAAAGACGTCTTAAAATTGACCAATCAGAGACCTACACCTTTAACGTGTGTTTGCCTTAATTTTACGTTACTATGGTTTTATACAAATCAAATCTTCTTTAAAATGTGTGGCCGACTGTAGTTTTCGAAAAATGTTAGTGTCAAATTAAATTTGAAAAGGTGAATAAAAAAAAGCTAATTCTTACCATGTATTCAGTCGCTGATTACTTAGAAATGATTATAATTTTCGGAGAATGTGGACAATAATATTTTTGTTTAACACATTTTACACAGCTGTACGTTGCACTGTACGATATAAATGATGATCTCGGATGACACCTTCGCTAACCTAAATTTGTTGACAGTGAAAAGTCAACTCTAAAGTGTCAAAATTACAGTAAGTCAAACAAATTTTGTAACTCACTAGTAGTATTTTTAAAACCTATAGCAATCAGTTTTATTTTGTAATAATATCATCACACCTCAAGATATCCTTCCGGGCCGCAAATTATTTTCTTCTATTTGTTGGCAACCTATTGTCGTCGCAAGTTGTGATACACCCTGTATTATTATGTTATTAATAGTATATTTCCAGTTTAATTGCGTTGAAATTGCCGCAAAAATTGACAAGTGTTTTGCAAATGTTTTTCCTGAAATCGTCATGTAATCTATCGTCAAACAAGTAAAATAGTATTCTAGGGACCCTAAAACGTGTTTATTCGTAAAAACTCACCACCGAATTTTTTGACCAAAGACAATACCTTCCTTACTTAAAGGTGACGGAAGGTAAAAAGGTACAATTATTTTTTTTGCATGACCTCATTATTAAGAAACAACTGCAGGGATTTATTTATGATTACTTATAGTTCGGAAAACTTGGGTTCGATCCCGACCGACAGCAAACTTTGAACAAGTGTTCCCTGTAGTTTTCTCGCCCGTGAGTTGACGCCTGATAAAATAATATTTTGTATGCTGAGCGCCGTTTATTTAAAACATTTTTGCTGAAGTTTTTCATACGAGGAAGGTACAAAATTTTTCTCTCAAAACAAGGATGTAGCTCGTATTTTATTCTATTTTATATCCCTTTGTTCATGAAGGGTTAAGGGAAAAGTAAGAAAAAATTGTCGTAAATAATTCGCGTGTGTCCCGCGATGGCTTAGTGACCTAAATTTTAAACGGGGTCTGTTTAAATATTCAAACACTTGTAGAAGCTGGCGCTGATCTTATAAATGTTTCATACTGTCAGCTTTACTACAGATCCGATGCTCTTTAAATAGGGAAACTCCATTCATAGAATTTTAAATAGCACCGTGACTCGCATCAACAGAATAACATTGGAATATTGAAAAGTCTTTTAGTGTTTTATACTCTCTCAAAACGAACAGAAGATAGTAAAGGAGTAAAAATCTATTTCAAATTGCACAAAAGTAATTCTTGTGGTGCTTTTTCTATGACAGCTTCGAATGTTCGTGAAGTGACGATGAGTAAGCTCCCGTAAAAGTACCGATATGTCATCAATAAAAAAAATCTGTTGCCAGCACAAGACCTCTCGCCATTTCCATATTAGGCTATATAAGTATTTATATTTTTTAATTCATTCTATTCTTTCTTAATCTTCTAATGTTCGAGATTCTTCCAATTCATTGATGAAATTGGCGGTATTTCTGAAGGGTATATGTAATATATGAATCTATAATTATAAATATTTAATCAATAATAAAATAAGAAATATTAAATGTACTTCCCAGAAAACGCCTTCAGTAATGTCACTGGCTTTTTAACACTCACATTTATCTGTCAATTACAAACATTTAAATTTTTCCACTTGTTTTCCATGGGCTGCCAGATTCATTTACAACTTACTATTTTATATATGTATGTCTCTATCTTTAACTCCATTGAAGATGTAATAAAAATTTTAAATGTATCGGATAGAGATTTTTATATCCTTAAATATTAGTAATAACAGTAATTTTCAAAAAATATTATTTAGAAGAGTTTTTTAAAAAAACTGCAGTTAAACATTTTTTAAGTCTTCTGGTATTTGAGAAATCGTGGTTCCAACACACACGCACACACACACACAAACATACACACACAGGGTCCCTAGAATACGATCTTACTAGTTTTACGATGATTATATATACAGGTGTATCAAGATAATGGAACAGGGCATTTTATTCATGTATGTGAAAAGATACAGAAAAAAGTGATCAAGATATTTTGTAAGGCATAGAGGGGGATACATTTTCGCTTAAACTTTATTACCTTACATCCAGTGGTACTCAAACTATAGGGCAATATTATATTTTTTTAAATGACATTATATATATATATATATATTTTATTCTCATTAAATAGAGAATTTTGTTCTGAATTCAACGATATAATAATATCATACCCTTACATTTCAAACTATAGGGCAATATTATATTTTTTTAAATGACATTATATATATATATATATATTTTATTCTCATTAAATAGAGAATTTTGTTCTGAATTCAACGATATAATAATATCATACCCTTACATTTCGAAAAAATTTCATTCAATCAATAATTTTTTAATGTTTTGCTCAGATTACTTAGATACAGTAGAAATGAAATACTAACTTTGAATTAATTTTTATAATTTTTTTCGCAATGTAAGGGTATGATATTATTATATCGTTGAATTCAGAACAAAATTCTCTATTAAATGAGTTAATAAGATATTTATAATGCCATTTAAAAAAGTATAATATTGCCCTATAGTTTGAGTATCACTGGATTTATGATAATAAAGTTTATGGTAAAATGTGTCCCCCTCTATCCCTTACAAAATATCCTAATCACTTTTTTCTGTATCTTTTCACATACACGAATAAACGGCATTGTTCCATTATCTTGATGCAGCCTATATATATATATATATATATATATATATATATATATATATATATATATATATATATATATATATATGTGTGTGTGTGTGTTTGTGTGTCTGTATATATGTGTGTTTTTTTTAAAGGTGTTACTATGTTAGAACATAGGTGAAATAAGTGTCTTCAAGTACTCGGTGATTATGTCTAAAATTTGTTTTATATATTAAGGACAATAAATATTGTACAGCCCTCGTATGAGTTCTGATTCTAAAAAATTTTTTAACAATTTATTTTTCAACAGTTTTGTATTTTCTCGTATTCTTTTTCTTGTTTAAATGCATCTGTCCTGTGTTCTAACTATATGACATTCGTTTCAACTAGTGTCACAGCAAACGCTGAGATGCATTTCATATGATTTTGCATATGTGAATAGCCGAAGGGAGCAAAAGACGTAAATTATGTCACCGCGGAATTCTTCGGAACAGACGTGCTTTGTTTTTGACCCAAATCACTCGCTATATACGATCATATTTCTATGAATAATACTACTGTGAGTGACAAGGAAAGAATGTATGAATCGCTTTGAATTTTTCGTAGATTACTTAATAAGTAAATATGTTATTAAGTATGAGAATACATAACATACGTTGCAGGCCAAAGTTTCCGCATACTATTTATTCATTTGAAATTGTAAACTTTGAAAATACGTAATTAATATTACTAACAGTTAAGAAGACTTTTACTCTTAACTAGTAACCGGGTTTTTGTTATACAGGGTGATATGTAAGTATATAACGCTTAACCTATGGTAGTACGTAGAGATGCACTCGATTTCGAGTCGATCATCGAGCCGGGCCGAAGATATATTTTATTGGGCCGAATCGGACTAATCATTTGCAAAAGTTGAGGCGAATCGGACTTTTGATTTTGGCCCGACCCGAAAATTCGAGCTTTTCGGGCCGGCCCGAAAAATCTTATAGTTCAATCAAATGCACAGTTTCCTTAATATTTTAATGAAAATGGATGAAGTTAAAAAGGATCAAAATGATTTAATAACAACATACTTCACATCTTAATAATAAAAATGTTATTTTACTTCAAAAATTCAAGGTTATTCATTAAAGCATAATAATGCTATTGTCATGTTGTTATTATTACTATTGTTACTGTTCGTATACTTAAATAAAAGTGATTTTTATTTCTACTATAATGATTTCTTGTCTTATTTTTGAGTAGAAATAAAGTTAGATAAAAAAATCCTTATGTAAATAATATCTTTTTGTATAAGATTTGTGAAATAGTTTAAATTTTCGAGCGCCTTAGGAAAACAAAGTGTTAAATACTCCTAAGTCTGTAATTTTTATAACAAACTTACATTAGAAGTGTCTCTTTTTTAACAACTTATGTTAACTAATGTCGAAAGTTATAAGGATATAGAGGTTTTTTATAAATTTGGCACGAAATAAAGTTAAACATTTCGCCTCACATAGAAATCAAAATTGGGAATGTCGGATGCACCCAATTTCGAGCTTTGGCCCGGCCCGACCCGAAGCCCGGCCCGATTTCGAGTCAATTTTCGAGCCGGGCCAACTAATTTTTTGTCGAGTCAATCTTCGATTCGGGCCGGAAATTTTTATTTTCGGGCCGAGTCGATCCTAACCTAAAGCCCGGTCCGGCCCGGCCCGAATGCATCTCTAGTAGTACTGATCCCATAGATAGTAAATCTGGAAATAATTTTTGTTTAACAAGCTTTCTACAAGAATTACTGACCTTTAAAACTGGGGTCCCGTGACCGCGTGCCTGAGTGTCTGGTCGCGAACCTAGGGGAACCGGGTTCGATTCCGACAGACGCCAAATATTTCCAATTTTAAACGACACAAAATTGACCCCTGTGGTGCACTCTCCACACCAGCTATGAGTGCCCGTGAGGTGACGTCTGGTAAGCGCCCACACGGTAAATATATCGTCATCATTACCGATGTCTACATGTGTTGTAGATACTGGCACACCCAGAAATGGGTAATATGCCGTGATGATATATTATTATTATTAAAACTGACCAATCACGTCATAGTTCAAAATTTTATAAAAAGTAAAAATCAATGTGTTCTCTGGAAAAAATGTCACACCTGTCACACATGACATAATAAGTTCATTGACTTCTATTTGGAAATAACTCTCTGTTTGGTGAAGGTTCCAGAGAAATGAATAAGCACGTTTTAAGGTCACTAGAATCCGATTTTAACATTTTTACTACAATGATGTTTGCGTGTGTGTATGTATGTATGTATGTATGTATGTATGTGTGTGTTTGTGTGTGTGTGTGTGTGTGTGTGTGTGTGTGTGTGTGTGTATGTATTTCTTGTCTTTCCGAAATCCTTAGCGAATTGCAAGGTGCCATATAATAGGCAATGTGCGTTTTCTAATGATGGAAATTGCAGTTTTTATGAACCTGCACGCTTTGTATGTGCTTATCGAACCGGTTTAAAGAGTTGTCTAATTAATTTAATTATAGAAATAACATTTAGAACGATAATTGTATCTCGCGCGCCCGCATTCATCCACATCCTGCCTGCGTGCGCGCACAACCTATCGCACTTTGGTTTCGCAAAAGCAAACAAACAAGCTCATACTTGTTTGCAACGAAGGATTACTGCAACCGGGTTTGAATTTGGATTATGGGGGATTTTGGTTTAGTTAGATTGCGTTGGTACATATCAGGATAAAAAAGAAACCGGAAAATTTAATAAAAAAAATCTGTTGTGGCCAGCACATGACCTCCTGCCAATTCCATGTTTAAAATAGCAATGAGCTTTAAGTAAAGTAACACTTCCGATTGATCGTTTGTAAACAAAATCTACATTGTTGTTCCAATAAATAGAAAAGTTTGTAATACGAAATTTTGGATTATATTTTGTTATGTTTTTCCTGAAAAATCTGTGAGCAAATACCAACTTTGCGAAGTTTTGGATCATTAATATATTTTAAGAAAAAATCGTCACACACATTATTGTCAAAATCAGCACCAACTTCCTTATGCTCTAAAACGCAATCTGTGTAAATTCTGATCCATTTCGTAAATGGGTAGTTGCAATTATTTGACACTTTGAAATCAAGTTCTTATTGAGAGTTGTTTGATATATAATGCTGCAAACATCAAACTAAAATCGAATTACCTGTATATCTAATATTTATGTATGATGGAAAATATATTATTTTTACAAACCTTAATTTTATTACAATCTTATTTAAACTACTAAATTCTTCTTAACACGGTTTCATTATTAATTTTAATGTAATTTCTTCGTGACCGCAGAGAGTAGAGTAGAGAGAGAGTAGAGTAGAGTTAGAGTAGAGTGGAGTTTACATCGGCCAGACTGGTAGAACTGTCTCTACAAGATTGAGCGAACATCATCGATCGATCAGATTGAACCAGCCTGAGAAATCGTCCGTTGCAGAACATGCCTTGGAAGAATTCCACCAAATTAAATTTGAAGATACAAAAATAATTCGAAGACCTACTCGACTTAACAACAGATTAATTAGAGAAGTCATTGAGATTTATAAAACAAGAAATATCAATCTCAATCATTCTGACGGATTAGAACTTAGTCGCGCATGGCTTCCAATATTAAATATGTTGTAATTTGTAATATGTATACAATTTTTTCTAAACTTTTTCTAACATCTGTTAATAAAGAGTACGGCTGCGGTATTTCGCTACCGATAAAAGCGTCTCTGAGTTATACAGATCACTTCTCTGCCAGTTTTTGGGACGGTTTTTCCTCTGGTAAAAGGAGATTTTTTCTTGAGAAGTTGCATGTTCGCCGTCCATGTTTTTGCCGGACATGCATATATTGTCTAGAAAAATGTGTACATAAAAAAGGTAACATTTATGAACATTTCTTGTTACCATGGTTACTTGTTGTTTTTGTTATTTAAAAAAATATGTCATTGTATCCCCTGATGAAGGCACCAGTTTATGGTGCCGAAACGTTGGGTTAAAATAATAAATTACAGAACTTAAACTAAAAAAAAGGTAGTATTTTTCCAATTATGTCAATTTGTGAGTGATGTACAAAAAGAAATTATTTTATAATTCAATATTTAAAGTTATTTCAAGTTATTTACTAAATGCTTATTGTAGAATTGTGCCATTATATTTAATTTGTATTGGTAAAAGTTGCTAAAAAATTATATTCAATGAATTTTTTACAAGAAAAACTGTTAAAAGCTTGTATAAATGATACTTCCGGTTATCCGATATAAACTAAATACTAATGAGCTCTTCCCACATTAACACAAAACGTGCTTATTCACTAAAATCTCTATATGTGATTTTTAGCACGATCCCTATACCTCCCTTACCTAAGGTAGCGGGAGGTAAAAATCTCGCCATTTCCGTTTTGTTACATAAATTTAACATTTCTTATACACAAAAATAATTCTTCCATTCTATAAGCAATCTAGGCCTATTCTTTTAAAATATTCGATCCTTTGATTAATACGAAAATGAATGTGGGCAAATATTATTGAGCAGTAAATACTAAATACAGTTAATTCATGACTGTTGCATTAAATGCAACATTAATAATCCTTGTAATTAATAAAATATCTGTATGATTTCATATATGAACTATGCCATAATTATATTCAGGTGCATGTGTGCCTATATAAGGCTTAGAACTAACACACACACACACACATGCACACACACACACCAATACAAACACAGTTGAGTATCAAGGGTGTAGTAGAAAAGTTAGAATCAATTCACAACATACTGAGAGTGTATGGTTTTCCGTGTAGAGCTAGACCCAGCGCCAGCAGGCTTACGAGTACAGTTGCTATACTAGGGAAAGTATTGGAAAACTTTCCAGGGTCCCAGAAGACCGCGATCTTTCCCCAATAATGTCCATGATTCACTGCTTTTCCTTTCAAAACGATGGAGGCAACAAAATATGAACAACTGGGAGAATCATCGTACACAAAAATGCCCATCCAAAACAAGAAAATTTGAAAAAGTGTTATAAATGTACGAAAAACAAATCCATATTTATGGGTAACCAAACCATTGCTGTCTTTCTCGCACTAGTTTCAGTAGTAGGCTGATCGAGAAAGATAGCAATGTGTGTGTATGTGTGTGTGTGTGTGTATGGCTGGATGTTGGACGGACGATTCCTCAAAAACTGTAAGACATAAATCTTTCTTATTGTTTTATTAATTAAATATTTGTAATATGCATATATCCATCAGAAATACCGCCAATCTGCTTAATGAATTGGAAGAATCTGTGACATTTAGGAACTTCCTCATACAATGAAAAATATATATAGTGTGCAGAAGACATGTTAAATACAATAAAAAAACAATATTTGGGTAAAGTTCTGTAATATTTTGTTATAAAACGACGGTTCGATAGCAAAGTGCAATACAATACTTATATAGCCTAATATGGAAATGGCGAGAGGTCTTGTGCTGGCCACAACAGATTTTTACCTTCCGTCACCTTTAGGTAAGGAAGGTATTGTCTTTGGTCAAAAAATTCGGTGGTGAGTTTTTAATGAATAAGCACGTTTTAGGGTCCGTACAATACAAATTTACTATTTTTAAGATGATGTCTGTATGTATGTGTGTGTCCGTGTGTGTGTATGTGTGTCCGTGTGTGACAAATTTTTCTCCGACGATAACTCCAATACTACAATTCTAAAAATTATAATTCTTTCGTATTCCTCTTCTTTATATCCATATGAAGAGCTAATTAGATTTTGGTTATAATTGATCCACCGGAAGTACCCCTATTTGAAGTTTTTAACAGTTTTTTTTTTGGAAAAACGCAGTTAAATATCATTTTTCGATATTTTGTGATTATCAATATGAATCAATAGCTTATTCTCTATACGGTTTGATTATACATTTTCCTTCATATTCAATAGTTATAGAGTTATAGAGACATTAAGAGATATTAACTTTCAAAAATTAGTCAGCTTTGCTAAAATTATGGAAACAGCAGATATTCAAAAAAATTTGATTGACAGATGTCAAATGCAAAACCAAAGTTATATGTGAATGTGATAGAGTTTCTCTCGCAAGTGACTTGCAGTTGCGCCTCGCCTCAAAATTTGAATTTTTAATGCCTGAAGTACGAGAAAGGCCAAAGAGAAGATGTAAGGATTATGTAGCAGAAGATTTGAGAGAGGAAGAATTGCGTGAAGAAGATGTGTTGGACAGGAATGAGTTAAAGAGAAGAGTAAGAAACAACGACCCCTAATAAAATAGGGAAAGGAACTTTCGGTACAAAATTTGTAAAAAATAGTGTGTTCGGGTTACAATTTTATAGGATATACAGAATCTTTTTCAAGGAACTATAGGTATGGGATATATACAAAATACATCGAATTGACGGAAGGTTTTGTGCTTGCCACAACAGATTATTTTTTTTTTATCTTAATCGTTATTAATTGTGTAGTACTTTAAGTATAAAGTGTACATTTTACTATATTTTGTTATGGTGGAGGATGCTTTCAAAAGAGAAATAGCTACATAAGTAATGTAAGATAAAATATGAATACAATAAGTGTATTTATTTTATATACAGTTTCTTCTATAACAGATTCATCACCACATTATATTTATTCTAATGTGCGATATTTTTATCAATCGCCAATTCATTCCTTATTCTCATTCTGTGCTGATGAGTTACTGTATATAATTTGAAGTGTAATCTGTCGATTTGTATGCAACTCTTGTGCATTGTTTAACACTGCCATATAGGGCGTATCTCTGTCTGTGTGTATGTGTATGTATTTATATGTACCAAACCGAGTACCATAAGTGTGTGTGCGAGTATACGCTTGTACCGGCTACTTGCGAAGTACTAGTACCACGTGTCCAACCGGAAGTGGCCTTGAATTCACCATAGGGGAGACGACATATTGATTTTAAACCCAGACATGCATATGCAATATTTGTACACACGTGAACGTAATTGATACAAGAAAGACAATTAGCCGACAATGTAATTATGCCATTTAAAATGGCGATAGGTTTCTAGTAAACAAATCATAGTACGCGATATATTTTAAATTTGGTTGTTTCTAACAATTGGAACTGTCTAAGATTTAATAAAGAAAAATCTTTTGTGTCCAGCACAATACCTCTCGCCGTTTCCATCTTGTGTTATATAAGTATTGTGTTGACTTCGCCATCGAAACATGGTTTTATAACAAAAAAATCTGATGTGGCCAACACAAAACCTCGCGCTATTTAACTTTTATTAATTTAAATACATATACAGTATTGGCCATAAAGTTAGCAACTTAAAAAAAATTCAATTGCTCTAATGTAAAAACTGGGATTTCAGAAATAAATTACTGCAGTATTAGTGTCTTGAACCAAATTTACATTAAAATAATTTGCATTATATTAAAAAAATTGATTCACCTGATAACAATTGGAGATTTATCAATCGAAACTTTGTGTAACTCAAAAAAAATAAAGACAATGAAAGTTCGAAATACTTCTTTTATACTTAAAAATTGATTTATGTGCAAAAAAATATTTTTTATTTGGACATAAAAATAAAAATAGCAACTTTTATAAAATTAATATAAAAACTAAATTTTCTAATATTTAGTGTAATAACCGGAACTACGAGAATTTATTACTTCTTCTCGTTTCATCATTAATTCAAGTAATTTTGTTATTACATTTCTATCAATTAATCTTAGTTCATCACTAAATAATACTCTTTTCCACATGTCAGTTGTCCAGTTTACATGATTTTCTGCAAAAAAATAATCGGGCCTTCACGTTCTTCTTCGAAAGAAGTGGTTTCTTTGCAGGCCGACGACTATAAAGTTCTCCGGCAACTAATATTCTTCTTACCTGTCTTGAAGATATTTTATCTTTAACATTACTTAGTAGAAAGCCTAAAATTTTCTTTGATGATAACAATGGATTTTTAACGATATGTGTTTTATCATTCTGTCGCTTCGGTTTGATGTTTTTTTTTTGTCTACTAGAAATTGTAGAAGGCTCAATATTACCCTCCCTTCGAAAATGGATTATTATTCGTTCTATTGTAGATTTATGCAAATTAAAGTTCTTCGACATTTTATTCCGCGAAGCACAATTTTCATATGATTTAATTATTAAATTGCAAAATTCTTTAGTCAAAGTCTTATTACGACCTATAATTTTGAAGTATTAATTTATATTTTTTAAACAATTATAAGATATAAACGTTGAAATTGAGAACATAAAGACATTCATTATGTAGTTGCTATTTTTATGTCCAGACAAAAGTAAGAATTATGCAAATTAAATAAATTCTATAAATTTAATATAAATTATTTTAACATAAAATAAACTTATTTTAAGAGGTTATTCTTTATGTAATTTATTTTCAATATTCTTATGTTCACTTCAGAGAAATAGAATTTTTTTAAAAGTTGCTATCTTTATGGCCAATACTGTATAAGCAAAAATTCAAATGCATCCTTTGGGGTTTATTACAGATTTCGTTTTCCTTTATGAAATATAGTAATTTACGTAACAAGACCTGAAAGTGATACTTTACTGGGTGAGCAAGCATATTCCAGAGCGAGCTTTGGAAGCTTGTGAGCCCAGTATAGACACTTTCAGGTCATGTTGGGTACAATATTTTTTTTGCGATCCTGAAAAAAGAATAAAAAAGTATTATTTTATTTTTTACTGCGAGCAAATAAGAAATAAATAAACAACTGATCTCCTTGGAAACATTTAGCTTTACCAGTCCCGGGAACGGTAAAGTACTTTCTGATCCATTATAGACTACTTTCCGAGCTAGCTCAGCAAAGGACTTTCCGGTCTAAATAAGGTGCGTTCGGTAAATGAGTTCTGTTCACTCTTTTCACTCTGTACACTCCTAGCACCGTTCGGTAATTACATGGAGTGAGAAGCGTCTTAAAATGGAGCGTTCGGCAAATGCAGAATGGAGTCAAGTGGAGTGAAAAGTGTTAACTCCATAAGTCCAACCTCGATATGCAAGCATACATGGAGTTTTTTTGTTTTATTTGACATCTGTCAGATCATTTTGTATTTTTATGTTGAAATATATTATTATACACAATTATTTTATATTTATAATATTGTTTTGTAATATAACAAGGCACAGTATGTCGGAACGGTAAGAATTCTGTACCATATCTAATATATACTTTCTTCAGAATCATTAAAGAATAATACCAAACTGAATAACTTCAGTATAGTTCATTATTTATTTTTCTTTTTAGCAGTGCAGTATATCAGATTGTCAAAAAAGGAGGTTATTATATTCGTGCACCAAAATTTTAACTTTACTCGTTCGGTTAATCACAAATAAAGGAGTGTACCTTGTTCCCTCGATCTACTCCAACTCCAGCTCTACTCCCACTCCACTCCAACACCGCTCCATAACTACTCCAACTCCGTATGATTTACCGAACGCACCTATAGTGATCAGAAAGAGCTCATTTTCTGGGCGATCGCGAAAAAAATTGAGAATGATTTTGTTGATTCGAGACGAAGAAGTGAGAAAGAATAATAATGATAGTTTGTTACTGGTTCGGTTCTTGTGTAGGATTTTCGCTTGTTGTAACTTGTAAGTCAGCTTACAAAACATAAATTTCGTGGTCTATTTTAACTGACAGTGTACACATATGAATCAAAGGCTGCCATGCACACAATTTCGATAATAAATCACACATTCGATATATGAAATAATGTCTATTAACTTCCACCCATTTCTCCGACGAATTGAAATAAAAATGCGGTGCACTTTTTAAATTTTCAATGAACTTTACTTGTAAGGAAACTTGCTTCGCGGATACACTAATCTATTAGCCATTAATCATTAACATATAATCGCTGATATTGAGCTTATAGTAACAATAAAACACTTAACCTCACTTTCCGACATAATCGAGTTATTCAGTAGCCTACACACGACACTGTGGAATAGAGTTTAACACTCACTGTCATTCAATAACATAAAAATTATACTATATGATTGAGTCATATGTTCAAGGTGGAGATCTGTAAATCGCAACCTACGGCCGTTTTGAGGGTCAACATATAAATTAATATCGGTTTTATTTCATTTAGGTGTGACCAAGAGTAGTTTTGCTTTAGTAAAAAAATAATTTAATGTATAGTAATGATTTCAGTGTCCAGGTACATATTAAATTTTATTTAATACCGAAATTTGTGAAAATTAAAGGAATGTTTGTTTTTATAGGTTATTTTGACATCAAACAAATGAACTTATATTATGTGTGTTATCTCAAACTTAAAATTATGTGTGTTATCTCGAACTTCGTCAGTCGAATTATTTAATTCGATTTTTTCGCCCATATTTTTTTGCCATTTTACGAACAAATTTATGATTGATGATGAATAATGATCATAAAAGAAATTCAAAATCCATATTCAGAAAGACCTTCCGTTAATTTAATGTATTTTATACAAATCCCAAAAGTTCATTGGAAAATATTCATATACAAATACTCTAAAAATGCGTACACTTACGTAACATTCTCTTTACAATCAAATAATATTACTTCCAAGTTTATATCTCTACCCATTTTTGAATTATTGCCCCAAAAGTCAATATACCCCACATTTAGATAAAAACTTCAAAATTTTCAAAAATCTAATTTTTATGTATCTATATACTTCTGATTCCAAATTTTGAAACCGCAGATCGATATCTCTTTTCGTTCTCGAGATATTTAGATTCAAAGTTTTGCTCAAAACTGCCCATTTTTGGGTAATAACCCAAAAATGGGTCGCGATATGAATTTGGCGACAACACCATTCGATTCTACGGGCAAAATTACATAAGTACAACCAATTTTCAGGATTGTTGAACACCGCATACAATCACCAAAGCAAATTAACTGAAAACGGCCAAAAATCGAAAAAATCTTAAGGGGTACCCCTTACGATTTTTTCAGATTTTAGCCATTTTCAGGGATTTTCAAGCTTTTATTCATAAAAAATGAACCGGTTGGACAAAAATTATGAAAACTGCTATACTTATGTATTTTTGTCCGTAGAATCGAATGGTGATGTCGCCAAATCCATATCTCTACCCATTTTTGGGTTAATACCCAAAAATGGGTAGTGTTGAGCAAAATTTTAAATATAAATATCTCGAGAACGAAACGAGATATCGACCTGCGGTTTCAAAATTTGGAATCAGCGCATTGAGAAGAATCTAGATACATAAAAATTAGATTTTTGAAAATTTTGAAGTTTTTATCTAAATGTGGGGTATATTGACTTTTAGGGCAATAGTTCAAAAATGGGTAGAGCTGTAAACTTGGTAGTAATATTATTTGATTGTAAAGAGAAGAAGAATTTAGTATTTTAAATATGATTTTAATGAAATTAAGGTTTGATGCTGATTTTTATAAGAATGTGTGTGTGTGTGTGTGACGATTTTTCCTTAAAGCCTATTAAAATATGATCCAAAACTTCTCAAAATTGGTATTTAATACTCTTATATACATAATTTGAAACAACATATTAGATTTTGACTATATATGATAAACCGGATGTAGTACTTAATTTGAAGCTCTAACAGATTTTTCAGGAAAAAAATAATAAAATATAATCCAAAATTTCGTATTACAAACTTTTCTATTTATTGGAACAACAAAGTAGATTTTGTTTACAAACGATCATCTTAAGCTACTTTAAGCTCATTGCTATTTTAAACATGAAATTGGCGGGAGGTCATGTGCTGGCCACATCAGATTTTTAATTTGGTTTCTTTAGTTTACTTGCATTAACTTTGATATTGATAGCAATTGTTTCTACTTGTTTAGTTTTACAATTTAATTTTTTAATTTAATTGTTTCTATAAGACCAGCATTCATCTACAGTCCAGAAATTTACCCACATTAACCAATTACATTTAAGTCTTTCTAGAACTACAAATCGTTTCTAATTTAGATAAAGTTTCATAAACAAATAGTAAATAGTGGTGGACCTCATTGTGTTATTCAGTAATGAAGTTCTTGTATTTTATCTTTGTGATCAGCTCTAGATCAGTCGTGTATCTAGCTCATCTGATTCTTTCTGGTTGTGTGTATAATGTTGTTTGTTTCTCATAACTCTTGGTGGTACATTCCGGGTTTGGTTGCGAACATGAACATCGCATACCGGCTCGGTGGGTGGTCGATTGTTCTTCCAAGTCTGAGAAACAGCCATCCACTATCGACCTGTCATCAGCGCTCATCCGATCCACTCTCCACTAGATACTATAGATACTCAATACTCACAACACGGAAAGAGTGGAATTCTTCATAGAATTATAAGGTATGAGCAGATAACGAAACGATGAGATAGAGATACATATCGGAAAAACTTAAAAGGATACATATAGGTACAGAAGTATAAGGCTGTGTCCGAAGTCGCATTTTGGCATTTAGTAATTAGGATTTAGGTCTTCTTCACATAAATACAACTCCGAATGGGACACTAGTGATATCTATTGGTTTGTATGGCAACACTTTAGAACAACAAAAATTAATTATACAATTCGATTCAATTTGATGCTTGAGAGTAAATGTTAATATTATATTTCATAAAATAGAAGCTAAGAAGCTATTCTTTGACAGTAAATTTGTCGTTTTGTGCAAATTATAGCAACGAACATGATTTGTTTAATTAGTGCGCGTCAACTTCAAGGCATAGTGTGCTCCTGCAAAACCCTAAAATCTAATTCCTAAAATCCTAAATAATCACTAGATTTAGGGCATATAAATTTAGGATTTAGATATTAGGGTGATAAAAGTGCAACATCGGACACAGCCTAAGTAGACACTGCTAGAAGTTAGCATCAGATAAATGTATCATTCAAAAGTTAATACGAAGAAATTGAATTGAGAAAAAGACATATGGTTCATATTTTTACCTCCCGCTACCCTAGGTAAGGGAGGTATAGGGATCGTGCTAATAATCGCATATAAAGATTTTATTGAATAAGCACGTTTTGATGTCCCCAGAATCCGATTTTAAAATTTTTACAATGATGTGTGTAGGTATGTGTGTGTGTGTGTGTGTGTGTGTGTGTGTATGTGTGTGTCTGTGTGTGTGGATTTGGTGCACACGATTACTCAAATATTATCAATCAGAAAAATTTGAAATTTTGTATACCCATTCTATACTAATATGAGAAGTGCTCATTAGTTTTTAGTGTATATCGGATAACCGGAACTATCATTTATACAAGCTTTTAACAGTTTTTCTTGAAAAAATTCATTGAATATAATTTTTTACCAACATTTACTAATTAAAATTGAATATAATGGTACAATCTTCAATTCTATGATAATAACATTTAGCAAATAACTCTAAATAACTTTAAATATGAATATATAATATAATTTATTTTCATGTATCACCTAGCCTATGCATCAATCAAAAACATAATTTTAATGACAGTTTTGACGTATTTAAACAAATGTCACTGACAGAAAGCAATTATATTAAAATTAATAATGAAACCGTGTTAAGGAGAATATAATAGTAAAATATTTAATTAAAGTTTGTAAAAATAATATATTTTCCATCATACATAAATATTAGATGTACAGGATGATCTGATTGCTATTTTTGCAGCACACATTTACGAAATGGATCATGTACGGCGAAGAATTTACAAAGATTGCGTTTTAGAGCACCTAGAAGATGATGGTGATTTTTATAAGAATGGGTGTGTGACGATTTTTCCTTAAAGCCTATTAAAATATGATCCAAAACTTCTCAAATTTGGTATTTAAAACTCATATATAATTTGAAACAACATATTAGATTTTAACCATATATGATAAATCGGATGTAGTACTTAACTTAGCTCTAACAAATTTTTGAGGAACAACAATAAAACAATCCAAAATTTCGTATTACAGACTTTACTATTTATTGGACAACAAATTAGATTTTATATACAAAAGATTAACCGGAAATGATACTTTACTTAATGCTCACTGCTATTTTAAACATGGAATTGGCGGGAGGTTATATGCTGGCCACAACAGAGTTTTCCATTTTACTTATAAAAATGCTCAAAGTAAAAGGGAGTATATCTTGGATCTGCTATATATTTTAGTTTATTTTATCTGTTCGCTTTGTTGGTTTACGGGGTCTGTCGCACCTTTGTTATCAGCTGATGATTTTGGCTATTTATATTTGGTAATAATTCCATTTACTGTATTTTTATTAATCTTTAACAAGCCAGCTATTTCGCGAGAACCCTTTCCTTGTCGAAAAAGATTTATTACGGATTCTTGTAACCGAAGGTGGGTGTGTTTCACAAATTTGATAGACAATAATCTACATTTAATTTAATTTCGGTATCTGATGAAAAATTTCAATAAAATAACTATATAACTAATATAAGCTACAATGTGGCACAATATGAACATGATCAATTTCGTTTGAGCCTATAAAATTCAATGAACATAAATTTTAAAATATGTTGACTATACTAATTACAATTAACATTCGTAACAGTTGTGCACAATATAAATTATGGCCAGCACAAAACCTTCCGTCAATTCGATGTATTTTGTAAATATCCCATACCAAAAGTTCCTTGAAAAAGATTCTATATATCCTGCAAAATTGTAACAAGAACACACTATTTTTACAAATCCATACTGTAAGTTCCTTTGAAAAGATTCTAAAATCCAATACAATTATAATACGAATACGAACGTATGTACATTATATATTGCTCTTAACACTTCCTCCTCTTCAACTTTTCCCTATTTTATTAGAAGTCGCTGTTTCTTACTCTTCTCTTCTACTCATTCCTGTCCAACGTATCTTCATGACACAGTTCTTCTTCCCTCAAATCTTCTGTTATACAGTCCTTCCATCTTCTCTTTTGCCTTTCTCGTACTCCTAGCATTATAAGTTCCTATCTTGCGCCGAGGCCGCAAATGCAAGTCACTGGCGAGGGACACTGTCACTTATATCACTTTCAGATCATATACTTCCCAATTTGGTTTTGCACTTGACACTGGCATCTGTCAATTAGAATTTTTTAATATATCTAATGTTTTAATAATTTTTGCAAAGCTGACTGATTTTTGAAAGTTAATCTCTCTTAATCTCTCTCTATAACTCTATATCTATTGAATACGAAGGAAAATGTATAATCGAACCATATAGAGAATAAGATAATCTTTCTGTTGATAATCACATAAAATATTGAAAATAATATTTAACTGCGTTTTTTCAAGAAAAAATGTTAAGAACTTCAAATAAGGGTACTTCCGGTTGATCAATTATAACCAAAATCTAATCAGCTCTTCATAGGGTTGTAAGGAAGAATAATACGAAATAATCATAATTTTTAGTAGTTTTGGAGTTATCTTCGGAGAAAAATTTGTCACATACACACGGACACACACGCGGACACACACACACACACACACACATACATACACACATACATACATACATCATCGTAAATCCAGTAAAATCGTATTTTAGGGACATTAAAACGTGCTTATTCATTTAAAACTCCCCATCGAATTTTTTGACCAAAGACAATATCTTCCTTACCTAAAGGTGACGGAAGGTAATAAATATTCTTTTAAAAGAAGTTAAATATGTGTGGCTCAAAACTTTTATACGTAACTATATATCTCAATCCCAATATTCTTTTGGGTTGCTGTCAATGTCAAATTAATCATTAAATGTAGCATCAATCTTTTCTTCACACTAAAATCTTTTACCTAATTAATGATCTATTTTATAAAACATTCAAAAGTGTAATGATATTTTTATTTTGGGATGTATATCTCTCTAAACAATGCCTAATAAAAATATCTCTATCTCAGCGGTGTAACAGTAATCTATATTTATAATTTAAGCTACTGTAACAGTACTATATAAAAACCACAAGTAGGCACAAATGAAACTTAAACGTATAACAGTAAATTTTTTCCTCTTGAAGAAAATTAATCCGATTCCAATTCCGGTTGTGTTTGAACCTACGTAGTTAGGTTAGGTTTACATATGGACTACCCACAGCTCACAGTCATTGCGACTGTTGTGAGGTTATACTTCCTAATGACATAACCTGAAAATGGACCGGCGAGGTCAGTGAGATTAGCAAGGATAAGAAGATTTGTAGAATTAATTAATTATATTTAAGTGGAAGTAATAAATGTTATGATTTTCCAGGGAAATTTTACGGTTTTAGAAAGATTAAATTAAAAAATTACAGTAATGTTATTTAATTTTTAATACAGAGAATTTATTTTAAAATGCAACATAGGAGCGTTCGATAAATCATACGGAGTTGGAGTATTTACGGAGCGGTGTTGGAGTGGAGTGGGAGTAGAGCTGGAGTTGGAGTAGATCGAGGGAACAAGGTACACTCCTTTATTTGTGATTAACCGAACGAGTAGAGTTAAAATTTTGGTGCACGAATATAATAACCTCCTTTTTTGATAATCTGATATACTGCACTGCTAAAAAAATAAATAATGAACCATACAGAAGTTATTCAGTTTGGTTTTATTCTTTAATGATTTTGAAGAAAGTATATATTAGAAATGGTACAGAATTCTTACCGTTCCGACATACTGTGCCTTGTTATATTACGAAACAATATTATAAATATAAAATATTTGTGTATAATAAAATATTTCAACATAAAAATACAAAATGATCTGACAGATGTCAAATAAAACAAAAAAACTCCATGTATGCTTGCATATTGAGTTTGGGCTTATGGAGTTAACACTTTTCACTCCACTTGCCTCCATTCTGCATTTGCCGAACGCTCCATTTTAAGATGCTTATCACTCTATGTAATTACCGAACGGTGCTATGAGTACAGAGTGAACAGAACTCATTTGCCGAACGCACCTATTATGGTTCATCACTTCCATGGTTACTCGCTATTGTCAAAAAATGACAGCAATGTAATATTTGTCCATTTTAAAATGCAACATTATAAATAGTATTGCAGCACAGGAGATAGCTCCAGAACACATCACAAATGGTGTCAATTCTTATTACGACCGACTAGAATATTGTCTCAATGTGAATGGGGAATTTTTTAACATTTATTACTTAAAAGTTATGAATTTTTGTAAGCTAAAGTTTGTTAAGATGTGTAGTGCAACATTCATGTTTTGATTTTTTGTTAATCGTATGTAGGCTAATTTATAGGAAATTAGTTTTGATAATACAAAACTACAAATTTTGTATGTTGCATTTTAAAATGGACAAATATTACATTGCTGTCATTTTTTGACAATAGTGAGTAACCATGAAACTGACTGACCATATGTTGCATGTTAAAATAAATTCCCTGTATATATATATATATATATATATATACAGGGTGTAAATTTTAAAACGGGTCATAAGGCTATAACATAGAAAAACAGTTTTTTAGACGCCAAAAGTTTCTATTTTAATTTATTGATAAAAGAATTAGCGCATATTATATAAAAATAACAATAGCCATGAAACTGACAGTAACAAAACATTGTCATCTTTTAATAACATGATAGGGGACAATTAAAGATTAAAGTTATTAATTCATGAACTAATATAAAATAACATAAAATAAAGAAAATACTAGGATATTTATTTAAGAAACAATTATATTTATTGTAATAGGTATTTTCAAATTAAAGATGATCTACATGTAATTAGAAATAAGTTATAAGAAACGAGAAAAACTGCAAACTATAAGGGAAAAATAATTTGTAATTTTTCTTCATGAGACAAATTATCCATGATTTCTAGTTAATAAAACGAAAATAATAATAATTTAATAATAATGTCCAAAAAACGTTTATCAATGACAGTCTTAAGGCAAAAATAGTTTTGTTTTGTTTCTGTCAGTTTCAAGGCTAATAATATTTTTTCGTAATTGTGCAAATTTTTAAATTAATTTTCTGGCTTTACATGAAACAAAAATGTAATGTGTTTGGTATCAAAAAAATCGTAATTTTTTTCCTTTATAATATGCACTAATTCTTTTTTCAATAAATTAATGTAGAAACTTTTGGCGTCTAAAAAAACTGTTTTTCCATGTTATAGTTTTAAAATTTACAGCCTGTATATATATTTAAATGGGAACCTATTAATTTTACTCTACCATTCGACAGAGTGTTTTTTCTCTTTACAACAGTATGTTTGGTTTATTATTTTTCAATTTCATTTTAATAAAATTTTACAAGGAAAAACACCGGTTTAAGTATTTACGAATAGTAGGTTCATCTAAGATAGACAAAAATATTTTCAATAAAGTTGTCGGTCACAATCTTATAATTAAAAACAAATTAATAACTGAGTAAATTACATCGCACGAGTTTGTTTATCGCTTCGCTTTTGTCAAAATTGTGCCATTATATATTAAGAAATTGTGTAAGCGGTTTCCAAAATTTGGGACAAAACATATATTTTTAAATGGAACTATATATTTTTTAATATATTATTGGAAAGAGTATTTTTTTCTCTTTCCAATAAGGTAATGTTGTTTATGTACAATTTTTATTTTGTCTACATGACCAATTTTCTAATATGAAGTGGCACAATATAGAATCTTTTTCAAGGAACTTTGGGTATGGAATTTGTACAAAATACATCGAATTGACGCAAGATCTTGTGCTGGCCAGAACATATTTTTTCATTTGCTACTGTAATTGTGGACCCGATTAATATGAAATATATGACTTTTAAATTGCGAATTTCATATCTCATTAATTTTATAATGAATGAATGAGTGATAGATCTAATTAATTTAGAAATTCATTTGATAATTTTTATTTGATTCATGCTAATAATATTACAAGAGATAATCTTTTTGCCCTCCTGTACAATGACAATAGTAAAAATGGGAATATACCAAGATATATTTATCTTTAACATGTCAAATAGGAATTTTATAACATTGATAATACATGAAACAAGTTTTGTAAATAACGAAACTTTTACAATTTTGCGAAGCAGTTTTCACTGGAAGAAGAATATAAACTTACATAGTTTCAATGACAGACAGAATAAAAGTCACTTTGACAATGAATATGTCATAACTTATTTTATATATACATATGTGTTTCAAGACGAATTATTATTAGAATACAAATAGTTTTAGGGATAACATTTTCCCTTAATTCTAGAGTTATATTGTATATATATTTTTTTTATTGTATTTAACATGTCTTCTGCACACATACAATTCTAATTATATCTATTTTCATTGTATGAGGAAGTTCCCAAGTATCAGAGACTCTTCCAATTCATTAACTAGATTGGCGGTATTTCTAATGGATATCAGCATTTTACCTACAATTTTAAATATTTAATTAATAAAACAATAAGAAAGATTAAATGTGCTTAACAGAAAATGCTCTCAGAATGTTATTAAAACTTTTGATTTTTGACACTGATATCTGTCATTTACAAACTATGTTATAAACATTACTATGTTATAAACATTTGAATTTGTCAACTGGTTTCCTTAGTGCCTCAGCCTCTGCGATGTACTACATTAAATTATTCTATGTATTACATGGTGCACTCTCCACACCAGCTATGAGTGCCCGTGAGGTGACGCCTGGTAAGCGCCCACACGGTAAAATATATCGTCATCATTACCGATGTCTACATGTGTTGTAGATACTGGCACATTCAGAAATGGGTTATATGCCGTGATATATTTTTTTTTTATTATATATATTACATATATTAACAGTGCTTTTATCTCTAAATCTATACAAGATATAATAAAAATTTTAAATGTATTAGATGGAGAATTTTATAGTTTAAGTATTGTAATTTATTTTTATTTAATAATATGAGTTCTGAAAGATATTTTAATAATTTGGAGAATTTTATGTTCATCAATATTTGTAATAGGAATAGGTAACGAAAATTTCCAAAAAATAATATTTAGAATATTTTTTTAAAGAAACTATTACTTCCGGTTTTCCAATGGAGTATATATTCGTAGTTTACGAAAAAATAATTATTAAAACTTTGGAGAAGGGATCTGTGACGTCAGTAGGGTAGAATGATCGAAGAAGACAGTTAGACTGACATATCTATCTCAGTCTAACTGTCTTCTTCTACCATTCTACCTTACTGAAGTCACAGATTCTTTCTCCAAAACATTAAATTGCTAATAAGAATATTATTACAAACTAATGTTTAGTTTTTATTATTATAATGAGAAGCTAAAAGAGATTTGTTTTTATATATTATGACATATATTGAAATTCGATTATGGTCACATACCCCATTGTTACCAAAATCTATTAAGCTCTTCCCAGGAATGTCAGATTGAGGAAACTGCAGTTAAATATTTTTTAAGTGGTTCCACACACACACACACACACACATACACACACACACACACACACACACACACACACGGACATAATCGTAAAAATGTTATAATCGGACCTTAAAACGTGCTTATCCACTAAAATCTGGATTATGCGAATTTTAGCATGATTCCAATACCCATCGACCTTTAAACTAATAGACGCAGCGTACAAGCAAAACGCTTGTCCCGCCATAACGGTGCAGACACAGTATCTCTATTCTTCAACAGTACGGAAGTTAAGAAAACGCGGCAAAATAAAAATTTGATTTGTCCCTAACTTGTTATACTTGGTGCATAATCGCTAAGAGTATATATATTTAATTTGTTGTGCATAATTACTTTTATTATATATTTTTAATAAAATATATTGTATACATATATTATATTATAGGGAACAAGTAATAATTAATAAGAACTTACATATGAAATGACACAGCTAAACGGCGTACGTACTGATGATTGCACAAAATACACCGTTTCCCCATTATTTTGTCGCATATGCACCTCACAACACATATTCGTATATGTTGACAGAAATAATTGTAAATGTTCTTCAAAAAAGTAAATAATACACAGTCACGAAACGTCAAATAGATTTTGACAACTATTTAGTGATAGAGAGCGATGTATAGAGGTTTACATATGGCTGAAAAAGATGTACAATGAGTACGAACGCATGCGCAGTATACTTTCACTGAGAACTTCCGTATTGTTAAAGGACAGATTATATATTTCTATCCTTTTATGTTGGAGCATTATTCTAACAATAAACGAATAGGAAACACTTGGTCCATTAGTTTATAGGTCGATGCCAATACCTCTCTTAGCGAGAGGTAAAAACGAATTTATTATTAACAGCGTGTTAAAATGTAATTGTTATAATTTTGTATTAATTGTTGTTATCCTTTTCAGGAAGAAGGATGGGACGCTTGAGCGTCCTGACAGCATCCAGAATGTTCTTCGTCATAATCTTCTGGGCGTCTGTCGTCTCCTTCGTCTCTTCACAATCCAAGGGCACTGGCATTTGTAAGTTTCCACTATTTCCAACTTAATATTTAATAGTTAGTTTCGTCAATATTTTGGTACGCGTAGAATGCGGAAAAATACGCTATTTGTAATTTCGATGGCGACCTTGTCAATATCAGCATCAGCCCGCGTAGTGTAGATTTTCTGTGAGGAATGCAGATTGATTACGAGTTGGAGTGAAGTGAGGATTTCAGTGTATGCGGGAGGTTGGGTTGGATTATGCAATGATCTGAAAACAGATAAAGAGGATTGCAAACACATGCATATTGCATGACGGAGGAGACTCTCATTACAATACCACTCACAGCAAGAGATAGAACAGATTTTAGAATCTCTTGCAAACTTTACTAACAAAGAAAGATGTTTTATTTTTTACCTCCCGCTACCCCAGAATCCGATTTTAACATTTTTACAATGATGTCTGTAGGTATGTATGTGTGTGTGTCTGTGTGTGTGTGTGTGTTTTTGTGTGTGTGGATCATGTGGACACGATTACTCAAATACTATCAATCAGAAAAATTTGAAATTTTGTATATCCATTCTATACTAATGTGGGAAGAGCTCATTAGTTTTTAGTGTATATCGGATAACCGGAAGTATCATTTATACAAGCTTTTAACAGTTTTTCTTGTAAAAAAATTCATTGAATATATTTTTTTAGCAACTTTTACCAATATAAATTGAATATAATGGCACAATCTTCAATTCTACGATAATAGCATTTAGTAAATAACTTGAAATAACTTTATATTATATTACAAAATAATTTATTTTTGTATATCACTTTGCCTCTGCGTCAAACAAAAACAATACTAATAACAATAATAACAAATTTGACATATTTAAACAAATGTCACAGTCACGAAGCAATTTTCATTAAAATTAATAATGAAACCGTGTTAAGAAGAATTTAGTAGTTTAAATATGATTCTAATGAAATTAAGGTTTGTAAAAATAATATATTTTCCATCATACATAAATATTAGATATACAGGATAATTCAATTTAAGTTTGATGTTTGCAGCATTATATATCAAACAGCTCTCAATAAGAACGTGATTTCAAAGTGTCAAATAATAGTTTGCAACTACACATTTACGAAATGGATAATGTACGGCGAAGAATTTACACAGATTGCGTTTTAGAGCATAAGGAAGTTGGTGATGATTTTGACAATAATGTGATGATTTTTCCTTAAAATATATTAATGATCCAAAACTTCGCAAAGTTGGTATTTAATACTCTTATATAATTTGAAACAACATATTAGATATGATAAACCGGATGTAGTACTTAATTTGAAGCTCTAACAGATTTTTCAGGAAAAACAATAAAATATAATCCAAAATTTCGTATTACAAACTTTTTTATTTATTGGAACAATAAAGTAGATTTTGTTTACAAACGATTAATCGTAAGTGAAACTTTACTTAAAGCTCATTGCTATTTTAAACATGGAATTGGCGGGAGGTCATGTGCTGGCCACATCAGATTTTTTATTTATTTTTGTATTATTAAACTACAGAATTTCTGTTACCATTTAGGCTGTGTCCGATGTCGCGTTTCGGCATTTAGGATTTAGGTCTTTATATTCCGAATGCAAATGGCACACTTGTGATATCCATTGGTTAGTATGGCAACACTTTAGAACAACAAAATAGCAAAAATAAATTATACAATTCGATTAAATTTGATGATTGAGAATAAATATTAGTATTATATTTCATAAAATAGAAGCTAAGAAGCTATTCTTTGGCAGTAAATTTGACGTTTTTTACGAATTATAGCAACGAGTATGATTTGTTTATTTAATGCGCGTCAACTTCAAGGCATAGTGTGCTACTGCACTAATTCCTAATCTAATTCGTAGTCGTTTTACATAACTTACTTTTCTGGATCTTTCGGAAACGAGAAAAACTTACATTTCCCTTTCACCATTTTTTAAATCTACTTATACAGTCTTTATATGAACAAACAAGTCTTCCCGATTCTACTTTCTTCATTTTATCCATTTCATTAGAAACTAACACCACTTCTAAAATTCACAAACAGTTCACAAAATAACATATGTCAAAAATAAGAAGACGTGTTTGGTTTGCTTGAATTAGCCATAACCCTAAAATACATGGGCGTGACAAGCTGAGACAACAACTCTTCCAGAATATGTGAAATATAATGATTTTCTTTATGATAACAATTTTCCTATCGTTTGTTGAAAAAATAACATATTTGTTCTTATTAGAAATTAATTTGTGTTTCTCAATATGCTTTTATTATAGACCTCTCACGGAAAATGTTCACGTCGAGATAATGAAAAGAACAAAGAATCGTAAAATACGAACATATGCCGAAACAATCCGATTTTATTCAATTAGCCATTTAAATTTGTTGGCATACTCTTTCTCTCTCTAATTTTCGTTTCTCTCTCTGACTGTCGCTTCTGTATAAATGTTTATTCTGTTGAATATCCCTAATAATCAGTTAACTTGAACGATTTAAGTATATATGAATAACAAAGAAGGTTGGGTTCCATGAATTTTTCACACATCTTCATTATTATTATACCATCCGATATAAAACATCTAAATACATATTTCCAGCATTACATATTACATATCGTGCGTTGTCTGTCCGTCTCCATAGTAACAACTTCGTTGTGTTGTTGATTTCTTCAACATCTCGTTGTTTTCTCGTGGATGCTGTCGTTGTCGGGTTTACGGCTGGTTCTGGCACTTGTCTTGACTTTCACTTGGCTGTTCTGTAGCTGTGTCGAGTGCTCAGCCTTAGCTCTCAGCTCGCGGCCAGCTGCGATGTTGCTGTTGAACTGGGACAAGCTGGACACGTGCCGTACACACTACATCGAGGAAACTCAAAACTACAAGAGAGTACAAGACAGAATACCTCCACAAATGTATAACATCGTCAAGAGATGCGAGATGTGTTAGGGCTGGTTTATGATAAATTTATTTTATAAATTTGTACAGCGTGTTTTTTTAAGCCTGATAAAACTTCAAATTATAAAAATCTGATGTGGCCAGCAAATGACCTCCCGCTAATTCCATGTTTAAAATAGCAATGAGCTTTAAGTAAAGTTGCACTTCCGATTGATTATGGCTTGCTTTCTTCGTCCCATACTTCGAAATAAATTTCTAACCGTATTTCAATATTCATCTACGCCCCGAGCCCGATGCGATCTTACATTATCATGGATAAATATGAAAATCCTCCAATTACCGACGAAAAAGGAGTGACATGGTCTTATATGACATCCTGCACGTATTTTTGTTCATTCATTGATCTTCCACGAAGCACCGCCAACTCTGTGCGTCCCTTAAAACAATTAGTTCCCCGAAACAGTATTGAATCACCAAAGATGGCTCTCGTGGAGCAATTTCTCACTGAGTATATCGCTGTCCAGGTCTCCTCCAGGTATGATCTCTTTCGCCTGGTAATTTTAGGCTGGCTCATGTCTCATCAGAAAACAAAACACGGTTCCAATCAGCCGAATTCCAGGGAATATGTTGTCTTACAAATTGTAAGCGAGTTACTCGATGAGTTCTGGTGAGACACGGTTCTGTGTTAGTACATCTATGGGCCAGTCTTGCTTCCTCTAGTGTTCTTCTTACCACACGGGTAGAAATCGACGCAGCACGGGCTTCAGGAATGTGATTATTTTGCATTTTACTTGTAATTTGTCGTCTTCTCAGAGTTTCTAGAGTTAGAAATCTGTCCGTGGTTTCGAACGGCCTTTCTGTGTCTCCTAAAGTTGAATCTAGTCTCTTTAAACCTCCTTAAAGCTCGTCCTATAGTACTGAGATGAACTACCAAGTGCCCCAATCTTAAGACGGTGGCCCCATCCCATAGAATTAACGCCCGAAAAACCTCAAATTCTGCCAAATATCAACCTCTATTAATTTTCCCAATTCAATTTAATGTTAATTTCGTAGTAAAACACAAAAACATGAAATAAAATTTAAATTAAACGTAAAAATACTTTTAAACTTTTCCATACACAGGAAACAATAAAATACTCATATAAAAAATAATTGATTTTATTTTAATATGTCTAGAACCCTAAATTTTCAACTGCACCCTAAGAAAAATTCATATATTATTCTGTTTTAAAATAAATCGCGAAAATATAAGTGATGCAATAACTAAAGAAAAAACCCCTTAACCTTAACAATATATTTAAATACTAGTACAGGAGTTTATTTCGAATTTTATTTAGCATCATTGTAAAAATAGTAAAAACGTGTTGTGGGGTGGGGACCCTAATTCGTGCTTATTCACTGAAAACTCACTACCGAATTTTTTGACCGAAAATATTACCTTCCTTATGTACGCAGGCTGGAGGTAAAAATGCTCTTAGATTAAATTTCATATTTTCATTCACAACGATTATAAGTTCTAACTTAACTTTCGAAATGACAGATAAATAACTGTTTAAAATAGTGCAAAATTGTTTTCCATAGACTACCTGATTTTCTTTGTCTCAATAATTTTATAGCGCGATCCTCTTTTATGATCATACTTTTTAATTCAATTTTAAAGTGTGGTTGCTCTCGAGACAAATCAGAGTACTTAGATGATAAATCGTAAGTTTTCTAAAGCGGTTAAACCTTTTTAACTCTTCCAAAGTCGTATAATACTTTCTGGGTAATGTTGAACGTTCATTCTAGTGCAGTGCTTAAAAACATAAAGCATGTTAAGTGGTGTAAACTTAACGGAACACTATCGTTAGAAACATGTTATAGTTCTCCACAGGTGTGGCTTGCGTTTACCAAAAACACTCTCCACTGCGCTACAAGCAGACGAATGTTTCTTGCCTCTTAAATTTATGCACAGCGCCGTTGTTTTAAAAAAAAGACAAATGTCAAGGGAAGTGAATATTTAACAACAACAATAGATTGTTTTTTCTTTATTGTCAGTATAAACAACTTTCCCAAAATTATAACTTTCTTTCAGAGGAATTTATTCCGAATGAAAATACAGTAAATTATTGGAAAATTGATTTACTAATCGTCTGAATATTATTAAGACATTTGGAAAGATTACAATGACAAGAAAATTAAGAGAAAATCTTTTTATCATCAGCGAAATATAAGAAAGGAATTCAACCGGATTCTTTTAGAATTTTTTCGTAAAATACTTGCCCTTTAATGTGACAGGTTACCAGATAAAAATCTAAAAATAAATTCAATAACACTGTCAAAAAATGAGTAAATTTCCAGGGTGCGATGATATACAGGGTGTCTCTTAAATAGGGGAACATGGCTTAACCACAGATTCCTGAGGCTAAAATAAGACGATTTAACCAAACTTGCTTCTACCGGAAAGTGTACCATTTAGCCAGAATTCTGCTTCATAGTTCTTCGAAAAAAAATTAATTTTGCTTGTAATAATCGGACGTTTTATTCGATTTGGATGAAATTTGGTATGACAGTTTATATGGTTATAAGTCAACTTTTAAGGTGATACTTGTTATTATTAGTGAACCACTAGTGTATGAAACTTAGGTCTCCTAACATTAATTAGACCGTAACTTTTTAATGGCAATGCCGAAAACGTGAAATTATTTTTCTTCAGAAAGATACATTTAATAGTAAACTTTTTTCTCTCTGTGTAATTTGTGATATCTGTTTTGGTTCACCCAGAAAAAAATAAAATCTGAGTGTCTGCACTACTAAATTTTTAAAATAAATTTAATCTAGCAGTCTATCCAAATGCCAAACAAGTAATTTTTAATGACAACAACGAGTTGTCAATCTTCACAACTTGTTTAGGAATAAGCTGAGATATGTAATCGTAACAGATATCACAAATTACACAGAGAGAGAGAAAAAAGTTTACTATTGAATGTATCTTTCTGAAGAAAAATAATTTCACGTTTTCGGCATTGCCATTAAAAAGTTACGGTCTATTTAATGTTGGGAGACCCTCAACCTTCGTACCTGAAAAATCATTTGACATTCACACAAACATTGAACAAATGTTTAAATCAGATTGTAGGGACCTTAAGACATTTTATCCTTTAAAATCTCGATATGCGTTTTTTAGCACGATTTCTAAACCTCTCTCATATACTTTAGCGAAAATATAAAGCCTTATGATATATTACAGGTAACATTTTAAGTATACTCTTAAAAGATTCCCAGGCTTTCCATATTTTTATCTCGCAAATGATGTGTATCACCCCATCTTCAATCTAATCCTTCTAAGAGGACGCTAAAAAATTGATAAGACGTGCATGGACTATCGTATTATGTGTGGCATATTATCTGATATATTGTTTTAGTTTAAAAATAATAGTAAGTGTATTAAGTTTCGACAGGCTGCATTAATTTTAGAGATAGAACTTCTGACAAGATTGTTAAAATATTATTATTATATTTTGATAAATATCAATGTCAAAGAATTTTTTGTAATAGCTAGAAGAAGATAAAGATGTGAAATTTGTTATTCTAATGAAGATTATATAGTTTTCATTTGAAATATCTATTAATGTTATTAATAAATTAAAACTTACCTAAATACCTTGTGCCTGAGTGTCTGGTCGCGAACCTGGGGGTACCGGGTTCGATCCCGACTGACGCCAAATATTTCGAATTTTAAATGGCACAAAAGTGGTACACTCTCCACGCCAGCAATGAGTGCCCTTGAGGTAACGCCTGGTAAGCTCCCGCACGGTACAAATATGTCATCATCATTACCGAAATCTGCGGTAAAGCAGATTGGCTTACCCAGAAAAGGGCAATATGCCGTGATGATTACAAATTCCATACCGAAAGTTCCTTGGAAAAAAATCTATAAATCCAATAAAATTATAACACGAACAATCATTATGTAAATTGTACTTGACACTGACATCTGTCAATTACAGTTTTTTGAATATATCTACTGTTTCTATGATTATAGTAAAGCTGACTGATTTTTGAAAGTTAATCTATTTATAATTCGTTAAACTGTAAAACTGTTATTATTAAAGTTTTTTAGTTACTATTTTTTTACTAATTTTATAAATTTAAGCACGTGTATTATAATTTATTTATGTTTTTCAAATAAATTTATTTATTTTTGTTAGAGAATTGTGTTTATGTAACTACAGTTTTTATTAAATATTATTATTCTAAATACGTTTACTATAATTTACTTAAGTTTTTGGAATAAGTGTATTTTTTTTGGCAAATAAATAACATATAAATATATGACTAATTATAATTTTATTCGCCCCCCCCCCCCCCCCCCTGAGAAAAAATCCTGGCTACGCCCATGTAAGTACATATTGTATTTAACATTTCTGGTACACACAAAAAATTCTAATTACATCCATTATTCATATATTTTTATATTTTTAAATTTATTCCATAAATAACTTATTTAAAATAAGTTTCCTCCTACTCTTCTAAATGTTCGAGATTCTTCAAATTCATTGACGAGATTGGCGGTATTTCTATATGTACTATACGGGTAAAAATCAATTACGTAAATAAAATAAATAAAGATTTCATCACGGCGTGCCAATTTGAACCGTAAGATCGTTAATCAAGCTTCATCTCACGGGCACTCATTGCTAGCGTGGAGAGTGCACCACAGGGCAGCCATTTAAAATTCCAAATATTTCTTTTCAATCTATCCTCGTAACTTTTACAAGAAAAATTTGTTTTTGACTTACGCATGTAATAGTATATTACATCCGAGGTGGGAGATGTTTCATTACAGCCGAGTGCTTATGTATATTACCGAGAGGCGAAGCCTCGAGGTGAGATAATGCGCGAGGCTATTATGAAACTCCCACCGAGGTTATGTATACTATTTTATTCACAATCATCCTCATTTTAGTTTAATAATTTTCAAAATAAATCAATGAATTATAACCTTTAATTTTATTAATATTTTGACAGCTGTCTTAAAATTTGTTTAGCCTACTTAATTATGGGGATCTACGGCAATGTTGCAAGGCAACCCCTACATAAAAATTTCCAACCCAAGAGATGGAAGTGAAATCTGTTATTTCCAGTGGCGTGCGGTGCGTTTCTGTGTTGGGTGTGCAGATTTTTTTAAAAAAAGTATTGTGTTGGTAGAATCTAAGGTTAACAATTCAGAATTATCTTATTTTTTATACTATGTCCCTTCTAAAAAATGGTTTCTTCAGTAAATCCGCAATTAGTAATTCACTTGCAATTTCCATTCTATAAATTTTCATAAATACAATTATAAGTTAAATAAATAATATATAAATTATATACCAAATACCTAAAATTAATAATTAATTGTTTGCCTGAACTTGTTTATGCTTGTGAATACTACCAAAAGTAATTTTACGGCGATACGTGCACAAAATATGCTGCACGCTGGAGAGTGCGATGGGGCAATACGTATTTCTAATATTTTATCCTTGTCTGCGCAAATACACTGTTCCTATATCCTCCCTGTGTGGCAATTTACAAATTCGCTGATAGGCAACCAAACACGCTACTGTTCGTTATTGTCCCATAATTGTATTAATATTTTTATATTTTGTCTATCATATATTATAATCAAATCAATTAAATAATTCACATTTTAAGGTAATAAATTTTGAAATTATTCGCAGGGTGTGCAGTGCACACCTTGCACATATGGACTGCACGCCACTAATAACTTATTCCCAACCCAAGAGATTGTCATTAAAGTTAGGAATGACGTATTTTCCAACCTCCAAAAGGTTAGGAATCTGTATATTACTATAATGATTGTGAATAAATAATTTATTAATCATCAAAAAGGAAAATTTTATATGGGTTTGTGTATAAACTAGCCAATCGAAAACATGCATCATACTCGTAGTAGCATATTTTTCTTGTGATGTTCTTCGATACAAATATCTCATCATTGCTTAAATCTATGAAAAGCAGATTGATATGTTCTTTTTGGGGCGTCCCAGTTTTGTGTTGTTGTTTTCACACCAAACGTAAATTCTTAACATTCTTGCATATAATTAGCGTTACATAAGGAACAGAGAGTTGACGTATAGTCGCGAGACTGACTATCACCTGGTCCAGTCGCTTCAAGAATGCAAAAGATTGCTTTATTGGTTTACAGCATTGTTTCTTTGTAAAATTCCATGGAAAATGTTGTATAAGTTCGTATAATTCATTACCTACATATTTTTTGTAAACAATTATCATTTTTATTAAAATAGATTAGGATATAATAAAATTTTTAAGTGTATTAGATGGAGAATTTTATGATCAATATTTGTAAAAAATAAAATTTAAAAAAAGTAATATTTAGAAGATTTTTTTAAGAAACTAGTACTTCCGTTGTTCAATTGTTATCAAAACATTTTCAGCTCTTCTCATTAGCGAGATGTAAAAATGAAAAAAAGAAACATATTGTCTCAAACTTTTCTTTCTACCTAGAAATTTAATCTATTATTATAATTACATATTGTTATCTGTAAATGCCATTGGTAACACCCGGTAACGTCACCGCGTTCCCATCTTTATGCATTTTTGAGTTATTGACTTAAAAAGTCAAATATGTATTCCTAATTTTGGGTAAGAAGTTCAAATTTATCAAAAATCTAATTTAGATGAATTTAGATACTTTTCAATGCGTTGATTCTAAATTTTAAAACCGCATGTCGATATCTCTTTTCGTTCCCGAGATATTTGCATTTAAAATTTATCCCAAAAATAACCATATTTGGGTTGTGACCAAAAATGGGTAGAGATTCTACGAGCAAAATTACGTAAGTATAGCAATTTTCATAATTTTTGAACAGCGAATACAATTTCTAGAATAAAATATGTTGAAATGACTTTAGATTTTTGCAATTTCCCCCCTCTGTATATATGTATATCCTAATATGGAAATGGCGAGAGGTTGCGCTGGCCACAACAGATTTTTTTAAATTAGAAAAATAGAACACCGTATAAAAATCAAATTCCTGTACAAAAAGGGCATTGTTTTGTCTCGTAACATAAGATGCAAAACTGCACAAACGAATGTAGCTCGTTCTAGTCTACTTGTCAACAAACTTATAATAGCGTAAAGAAATGCAACTATACAATGATTCTTCTCTAGATTTTCTCTAGGTGGCTTTGAACTGTATAAATATTTACAAATATTTAGAGAGTTTAAGTCCCGCTTAAACTAGGTGCGATGGTGTGAATATATTTACTTTTCCCACTGAATGTGGAGGGCTTTATATAGGCTTTAGTTCTTAGCTTCTGGCTAACTGATTATAAACATATTTACGTATAGTTTAAATTCAAATAAGGGTTCTTCCGGTTAATCAGTTAAAACGAAAATCTAATCAGCTCTTCATATGGATAGGTATATGTATGTAAAGAGGAGGAATACAAAATAATTATAATCTTTAGAATTTGTACTATTGGAGTTATCGTTAGAGAAATATTTATCACACACACACACACACGCACACACATGATTTAAATTAAGTGATTTTTTTTAAAAAAATCATTGATTTAAATCAAGATAAATTAAATTTAATAATTTGAATAAAAAGTGAATAATTTTATTATTGTATGTGTTTATTAAATTAACAATACAAACAAACCACAGTAAAAAAATAAAAATATGTTTTAATAAATCAAAAATATTTTAATATGAAAATAGAACAATTCAAATAACAGCCTTTTCAGTTCCTAATCGGTTTCTCAATTTTGAATGCACAAGTCCAAATGATGAAAAAACTCGCTCAACACAAGCTGAAGACGAAGTGGCGTATAAAAGTGATTTTAGAATTTTCAATATTATATCTTATTTGGTCCTAATTCATCTTTTTGGGACACCCACCATTCAATACTTGAAACGTTATTCAGAATTTCTTTTCAAAACATTACACTTGTAAAAGGCACAGATTTTGCTTGATATTTTATCAACAATGGCAGGAATCCTGTATCCGCGAAATTTTGTTGAGCAAATTCTAAAGCTGATTCTTTTTCTTGTGCATTGAGATTTGTAGTGTTCTTCTTAGGATCAACTATGTAAGCTAAAAAGTGTACGGGAGTTATAGCTTGTTCATATCGTTTGTAAAAAAATGAAAATTGTTTTAAATTTAAATTAATATCTTTAAATGATATTTCTAACTGTTTCCAAGCTTCTACTGCATCAGGTAAGGGCGAAAATTTAATTCAAAATACCTACCCGTTTTTACGCACTTAAAAATAATTAAAAAAAATCTAATTTAAATTAAAAAAATCTGATTTAAATCATAAAAATCAGATTTAAATAAAAAAATCGATTTTTTTGATTTTTTAAAAAAAAAATCACGATTTTTATCCACCCTGGTTTGGCCGTGTTTTAAAAGTACCAACAACGTCATCTATTTCTTGGAAGTCAACGGCTCAGGTATAAATGGATCAATTGACACTCAAATCGGTTGTTGATTCAGTTACATATGGCAAATAGAATCATAACTTTTGAAAATTGTAATAACAACCTTTTAAAAAAGCTAATCATTTCAATAAACAAAGATGCCATCTCAATCTTCTTAGTAAATAACTTCTACCTTTTTGTAGCTGTAATTTGGCTGCATTCATTATCTTTGTTTGATTTAAATCCTGCCCCTCCCATTGAAGATGGTCCGTCTGACCACCTGGTCCGAAACAAAAAAACCCTAATAAAAAACTCCCGAGTTTGTTTTGAGAGGTTGGTATTATGCTTTTAATGATTTAATGTTGCATGGTTGGCTGTAAATATTGTTTTGTTTTCCGCTGCATTTAATTGGATAGCGGTTTTGTTTTCTGCGATGCTTAATTGTTTAATAAACAACTACGAATTTAATTAGAAAAACTAACAGAGGGATATTTTCAGAAAATTGCAGGTTTTCTTTAATGTATTTTACAAACTTATTGAAGAACTCTTAGCAAAAACAATCTTAGTACTTTTTTTACCTTCCGTCACCTTTAGATAAGGAAGGTATTGTCTTTGATCAAAAAATTCGGTGGTAAGCTTTGAATGAAGCACGTTTTAGATCCCTAGAATAAGATTTTACTAGTTTTACGATGATGTCTGTGTGTGTATGTGTGTATATACCGAGAGTTTTTTTTATCAGTGAACATGGGCGTATGTCATTACCATAGTTACATTTAAAATGATTGACAGCAATGTATTATCGCGTTTTCTTTAAAACTGGACATAGGACGTGACATTTAGTATATCTGTCAACTTCATCAAATTGTCATATTTCAAAATGCATACAGTTGAAGAAAAAGTTCAAATTGTATGGTATAATTCTATACTCTGAAATAAGCCTAAGGCAAGAAATAATTAATATAAATTATATTTTATCCCTATTTTTTAATTGATCAATATTTATTTTGTCACCATTGTAAATACAATTTTTTAAATGGCCCCAAAGAAAAAAAAATGTTTGGTGCAAGAACTGGTGGCATTGCAGGCAACTCCACTTCTCCACCACGTCCTATCCAGCGTTGGGGGAATACCTGGTGCAGATATAAGTAAAAATTTTGACGACTCCAATACCTGCAATTTTGTGAATTTACTTCCCGATTAATATAAAATGTCGCTTCATTCGTAAATAAAATTCGATCCAGTAATATTTCCCCCCTATTAATTTTGTTCATCATAACTTCGCAAAAGATATTTCTTCGTTCTATATCGTTGTGTAATAACTCTTGGTGATTTTGATATTTAAAACTCTTAAAATGTTCTTGTCTCAAAACCTTGCATACTAGTATTCTTAATTTCAGAAAAATTGTTAACTTATTAATTGTTTATTTTATATTTATAATAACGTAATATACTGCGTTTCATTTTTGATTAAAAGAAAATTAAATCTATTGGGTTTTAGACTGCTATTTTTCCTAAAATACATTAAAACTACTGTCGTACGGAGACTTTTTTGTATGACTGTAATTTTCATGATATTATCAATAAAGGTAGATACTACGGATAGATTTGACTATATTTGAAGTTATAAACTGTCAAAATTAGAGTAGAATCCGCTACTCCAAAAATGAGGATTAGCTTAAACCTTTTAGTGAATCGGGCTGTAAAAGTGCTTTGCAGATTAATTGCCGAGAATTTCTAGTGATATGTGTATAAATACCTTATATTTCCAAGGAAAACTTGATTTATTTGTCCTTGCAACTAGAATCATATTTATTCTTCCTCTTATCAAGGAATATATAAACTGGGACAGGAAATTCGTCATTAAACAAAAGACACACTCAGTTTGACCCTGTCACGAAACAAAATATTTTTCAGAGACGTCTAGATTGATAATTGCATTATCAAATATTTTACTAATAAAATTCTAATGTATAAAATTTGGAACAAGGTTCAAATATCTAACAAATCTTTCGTAATTTGAAATATGTGATCGCTAAAAAAATTTATTTTTTTCTTTGCGTAAAACCAGAATTTCTACAACGCAGTCTGAAAAACACGTTTAAGTTTTAATTAATTATTGTAGCTTGTACTTTTAATGAAAAAACGGTGTTAAACACATAAATTTACTTTTTATTTATGTTAAAATAATTTCGATTTCAAAATTAGCATAGAGTAAAAGTAAAATAAACTAAAACCTAATAATAATTGTCATCTGAGTGGTGCTCTAATGAGTATTCAGTAGCATTAGAATAAATTAGATGTATTTATTATGGAGAAATATTTATAGATTAAATTTAATTTTTTATTGCAGAAGCTACGTGATGAAAATATACAGTACTTCATTAAAATACCATTGAAATTTTTGTACATAAATTAACGTTCAGGCTAAGAAAAAATATTCGTATTGGAGACACATTTGTAATAATGAAATTAAAAACTGTTCTTACTGCCCATAATTTAAAAAATATATGGAAATGAACAATGTACCACCCACACCCACCTATTTTGAAAACGGTAATATAAAAAAATCTGTTGTGACCAGCACAAGACCTCTCGCCATTTCCATATTAGGCTATACAGTGTGTCCCATTTAGAGGTGCCACCATTGGGATCTCAAGAATTATAAGAGATACGATGTCGGTTAAATGGAACTTTTTGTGCGCCTTTGGGAGGTCATCTCAGATGTGCTTTTGTTTTTCCAAAAATTCTCATAGGACACTAGATAATGACGAAAAACTGAATATTGTTTATTTTTTCTTTCTCAAATAACTTCTAAACTATTAGTAATTGAGAAAAACGTTTCAAATATAAAAGATAGATATTTTTATTAACTCTTATAGTTCTCGAGATCCCAATGGTGGTACTTCTAAATGGGCACACTGTATATATGTATATATATATATATATATATATATATATATATATATATATATAAATAAATAAATAAATAAATATATTATCACGGCATATTACCCATTTCTGGGTGTGCCAGTATCTACAACACATGTAGACATCGGTAATGATGACGATATATTTTACCGTGTGGGCGCTTACCAGGCGTCACCTTACGGGCACTCATAGCTGGTGTGGAGAGTGCACCACAGGGGTCACTTTTGTGCCATTTGAAATTGGAAATATTTGGCGTCTGGCGGGATCGAACCCGGTTCCCCCAGGTTCGCGACCAGACACTCATATATATATATATACAGACATCATCGTGAAAATGTTAAAATGGAAAATGGTATTTTAGGGACCTTAAAACGCCTTTTTTCAAAATTTTACGAAGGGTAGTGGGAGGTAAAAATGTATAAATGTAGGTACTCAAAAAAATTGACTGTCGGTTCCAAAATTATAAATATCGTAATTATGACAGTGCGGCATTTCGCTTTCTGTTAGCTTATAATATTGGATAAAACTCCATTATTTGCACCGCTCTTTCGAAATGAGGGCATGCATCGTCTGGTACTTCTATCTGCTTTGATTGTAAACTATTTTAAACAAAAATAGCATTTATGTTAAAGGAATAGTGAGATTATTTTACTATATTTTAGTACACAGAGTATGTCTTCATTTCAACAGAGCGGCGCAAATAATATCGCCCGTTGACACCCAATGTTATAATGCAAGCAGTGAGCGATATGCCGCTTTGTTATAATTACTATATTTATAGTTTTATTGTTGAACCCGACAGTCAATTTTTCTTACGACACCTACTTAGATGTGATTGTAATAAATTAAATTAGAAAAATTCCAGTCATCCAAACATTGGGATCGTTCTGAAAAGTATTGCGTAGGAAGACCTTAAAATACATTCTTCGTTCGCAAAAAACTTTAAACAATGGACGACAAAAACCCAAGAATTTAAACTTAAAATTAGATCCGCAAATCATGTCTGCCATGCTTGTGTCAATCATTAGATGTTGTTTATTTGTTACTCGACTGTCAAAGCATACTGAGAGCTAAACAATTTATTTTTACTTCAAATTAAAGTTCAATATCAGGATCGTAAGAAAATAAATAAATGGACTTCCGCAGTTGAAAGGAAAATTTATTGTAAACGTAATTTCTGCGTAAACAACATATTCTTTCGTTTGTTTTATACCCAAATAGAAATGGCATTAATTATTAGATTTGAAATTAATATACAATGAGAATAATAATAATAATAATACCATTAACACCTGTTTCATGACAATTTGTAATTGTAATATCAGATGTTAATTTATATAAATAATAAAAAACTTAATATGTAATCTTAACATTTAATATCCTTTGTTTATTTATAAGCTACCTTCACTATCTTAACAAAAACTATAAATTCAATGTCATTATTATAGAAATTTTCAATGATTAGTCTAAAAATAACTATAGTATTTACAAATTCAGACGGAAACAACAAAATGTGTAGAGTGAACTAGATTTGATTTACATAATTGGTTTACATCATTCTAAATTTTGTTTCGTTTAATATTTTCTTACTGTCAAATTTTCTACAATAATTATTGCTCATGGAAATAAATTTTTCTATGCATGAAACTTCCCAATAATTTTAAACAAAAATGTTTTAAATAAAAGTTTTAGATAAACACACACACCCACACATACACACACACACATATATATATATATATATATATATATATATACAGTATGTCCCCGGATTGAGTTTACAAGAGAATTTTTTTTTTATTTTTGATTTTATGAAAAAATGCCAAGGGAAGAAAAATTTTTGCTTGAATTAAAACGCATGTTTCAGTTATTAAAACTTTTAATTAATGTAAGGTTCTTTTATTATAACGTTTTTTCGTATTTTGTCCTCCTAATTTATTACATTGAATCTAACATGATTTTAGTTAGCTTTGAAATATTGACAAATGATTATTAATTCTAATTTCATATAAAAAAAGAGTTAATTGAATAAACTACAAGTATTTTGATTTTCGCCGTTTTTTTTCTGAAATTAGAATTAATAATCATTTGTCAATATTTCAAAGCTAACTAAAATCTAAGCTGTCAGAAAGTACTACCTACTTTTTATTTTTTTACTTTAACATTTCCTATATTTAAAACTAATTTATATAAACCAAACTTTGATGAAATGTCAAATATTGACACCTACATATTATTTATTACGAAGAAAACATGAGCATATAAATATGTTATTATCAGTCATAAACAACAATAAATTTTCGCTAGAAAAAGTACTCTAATGAAGGTAAGTAAAATCAAATTTGGAAATTGACTTATCCCCAGTATTTTAAACTAACCCTTTTCAGAAGTACAACTTATCTCATTAAAAAAAGTGATTTTCATTATCGTCGGCCAAAAAAATTGATACAATTCTCGTGCATGAAGTATTTTATAGCGCTCCAGCTAATAGGGTACTCGCCTTAAGGGCTCGTGCCTTAAACAAAGCTGTCGCGCTGTAAAATACAACTTACACGCACTCGAATGTAAATAACTATTGCAACAGTCTTATTATTGGTCATACTATCCAAATTGTTTTACTTCATAGTTTTACCTCCCGCTACCCTAGGTAAGGGAGGTATAGGGATCGTGCTAAAAATCGCATATAGAGATTGCGTAAGCACGTTTGATGCCCCCAGAATCCGATTTAACATTTTTACAATGAAGTCTGTAGGTATGTATGTGTGTGTGTATGCCATCAGATTTTTATTCGTTAAAATAGAAAACTGTCAATTATAAACCATGGTTTTATCCTGTGTTATATTAATATTCAAGTATTAAAGACATGATAATGTAGGTTTTATGTCCATTATTTACTTTGGTCATCACAACACAACACAAGTTATTCTTTTTCTTTCTACCTGTGCTGTAAAGATGCCGCTCTAACTAGGTCACGGGTGGTCCTCCGCTTCTATTAGCCGTGATTTAGTGGTTGTGTTTGCCGAGGCCCAGCCTAAGGCCCCTTGCCTTGCTCCTTAATGTTTTAATTCTCGTTTAATATACCTGTCCATGTCCAGGCCTACTCGGACCAACTGTTTGCTCAACATATTATGATGTGATTACAAAAGAGCCGCACAGAATAGAGATGACTCATCCAATAAGGACGAAAGTAAGAAGAAGTTTTATATTTAAGGTGGTTCTATCATACTAAAGTTTCGCGAAGTAAAAGAATTTATAAAAATAAAATAGAATAAATAAATAAATATATCATCACGGCATATTACCTTTTCTGGGTGTGCCAGTATCTAAAACACATGTAGATATCGGTAATGATGACGATATATTTTACCGTGTGGGCGCTTACCAGGCGTCACCTCACGGGCCCTCTTAGCTGGTGTGGAGAGTGCTCCACATGGGTCACTTTTGTGCCATTTAAAATTGGAAAAATATTTTGCGTCTATCGGGATCGAACCCGGTTCGCCCAGGTTCGCGACCTGACACTTAGGCACGCGGCCACGGGACCCCATAACATTTTAAAAGTAAAATAGATATTAAATTATTAATTATTTAGGGTTATTAATGCCCAATTGCTGACGCTTAAATTTTAAGTGTTTTTTAAATTAACAATATCGTATCGAAACGAAAAGTTAAATGAGTAATTGAATATTGCTGTCAAAATTTCAATTAGCATTTTTACCTCTCGCTAAGAGAGGAATTGCAATCATGCTAAAAATCGCATATCCAGATTTTAATGGATAAGTACGTTTTAAGATTCCTATAATCCGATTATAACATTTTTACGATATTGTGTGTGTGTGTGTTTGTGTGTGTGTGTGTGTGTGTGTGTGTGTGTGTATGTGTGGATGTTGGAACCACGGTTTCTCAAATACTATACGACTTAAAAAATATTTAACTGAAGTTTCCTTAATCTGATATTCCTGGGAAGAGCTAATTAGATTTTGGTAACAATTGGACAACCGGAAGTTATAAGTAGTTTCTTTAAAAAAATCTCCTAAATATTATTTTTTGAAAATTTCTATTATTAATAATGTAGAAATGGGTGATTCGGGAACGTTGTAAAAGTTTCAATTTAAAAAAAAAATATGACTAACAGTCATAATCGTCTTTATTTGTAAAAAATAGGACGTTTCGGTCAATATTTGTCCATCTTCAGCAATTACAAAGTGTGTGTTTCAATATATTATAAAGTTTCTTTATTAGTTACAAATTTTTTTGTGAATGCCGGCAACTTGTTTAGAATTATAACAGAGAGTCTTTGGTAGTTGAAAAAGACTCTTATGTGTTTTTATATCAAACTGTTTTCATCATGGACCTAAATGTTCTTGAAACACTGTATAAGTCTACATACTTTATAATTACAGGTGTATTTAAATTATTAAGTTTAATGCAAGAAATTTATGTTAAAATAAAAACTGTTTGAAAACTGCCGTACAGGAATGTTAGCCCCTCCTTTCTAATTTGAATTTCTTAACTTCCATTGGTAGTAACCCCCACCTCCTAACTCGCTATTTGTTATGCATGTATAGGCTGTATTTCGGTCACCAATCAAAATATTATATATTGATTTCATATTCGTGTCGAAGCGCTATGACAAAAAACCCCTTATTTCCGAAATATCTCAATTATACCATTTAATTTTTTATTAATATTCGTTATTCACCATATACATTCATATTTTTTTTCTATTTTCCTTTAATTCGATTGAGCTGGAATCCCCCATTTTGCTTACTTCTGTAAAAACTCATGAAAAATAACATTTCATTTTGTCGTAAATACTTCCATGATAGGACCGCATTAATCCTGGAATTTTTTTTTTTTTTTTTCTTTGTTAAAATGCCAACAATGTCATCGCAAGATAATGTATCAACGAACACATTTTCGTACTATGTTTTATCAGGTAATAAAGATATCACAGCCCACCCCTTGGAAATATTTTGGGTGCGCCACTGGCAGACCAACCTGCTCTTCATGATTACGGTTTATTATACTTCACGTGCGAGGTTTAATGTCTAAATTTTAAAACCACGTCAAGTTTTTTCTTTCCAGTTGGCGTTTCACACAGAAATATTTTTATGAAGGAAAATATGTGAAGCTCTTAAGAGATTTTTAATTATATTAAATAAATGTTATTATTTTCATGACCTGATGTTCAAAATAATAAGTTCTACTTTTAGAAATAGTACAATAATGCCCGATTGCACTGTTGACACCTAAATTTTAACAGCCAGATTTTCAAAAAAGTTTAAGTTAATTAATCCTCATTTTTACCTCCCGCTACCCTTGGTAAGGGAGGTATAGGGATTGTGCTAAAAATCACGTATCGAGATTTTAGTAAATGACCACGTTTTAAGGTCCCTAGAATCCAATTTTCACATTTTCACGATGATGTCTGTATGTGTGTATGTGTGTGTGTATGTGTGTGTGTATGTATGTATGTATGTATGTATGTATGTATGTATGTATGTATGTATGTGTGTGTGTGTATGTGTAGGGATTTTGTCTTCGCTCTAACTCAAATACTATCATTCATAAAATTCTGAAACCTTGTATTTCTATCCTATTCTAATATGAAAAGAAGCCATTAGATTTTGGTGTAAATCGGATAACCGGAAATGGCACTTTACCTGAAGCTCATAATGGTTTTTCTTCAAAAAATATCATTAAATGCCATTTTTTCGCATTTTATGTCTTATGAAAATTAAAGATTATTGAATTTTGTACAGGAATATATTAATACTTTTTCTATATATTTTGCACATAAATTTAAAACTATTTTTTTTTAATAGTCCCGAAGCCTAAGATAAACAAAATTCCTTTGTTCATATTTCAAATGAATGTAACTTACAGTAAATGTCACTGTCAAAAAACTAATCACTTCAAATTAATAATAGTGACATTTTAAAAAGAAAATAGTAAATAAATCAATAGTTTTATGCAATGGAACAGTTTGCAGCGTTAGTAAATACGTAAGTAAGTATTTAAATTAATAAAAATGGATAGGAAAGTAAAGCGAAGGAAGATTGTTGCGTAACTATTATTGTGGTCCGGATGGGGTTATTCGCTATCGAAAATCGGTCACTTTAATATGTTCTTATGTATGGATGCTATGATGATTGTGGACAAGGCGAAAGAAGAATGTTGTTAAAGAGTGAAGTGAGTCAGCTGAGCTCTTACTCTTATCCCTTTTCTTATTGTTACTATTGTTTCCGGGTATTTGCTAACCCCCTAAGTGGGAATCGCGTGATTTTATGTACGTATGAAAGTATGTAAAAATTAAATAGCGGGAGGTTTTGTGTTGGCCACATCAGATTTTTAGATTAGTAAATATTAATCTATTACGGTTTTTAAAATTTAATCTTCATAATATTATCAATAAACTGTTGTGGCCAGCACAAAACCTTCCGTTAATTTGATGTATTTTGTACAAATCCCATACCAAAAGTTTATTGGAAAAGACTCTATATATCCAGTAAAATTGTAACACGAACATAATACAATTTTTTACAAATTCCATACAGAAAATTCCTTGGAAAAAATTCTATAAATCCAATAAAATTATCACATGAATATATATTATATATGTATACTCATATATAAATACTCTAAAAATGCGTACGCTTACATAACATGCTCATTACAATCAAATAATATTACTACCAAGTGTATATCTCTACCCATTTTTGAATTATTGCCGCAAAAGTCAATATACCCCACATTTAGATAAAAACTTCAAAATTTTCAAAAATCTAATTTTTATGTATCTAGATACTTCTCAATGCGCTGATTCCAAATTTTGAAACCGCAGGTCGATATCTCTTTTCGTTCTCGAGATATTTAGATTTAAAGTTTTGCTCAAAACTGCCCATTTTTGGGTACTAACCCAAAAATGGGTCGAGATATGTATTTGGCGACATCACCATTCGATTCTACGGGCAAAATTACATAAGTACACCAATTTTCAGAATTTTTGAACACCGCATACAATCACTAAAGCAAATTAACTGAAAATGGCCAAAAATCGAAAAAATCTTAAGGGGTACCCCTTAAGATTTTTTCAGATTTTGGTCATTTTCAGAGGTTTTCAAGCTTTTATTCATAAAAAATGAACCGATTGGACAAAAATTATGAAAATTACTATACTTATGTATTTTTGTCCATAGAATCGAATGGTGATGTCGCCAAATTCATATCTCTACCCATTTTTGGGTTAATACCCAAAAATGGGCAGTTTTGAGCAAAACTTTAAATCTAAATATCTCGAGAACGAAACAAGATATCGACCTGCGGTTTCAAAATTTGGAATCAGCGCATTGAGAAGTATCTAGATACATAAAAATTAGATTTTTGAAAATTTTGAAGTTTTTATCTAAATGTGGGGTATATTGACTTTTGGGGCAATAATTCAAAAATGGGTGGAGATATAAACTTGGTAGTAATATTATTTGATTGTAAAGAGTAGGAATGACGAATTACCATGGGTTAAGCGTTGAACACTTACTTATATAACAACCTGTATAACGTGGACTTAATTTTCTTTCTTATTATTTCACTGCCTGTATGTTTATTTAATTTAAAAGAATATCCACAATCGTATCTACTATTACTAACGTAATTGGCGTTCATGTAAATACGTTTTTTATAATGGTCATCTAACCACAACATTCCCGATTCCTTCAAAGTCTAATTAATATCCGTGACAACGCAGAAAAATGTTTTAATTAAACAAGATATAGGTTTTAAGTATGTTTATATTTTTATTCAATTTTGACGTTTTAAACTGTCATTATTAACTCCATACCAACAACCATAGGTAACATTTTATTCACAAGCGAATTAAAAATTTTTAAATCACTTTCACTATTTTTACCTCTCGCTAAGAGAGGTATTGGAATCATGCTAAAAATCTCATATCCAGTTTTTAATGAATAAGCACGTTTCAAGGTCAGTAGAGTCCGATTTTAACATTTTTACAATGATGTCTGTGTGTGCGGATGTGTGTGTGGGTGTGTGTGTGTGTGTGTGTGTGTGTGTATGGTTGGATGTTGGACGAACAATTCCTTAAAAACTATAAGACATAAGACCTGTTTAACTATGAATTCCTCAATCAAGAACAAAATTCTGCATCTAATACATTTAAATTTTTTAATGCATCTTCTATAAATTTAGAGATAAAGACGCTATAATATATAGAATATCGGGATATAATAAGTCGAGTAGGCGAAACTACACTAAGGAAACCAGTTGACAAATTCAAATGTCTATAACATAGTTTGTAAATGACATATATTAATGTCAGTGTCAAAAATCAACAGTTTTAGTGACATTCTGATAGCTTTTTCTGGGAAGTATATTTAATCTTTCTTATTGTTTTATTAATTAAATATTTGAAATTATAGGTAAAATGCATATATCCATGAGAAATACCGCCAATCTGGTTAATGAATTGGAAGAATCTCTGACAATCAGGAACTTCCTCATACAATGAAAAATAGATGTAATTAGAATTATATGTGTGTTCTGTAATATTTTGTTATAAAACGACGGTTCGATAGCAAAGTGCAATACAATACTTGTATATAGCCTAATATGGAAATGGCGAGAGGTCTTGTGCTGGCCACAACAGATTTTTTTTAACTCAATCTGCAACAAATAATGCATTTAAAATAACATCAGGCACGAAAATAACACTCACCACAGTATTTATTAGATATTATCAGCCATTTTCTTTATTTTTCACGACACAGATGACAGACAATAATGCTTTTTAAATAGATGACTTGACGTCTATCATCAACGATTGTCATGCACAGTCTACTAACTGATTAGTTTTATATTTTGTCCAAATTAAATATTATATAGTCCTTACGGGCTCGTGAGCTAAACTTTCTTCTCATGAATAAACATTATCTTAGCTCACTTGGTGTGTAAATATCTATAACATCTAAATTATAAATTGTAAATTAATGATTTGAAGTACCCAATTGAAATACTGGGCAAGAAAATCTCAAAAATACATTACTATAGATGAAACCAACGCCCTCTATTCTGGGGGATTGTAAACTTTATGTTTGGTAATATTTCGTGGTTATTTCCCGAGACAGCCGTACATTTTATTCTGTCCGTTGCTGATTGATGCAGTGCTGAATTCATAAATCAACATTAGATTCTTGTTTCCAACCGCTGGTTTTATCTGTCAATGCGTGGACCAGGCAGAAAAGAAAAAAAGAATACTAGATATTTCAATAGATATCATATCTTATGAAATATGCGGAAATGTTTCTACTACAAATGATATTTCTTGTGATACAAAAACAGAATACTGTATAGAAGTCGGTTAATAAGTTAAAAGTTGTACCAAGTGAAGACCATTTTTCTGGAAAATTTGATTTTTTTTGGGGGACATATTTTGTAATGCCATATTGAAAATGGTACCATTTAAAAGATTTTTATTATCTGAATATAAGTTCATTATCACTATGCCTCTAAAATTAAAAACAAAAGAGTTATTTCAAGTTGAAATTTAAATATTTTATTTCATATTTTAATACACATATATCATTGTTGCTATGGAAACAACAGAAACTAACATTAAACAAAGAACAATTGACATTTTTTGATAGATGCTGTCAACAAAATGGAAAAATATACTAATGATGAATTAGTTGATATGCTTTTTGTTTATGCAGAGTGCAATAAAAATACTGTAGCCAGGGCGCAAAAGTATTTAGAACTATATCCTAATAGACCTCAACCCAATAGAACATATTTTAGGAAAATTGAAATCCGCTTAAGAGAAACCGCAAAATTACGTGAAGAAAAAAGAAAACGTGATCAAGTGATACAAAACGAAGAAAATGTAGAAAATGTTTTGGCGTATACTTACCACAAAATGGAAAATACTGAAGAAGTATCATTACGAGAAATTGAAACTAATACTAACGTTAATAAAGATTCGGTAAGAAAAATAAATTCAAACCATATAAATGTCGTAAAATTCATCATTTACAAGATCGTGATTTTGAAAGAAGGGGATTATAGAATTAGCCATCAAATATTATGGTCCGATGAATCTTATTTTTCGCAAAATAGCTTCTTTAACAGTAATATTCATTATCGGTGGAGTGATCAAAATAATTTTTGGACCCAACAGACAAGTTTTCAAGGTCATTTCGGTGTTAACGTTTGGTTAGGTGTATTAGATACATATTTGATTGGACCTTATTTTCTTGAAAGAAGTTTGACTCAAGAAGTATATTTACATTTTCTTCAAGATACTTTCGAGAACTATCTTGATATGCCATTAAACGTTGCACGAAATATGAAGTTCTTTCAACAGGATGGTGCTCCAGCACACAATGCGCTAGCAGTGAGGCACTATTTGAATGATAGATTCCCTCAAAAATGGATTGGCCAGCAAGGTCACCTGACCTTACGCCCCTAGATTTTTTTGTCTGGGGTTTTATTAAAGATAAAGTATATCAAAGACCAGTGAATACGGTTGATAAATTAAAAAACAGAATTACTGCTGCCTGTGCTCTAATATCAAAAAGGATGTTGACTAAAACAATGAAGTCTATGATAAAAAGAGCACACATTTGTCGTGAAAGAAATAGTCAACATTTTGAACAATTTTTTTAAGTTTACTAGTTAATAATTAATTTCGTTATTTGTTTTTGTTCTTTCCATAGCAACAACTTTCAACTTGAAATAACTCTTTTGTTTTTAATTTTAGAGGCATAGTGATAATGAACTTTTATATTCAGATAATAAAAATCTTTTAAATGGTACCATTTTCAATATGGTATTCCATTTAAAAAAATGTTATTTTGTTGAATAATTGTTTTGTATTTTCCACCGTTAAATTTGTCGTATAATATCGCCCAACTTTGTCCATTTAATCGTCTTTCTATCTCTTCAAATAAGAAAGTTAGCAATGGTGGCCCGCTTACAGCAGACACACTGTACATAATTATTACTATTCTGTCATGGGAAGGTTTTTTCAGGTTAATGACGTAAGTCCTCTGCCTATTCCTTTTCACTATAGTGCCATTCAACAATAATACACTGACTATTCTTGCCTTTTCCTTCTTAACATTATTACGATTATTACAGCACATAAAAAGAAATATACTTTATCTTTCACTTAACCAAAATGATATTATTATCTATAATTACCAAAAAAATCTATCACTTATCTCTGGGTCGGTATATGTGGTGGGCTTAAATTCAGAGTCCCGGTTGTTTTAGGCGCATTATCTGTTGGGGTTTACGGGGGTGTTTGGGGGGGAGGGAGACAAATGGATTCTCGTGGGAACCGCGAGCTGCTCGGACCCAGCCGGCCCTGGCAATTAGCGACCTGTCAGCCCACACAGGGACGGCATAGCCCAAAGGCACCGCGAACCGTTTTTTGCTGGGGTGTTATTACCAAAATCAGATGAGATTAAGAATTAAGACGTTATTGACTGGAAATAATATTTTGAAAGTGGGTTATTTGGACAATAGATATTAGGATAATCATATACTACCATTTTTACTACAATCGCAAGAGTTGAAGAGGAGGACCAATATGTTGTATAAAAGCAAATTCTTATGAGGAGTATGCTCCATAAAAGCGCTTTTATTATAAAAGTGCCCTCGGAATAACGTATGTAAAAATCTTTTGTGGCTAGCACAAGACCTCTCGCCATTTCCATATTCGAATATATATATATATATATACAGGGTGTCTCAGGACGAGCTTGCGCTATCTATATTTTAAATACTATTTAATATAATTTAACGAAATTTGGTATCTACGGGTTATCCAACATGCCTGTTTTAACTAAAATATTTTCAAGGCTGTAGCACTTCCGGTTTGACCGGAAATTGACCTCAACTTTTTTATTTTAAATGGAATACGCTATATTTTATTTTACCATTGAATGCAGCGGAAAATTTTACGTATGAAGGAATAAAAACATTTTACTCATGATCAACTACTTCCGGCGTTATTCAACTTTTTTTGATTTTTTATCTGAAATCCGGCACATTTTCAAAACTCTGTATCTCGGGAACGAGATCGAATTTTTATAATCTGAAAAAAGCCTTTTATAAAGGAGATTTTAAGCTACATTATCCATAGAAGAATCTTTGATTATTTATAAAAATGTGACGGGTACGTTACACCAAAATTACAGTTGACAAACTTCGAGATAGACAATTTTTTTAAATGGAACCCCCCCCTTTTTTATTACATAAATGTGTTCTACGGCAAAAAATAAGGGTACTTTATGTAACTTGTCCTTTGTTGAAAGTTGATAGAATTTCAGTAAATTAGAAAAACATGTAATCTATCTACGATATAAATGATGATCTCGGATGACACCTTCGCTAACCTAAATTTGTTGACAGTGAAAAGTCAACTCTAAAGTGTCAAAATTACAGTAAGTCAAACAAATTTTGTAACTCACTAGTAGTATTTTTAAAACCTAGCAACCAGTTTTATTTTGCAATAATATCATCACACCTTAAGATATCCTTCCGGGATTGGTGGATTAAAAAGTCTTGTAACTCCGTTATGCAAGCAGCCGCAAATAGGGCTGTTGCAAGAATTTTTATATGACTTCTAAGTATTAAATTTGAAAAGATATTGTTCTTTAAAGAGCCTCAAATTTGAAAATATCACGAAATATCCTTTAGATATTTTACAATTAATTTTTGAAATTTGGATAAAATTTTGAATAAGTCACGTGATCTGAAACAGAATGTGACGTCAGAATATATACATCTTCAGCGGTTCTAAGGTGTCAAGTGTATTGTCGAAGTTGTCAAACAAGTGTCAAATTTTTAGATTGGTTCAAGTTGTATAATATGTAGGTAATAAAAAGTTCAAAATAAAATGAGTAATTTACGATATTGTATTGTGCCTTCTTACAAAAATACTGTTAGGAACAAACCTACTATAGTTTTTATAAATTTTACAAAAGATGTGAAGAAAAGAAAATTGTGGCTAGAAGCAGTAGGTCGAAGAGCTGATTATTTGTCAGAAAAATCGTATCTTCATTTTTCAGTTTTTAGCATAAATCATGTTTAAAGAAACATGAAACTTGTATTTTAATGTATTATTTCAGAATGCTCGAAATTTATAAAATTATCAAGATTTGTCCGTTAGTATCAATATATTTTTTGAAAAAACTACTTTTCATCAGATAATGACCCCCTTATCGTATGTCACATCACGACATACATCACACTGTCTTCTCTCCGAAATTGAATTGAATCTAATGCTTTGATCAACAAACTTCCCTTCACAAGGGGATAGAATCAATGATGCATTCGGCTTTCGCTACGATCTGCTTCAAGCTTCAACTACATATGTAGGTAAGCAATACAAGTAGAAAATGCATGTAAAAACCGTATATTAAATTAGTATAATGGAAAAATTATGTAAGAGTGAATACATAATCTATTTAAGACAACATACAAATTGTTCGCCGTTTTTTACTTGCACATATACATATATGCAAATGTGAACACTTATTAATCGTTAAATGTTTATAAATGCAAATGTATGTTACAAGTGACAACTTGGCTGGCATGTTTGTCTAGTTTTTGAAAACAAGAATTATAAGTCATCAATGAATAAATTTTTCATTACCGATTTTTTTATTTTACCATTAATACGAAAAGCTGGTTAGGTTTTGGTACCAAATGTACAACTGTAAGTAATACGAGGGTCACTCCAAAATTGTTGAGATGCTGGGAAACAATTGGCTTTGGAAAATTTTTAGTGCACAAATGTCAAACTACAATTTATTTAAAATATCTGTCCAATAATAACATCTGGTTGAAGTGATTTATTGTGGTGGAATTCGAAGTGGAAATAAACTGCAACATGAAGTTAGGAAGAGAGCATTATCGCGCTATGATTTACTACGACTTTAAAATTGGATTACGTGAAGAACAGTGCGAGGAACGTCTACGATTGGCATTTGGAGATGAAGCTCCATCTCGAGCAACTATATTTCGCTGGTTTTCAGAATTCAAAAGAGGCCGTAATTTCTTGCGTGATGAGAAACACTCAGGGAGACCTTGTACAGCGGTAGTGCCAGAAAATGTAGCTGCCATCAGACAAATGATAAAGGATGACAATCGTGTCACCTATCAAACGATGGAAGATGCCCTTGGCATTGGATCCGCAGCAATAGCAAAAATTTTGCATGAAGAACTTCGTGTTAGAAAAATTGTTTCTCGTTGGGTGCCACACAACTTAACGGAAGAACAAAAAGCCAAGCGTGTTACAATTAGTCGCGCAACTTTAAAACTGGCGATGAAACTTACATACCCTTTTATGATGTTCCAACGCGTCAAGAAAGTAGGGTATGGGAGATTGAAGATGACCCAACACCAGTTCCCTTGAAAAAACAACGTGTACTTAAAAAAGTTATGTACGTTGTATTTTTCAGAAGTACAGGTCTTGTGAAAGCAATTAGGTTAGAGGGACAGGAGACTGTTACTGCCAATTGGTACACACAAAAATGTCTACCTGAAGTTCTTCGCAGTGTGAAAATTAAGGGTTTAATGCTTCACCATGATAATGCGTCCTCCCATACCGCTGCGACAACTGTTAATTTTTTGAAAGAAAATGGTATTAAAGTCATTGAACATCCACCGTATTCTCCTGATCTTGCAATGTGTGACTTCTGGCTATTTTGTAATTTGAAAAAACATTTACGTGGTCGTCATTTTACGTCAGAAGAGGAGATTAACAACACCATAATGGAGTATTTTAATACGATTCCAGAAAATGAATGGCTCAAAGCTTTCCATCTCTGGAAAATTCGATTACAAAAGTGTATTGAAGCAGGGGGGACTACTTTGAACACCAGGAAAACTACATGCTTCTCCTTCAAATAATATTTCTGTATCTCAATAATTTTGGCGTGACCCTCGTAACTTTTTGATATCACGAATTTCTTCAAAATTAAACGAACTTTCATTTAAAAATATTTAAAAACATTGGTTTATTATTACATGGTAAAGCAAAGCAATGCCTAACATCTTATCTCGAAAACAGAAAGTAGCTTGTTTCTTACGATAATGTGCAGCCTGAGTATAAAATAATAAAAAATAGGGTACCTCAAGGAAGTATTCTACTTATTTTATACATAAGTAATGTCGCGCATGGGCGACAAAGTGACATTTTGATAAAAGAAAGCGGAAATGGCTACTTTATATAGTGACTGTAGAAAAAAATAGTTACGATTTGATTTTGATTTTTGTGGAGTGGTGTGATTAATATTTATATTTGTTTGTGAGTCCGCCAACCTTCGTGGACCAGATGGTGTCCGTCCCGTCTATTTTAACTTCAGCTTCAGCTTCAGCAGTTGCACAGTTCACAATACTGACATAAACACGGCAACTTGTACGCTTCCTCGCAGAAAAGAACTGCTTTATTTTTAGCCCAACAACGTAAACAGTTTACTGTTTGTCCTTTGATGAACATATAAATTACATATGCTATACTTCGTTCTAACAGCTCACACGCATTGTATAACGTCCATGACTTCCTATAACCGACAATAAGGAAGAGCCAAATATTTTTAGAGTTGAGGCTGTACAAAAACGTTTCCTAAAGTATTTAGCATTTAAATGAGATAATATCTATCCTGAAAAAGGATCAGATTATAACTATTTATCAGTAAATTGCACTTGACACTGACACCTGTCAATTAAAATTACGAGGGGAGTTTTTTATGTTATCTACCTAGCTATGAAAACAATATGCTATCGCGATAATTTTCTTATGTTAAGTTACTGTGACTTTTTCATGTCTACAAAGACACAATTAAGAACTTGAAACCGGCTATACGCGAAAATAAGACCCCACAATTATGCTCAGAAAATGCTGCTTCTGCACAACAACTGCATGGAGCATAAAGCACGAATTGTTCAAGCAGTAGTCAGTGAATGCGGCTTTGACGAATTACAACATCCACCTTACAGTCCTGACCACGCCCGACTATTATTTCTTTCCAAAACTCAAAAACATTTGAGAAAGAGTCGCTTTTTATCGAATGATGACTTGGAAAACGCAGTGGAGTCGTATTTTACAGAATTACCAAAAGATTTTTTTGCAGGCGTAGCTTTATTAGACAAACGTTGGAATAAGTGTGTTAGTGTTCTTACGTTGAAAAATAAAATTTTATTTTTTCTCTAACTCGGTGTTTTCATAGCTAGGTAGATAACATAAAAAACTCCCCTCGTATTTGAATATATCAGCTATTTCATTGATTATAGCAAAACTGGCTGCGGTGCACTCTCCACACCAGCTATGAGTGCCCGTGAGATGACGCCTGGTAAGCGCCCACACGGTAAAATATATCGTCATCATTACCGATGTCTACATGTGTTGTAGATACTGGCACACGCAAAAATTGGGTAATATGCCGTGATGATATATTTATTTATTTATGAAGGAAAATGTTTAATCAAACCGTACAGACAATAAGATATACTTTCATATTGATAATCACATAAAATGTGAAAAAATGATATTTAACTGCGTTTTTTCAAGACAAATTGTTAAATAAATAAATAAATATATCATCACGGCATATTACCCATTTCTGGGTGTGCCAGTATCTACAACATATGTAGACATCGGTAATGATGACGATATATTTTACCGCGTGGGCGCTTACCAGGCGTCACCTCACGGGCACTCATAGCTGGTGTGGAGAGTGCACCACAGGGGTTACTTTTGTGCCATTTAAAATTGGAAATATTTGGCGCCTGTCGGGATCGAACCCGGTTCCCCCGGGTTCGCGACCAGACACTCAGGCACGCGGCCACGGGACCCCATAGACAAATTGTTAAGAACTTCAAATAAGGGAACTTCCAGTTGATTAATTATAACCAAAATCTAAACAGCTCTTCATGTGGATGTAATGAAGAGGAATACGAAAGAATTATAATTTTTAGAATAGTATCTATAGTGTTGGAGCTATCGTCGGAGAAATTTTTGTCACACACACACAGTTATAGACATTATCGCAAAACTAGTAAAATCGTATGCTAGGGACTGTAAAAGTGCTTAGTCATTAAAAACTCACCACCGAATTTTGTGACCTAAGACAATACCTTCCTTACCATTACCTAAAGGTGACGGAAGTTAAAAAAATCAAATTAAAACAACAAAAGTTGGAGAAATTTTAATTAATACATAAATAAACAATTTCAACATAATAGAAGCTGTTAATTTCCAAGTTATTCTCAATCATTTCTATCGGCACCCTTGTAAAAGTCATTTAAAAATCTCTGAGACGAATCTTTTATAAATTTTTCTTTAAATATTTAAATGCGTTCAAGTAAACTTTGTACAGATATTTTAAATAAATTGTAGTTTGACATTTGTGCACTAAAAATTTTCCAAAGCCAACTGTTTCCCAGCATCTCAATAATTTTGGAGTGACCCTCGTATAATTATATTTTGTATAACTGCATTTGATTTTTAAAGAAAGATACCAATAGTGTGACGTCATCTGTGGCCCTGGAAATAAATTCAAATATCTCGCAAAGTAATTATTAAAAAAATGTTATTTTTATCTTAATCATTATATGGGGTCCCGTGACCGCGTGCCTGAATGTCTGGTCGCGAACCTGGGGGAACCGGGTTCGATCCCGACAGACGCTAAATATTTCCAATTTTAAATGGCACAAAAGTGACCCCTGTGGTGCACTCTCCACACCAGCTATGAGTGCCCGTGAGGTGACGCCTGGTAAGCGCCCACACGGTATAATATATCGTCATCATTACCGATGTCTACATGTGTTGTAGATACTGGCACACCCAGAAATGGGTAATATGCCGTGATGATATATTTATTTATATATTTATTTATCATTATTTAATGAGTAGTACTTTAAGGATAAAGCAAACATTGGTCATTTCTTACACAGTCAAAACTAGTAACGTAAACAACAAATGCTAGTCAATTTCCATGGAAACGATGTTACGTCATATCATACAACATTATGATACATCAAAATTTGAGATCCTTTTTTCCAGCATATTGTGCAGGTATAATAAAAAATAGCGTATGATACACGGGTATAAGTCACGAGTGCTTTAATGGATTGTTACATTGTAATAAAATGTTTTTATAAACCTGCAATTTTATGCATAAATGAAACAATATTTGTATACGTAAGTAGAAACTTGAGTTTGACAATATTTACTGAAAACTAACTTCAAAAAAGTGATTTCTGTGAATCGCTCAAGAAGAAAATATGTTGATGACTTATTTAAATATTCATATACTCAGAACAAATATTTAAATTATACTTATAAATCTCTTACGATCAATCCATTGGATATTCTATGAACGTTTGAACGATTTATGTTTTATAAATACGTGTACACTACTCGCCAAAAGTTTTGTTTATTTTAATTTTATTTTACGTAAAATTTAATCGTTTATTTTGAAAAATGATTATTCAAATTTTTTCATAAGTTGTCTTTTTAGCGGATTCGAAACTTTTGAAATAGAACATTCTTATGTCATGAAAAATCTACAGACGAAACACCTGAATAACTATAATTTTCTTCATTTTTAAATACACTTTTTACCTCCCGCTACCCTTGGTAAGGGAGGTATAGGGATCGTGCTAAAAATCTCATATCGAGATTTTAGTAAACGACCACGTTTTAAGGTACCTAGAATCCATTTTTAACATTTTCACGATGATGTCTGCACTGTAAAAAAAAAGTATGTAATTTTACAATAAAATTTTATGGCGTTTATGATGCCATAAAATATTACTGCGATATTACGTAAATATGTAAAATTAAGAAATATGTAAATTTACAGATTTGCAAATTATGTATTAATACATTTGACGTAAAATTACAGATATATTACTTCTGTAAAATTACATTTTCTCGTACATTTACATACATATTACGTATAATTACAAATACATACCTTTTGTAATATTACAGGTTCATTGTAAAATTACATAAATAAAAATATGTAATATTACATAACTTTTTTTGTATAATTACACACATATTACGTATAATTACAAATACATACCTTTTGTAATATTACAGGTTCATTGTAAAATTACATAAATAAAAATATGTAATATTACATAACTTTTTTTTGTATTATTACAGGTTTAATAAATATTACCGCAAAATGTTTTACAGATACTTTTATTTATCATAAATTATACATTATTCTAATATAATTCTCTGCAGGCTTAAAGATTATACAAAAAGTAAACAAAATAAAAAGTATTCTATAGAATAAGCCGTACACTAAGCTACCCCTTTTTTGTTACGTATAAAAATGTACTATGTATATTTGTTCATATCTTTATACATAAAAAGAATTATTCACTATTTTCCTTTGGTCAGTTTCTGGATAATTTTTAATTTTTATTATAAGACTTAATACTTTACTTAGTATCGAATTTGTCTTCGATTTCTTTTCAGACACAGCTTTAGAGCCCGAAATGGGATTTATTTTGAATATGTATCTTTGTAAAAATTCCAACGTCATAAAGGCATTTTGTGCATATGCCATATTGAAGTTATAGTAGAAAGCGAAAAGAAGTCCAACTGCTTGGCACGTATTTTTTGCTTCAGATACTATTTGTTTTTCTATCAGAATATAGGTATTTGATCCTGAAATGAAAAAAAAAAAACCATTAAATTAAAAGTTTAATTCAACAAGACACTATTCAACTTACCTATAATTAAAATAAAAGGAGCTGTTGTTTTAGCGGCATTAACTCCGTCAGCTTGAGTACAAGATTCCTAAAAATTATTTTAAAATGAGAGAGTACCATATTGTTAATTACAAATAATATACCTCAAGTGCAATGTAAATTTCCGAAGTTTCTTCTTTAAAATAATACGATAATATTTTCATCGCCATTAGTATCGGATCTGTAGATTCTTCAAAAATCTTTTTAATATCTTTGGTCCCTTCAGTTTTAAAATAATCTAAAATCTTTTCGCATTTATTTTGCAAAAATTGAAGTTTAGCATTTATATCTGTATCAACTAATTTATTGAAGTGCCAAAACGCATATTCTTCTTCTAGCAGAATTGGCCAATTATCTATAATTTCTTTTACAGATGGGGGTTTTTCGTTATTGATAAATAATCTCTGAAATGGATATGTTTCTGCTAAATATTGTTGTATCAAATTATTATTTCTTTTATCATTTTTTAGTAAACTCTGTTGCTTCAAAACAGTTTTCTTTTCTTCTTCCGAGATTTCTGAAACATTTATTACCACTGGTTGCCAATGACTGCATCCTGCTTGGCGGTACGATTTTATTATCTTTCCCTTCTTCTTAATACTTTCTACGTTAAGAGCACTACTATGTTCTTCTTTCTTATGAGGTCTTTTTCTGTAATTCATGTGATCTTCCAATTTCTTAAAGACTGAATTGTAACCTTCACCTATGAGAATACCGTCGTCATCTGTGTCAAGCAGTGTTACGAATTTGTTACATACACGTTTTGCCAAAACTCTTATATTGCGCCGGCCAGGGTTTTTTGTTATTTGGAAAACATCATCTACTATAATTCTTATTAAGTTATTTAAAGTAGTATTCTTAACTTTACTCATACTTTCTAGTTGTTTAATATCATCTCCTGACAATCTGTTATAAGAAATAGGAATATTTTCTGCCCAGGAGACATATGTCTCTTCTGATTTACTTGATGGAGTCGAAGTATCTGAACAGATGTCTGATGTGCTGGAAGTATCTTCTTGTAGAATATTATTGTTAGCCACAATAAATATCTCTGAATGAAAAGCCTCCAATAACGCATCTTCATCTATTAATGTTCCATCCGTAAGAAATAAACGAGTTCCGGAAATACCCTTTTCTGCTGCTGCTCGTAATACTTCTTCAGTAGAATAAGTACTTATTATGACACCCACTTTAATTTTTTTATCTTTACTCCAAATTTTGATAACAGGCATCTAAATAAATATATACAATAACAGTAAAAAAAATGAAAGTAATAGCTCAAATAAAATAATGCAATAAATCTAAATCAATTTTGCTTAAAAATATTGTCTATCTTTGCTAATAAATTATATTTTTAACTAAAATGGAGACAAAAGAAACAAAATTATCATAGTCGATATTTTCTTCTTGAAATGTGTCGAATAAAATGTTTGTAATTAATGAAAATTTGATATGTAATAATGTAGAAAGAAAATTTGAAATTGTTGTATTAAATATTTAATATATTAAAATGATACTTTAAGTAATAATAAAAATATCTGAGGTTGTTTATTACACTCTTCAATCAGTTTAAAAAAATATCGGCTATGAAATTCATAATAAATTATACATATTATCTGAACTAGTTCCCTAGAAATGTATCTAGTATTGCTCTTTTTAGAGCGACAAAATATTCTTCACCAATTAAATGCATTTCTAAGGGATGGATATGTTGAAGTTCGCTAAATGGTATACATATTGATTGTGGTACATTGTCTATTAGTTTATATAAGCCTATTTCATTTATATATTCTAGAAATACATTATTTCCAATAATATATAATAAAGTAGTGTTTTTATTCACAAGTATATTAGATATTAAAATAGCCGTAATTGTATTTTCATGTGCATTAAAACTAGAAATCACTAACATATTTCTAGAATATTTTATTCCTAAATATGTAATACTTTTTGTACAGTGTAACTTATTTAGATAAGAATCACAAGTAATGTTTAAGCATTTTTTTATATCATTCTTCAAACTATCTGTAAATTCATTCTCATGTAACATAAAAGGATCCAAATTGGTACTAAAATATAATTCATTGTTTGAAAATAACCCCTGAAGCTGGTAGCACTGTAATAATTGATTTCGTTCAGTAAGCATTTGCGTCACATTTTTAAAATTTGGCGAGTGTCGAATAATATTTTTAAAATAACGATGTTTTCGTTCAAAACTCATTGTCCATAAATGTATCAACGGACCAAATTTTCGAATCAAGTTTCCATAATGAGTTAGAAAATGATGTTTGGGACGTAATGCGACCTGTGGAAAATTAACTGATCTAAGGTGTATATAATCTTGAATTAACAACTCTAAATGAGCAGTTTGCGCAAGAGATATATTATAAGCACATACTAGTTCTATAATTTGCCGTAAAATAAGAAGCATTTGCCAAACTGGATCAGAAAAATCTGTAATTTTGAGAAAAACTGTTAAAGGAAAATATTGCATTAAACACCAGTTTTCACTTGCTTTACCTAACAATTTTTTTCCCAATTTTATAGGCGGAATTTTTGTATGAGATGTAATTATATTTTTATTTATATGATTTATATTATTATTCAAATATTTCAAAGTAAAATATTTTTTGTTTGTTACAAAATACGTTAATGCTAAACAAAAATCATAAGGAACAATTCCTTCAAATAAGTCATGCCCTATACACGGAGGTAATCCCGGTAAACAAACATGAAAATATTTTAACTCGTTAAAAACACTATCAAATTTTACACCCCGACTATCAGATAATTGACGAACACGTAGTTGTTCTACATCCTTCATATATTCAACTCTATTTCGGACTATACTTTCAGAGTTATTGTCATTAAATTCTGATCTTTTCATTAAACAAAATCTACAATAGAAATCACTTCGACTAAAATTTTCTGGTAAACCAGCTAATCCATTACTTCCCAAGTTATCGCCACAAATAGCAAAAAGAGTGCCAAAAATTTTCTTGTTATTCCCGTCTATATTTACTTCAATGCCATAAGTTTCTAACGATTTAATATCGTGAATAATTGGAGCAAATATTTTATTATAACCAAAATTTTTAACGTGCTTTTCCTTACATAGTAAAACGAGGTGAATAAATTCATTTTTTGTTCGGTTAATTTTATTTACATTTCCAAGAGTCATATAAACTGCTAATAGCTTATGCTTTCCTTTAGAAGATCCTAGTGGATTACACAACTCTACTGCATCTTGGAATAAAATAATTTTTAATGCATCTGGATTATCTCTGTAGAAATGATTATTCTTATAATTTGAACCATCCGCAAAGTCTTCGTATACATCAACTACCGAATTATTATTGGATAATGAATTTATGTACTGTTCCAAAATATCTTTATTACGTAGTAAATTTTCAAGAGTTTTTGCAATTGGAATATAATGATAATAGCAAGTTTCATGATCATTGTTTTTTCCTAATGTAATCGTTTCAGGTTCCGTGTAACCAAAATTGTTTTTAAAATAATTATCTCTTTTATAAGTAGTGTTCAAAGAAGATAAATTAATTAAATTTGAATCTAAATTATTGTTAAGAGCTTTCTTAATGTCCTCAGTAAGTAAATTGTTATGGTCTAGATTTAATATTAAACCTTTTGTTAAGAACGTACTAATACTTAAAAATAATTCACAGATATTTTCAAAAATATCTTGGATCACATTGAGCGGTACAAAATATTTACACTGTAATTTTAAGAAAAAAAGTGCTATGTCCTTTTCAATATTTTTTTGTAATTCATGAAATACGTTATCATTATCTATCGAGCAACTGTCATTAAAAATCTCACTGTTACAAAACATACTACTCGTATCTGCAGTATTTTCTGATAATTCAGCAGCATCACCAAAATTATGAGTATCTTCCCTTTGACTGTTTGATAATAAATTATAATGTGTTCTAGTAATGTGTGAACGAAATGTAGAACTATTTTTGTAAAATTTTTCGGAACACTTATTTATTGGACATTGCATTTTTTCTCCATTATTGATATGCGTACACATATGCTTTACTAACATGTTTATAGAAAGGAAGGTTAATTTGCAATATTTGCAAGCAAAAATATTACTTGTGTTCATATATTTTTTGTGGCTCGCAGGACCACTATGTATACGTAGTGTATGAGATTTATAGCTATAATATTTACGAAACTGTTTTTGACAATTAGGAAAATGACATGTAAATACAAAATTGGGTACATTTCTGTGCTTGTAACTATGCTTATAATACAGTATTGGAGTTCGATATGATATCGCACAAATTCTGCAATGCATACCATTGATTATGAGTTTCAAGATCTGAAACAATATAAATTATAAATATGTATATATTGTATTTATAGAAATGAGTTAAGTAATGTTCAATAGTAAAAAAAATACAAAATAAATTTTAAAAAAACTATTAGTAGTCGTGATTCATATATGAACAATTGTAGAATTTTAGGTTAAGTTCTACAGTAAAATCTGGTAACACAATTATTTAAATGCAATAATATTTTGTTAGTAATCACTATCAAAATGTACTGTAGTTTAACAATTAATAAAACATATTAAACACTTACTTAAAGACTTTTAATATCAAGATGACACACGAACGTTCACAATCGTTGCACGCTTACTTGCTTCTGCGGAGTTGAATCTATCACAAATAGACAAATATTATGTATTTTTACATAACTTGTACATTTGGACGCATGCACCCCCTGGAATTTAAGAAATATTAGCATTTATTTAAAAAAAAATGACATAGATATTACAAAAATACTAATTTATTACTTTAAAACCAAGAATGTATTTTGTAAAGCACTAAAATAGTAAGGAGATAAAATTTTCAAATAAAATTGCAGGTTATGTTCGTACAGGTTTTTTAATTTTAATTACAGTAAAATCTGGTATGGTAACACTATTTAAATGCAATACTATTTTGTTAGTAATCACTATCATAATGGACTGTAGTTTAACAATTAATAAAACATAATAAACACTTACTTAAAGAGTTTTAGTATCGAGTTGAATCTATCACAATATTACATATATTATGTATTTTTACATAAATTTGTACATTTGGACGCATGCGCCCCCTGGAATTAAAGAAATATTACCATTTATTTAAAAAAAATAGTTATTACAAATACTAATTCATTATTTTAAAAGCAAGAATGTATTTTATGAAGCACAAATCACGAAAATAGTAAGTAGATAAAATTTTCAAATAAAATTATAGGTTATGTCCTTATAGGTTTTTGTAGGTTTTTTAATTTTAATTGAAGTAGTCACGGAAGTACCAATACAAAAAGAACATGTAAACTGCCAAACAAATGCCTTAATTAATATATATTATGAAAGGAACTTACTTTTTAAATTTTGTAGGTATTCGTTTTTGTAAAACAAAGCAGGCCACCAACTTGACTACACTCGTCAGACTACACAGGTTCTTACTTGCTTGATAGCGCTATTTCTCCCATATAGAAATATACGTATAAAATCTGTACTTTTACGTATGTTAGTATTAATTCTGTAAACTAAATGCAAATGTCACACTATTTTCATTATTTTTTCTATCTAATTATCATAATAATCATTTGCATAATGACGTTGCCGAATAACTTCTTGCAGTATTTCTAGTACTACGTTTATTACAGAATAGTTTGTATTGTACATAATGTACATATATAGGTACAGCTGCAGCAGATTCATGTTCAATACAGAATACAATTGTATACATGTATGTATCATTCTACATTTACGTAATTTTACAAAAAAAATGTAATTTACACCTATATTTACATAATATCTGTAAAAATATTACATAAAGTATGTGACTGGATGCACATAAATTATGTAGTTCTGGATTTATGCATTTTTGCATTAAAAATAATGTAATACTACGTAAATGTGAAACATACATAAATATTATTATAAAATTTTACATATATTTTATGGAATATTACATTTATTTTTTACAGTGTGTATGTGTATGTGTATGTGTATGTGTATGTGTGTGTGTGTGTGTGTGTGTGTGTGTGTGTGTGTGTGTGTGTGTATGTATGTGTATGTATGTGTATGGATTTTCTCTTCGCTCTAACTCAAATACTATCATTCAGAAAATTCTGAAACCTTGTATTTCTATCCTATTCTAATATGAAAAGGAGCCATTAGATTTTGGTGTAAATCGGATAACCGAATTTTATATCTTAAAAATAATTTTTTGTTACACAGTTCATTTTTCAAATGAATGTAACTGATAGTAAATGTCACTGTCAGAAAACTTATCACTTCAAATTAATAATAGTGACATTTTAAAAAGAAAATAGTAAATAAAGCAATAGTTTTCTGCAATGGAACAGTTTGCAGCGTTAGTAAATACGTAGGTAGGTATGTATTTAAATTAATAAAAATTAAATACCGGGAGGTTTTGTGTTGGCCACATCAGATTTTTTACAATGTTGTTTTCAATACTTTTCTCTGTTAGAGAATTTAGCACGCTCATTGACGCTAGAAGAAGCTTCATTCTTAAACGATTTTTGGTGAATTTTGATTTCTCTCTAAGAGAGATATTTTAGTGAATAAGCACTTTTTAAGATCACTAGAATCCGATTTTAACATTTTTACAATGATGTCTGTGTTTGTGTGTATGTATGTCTGGTTTCTCAAATTCCATAAGACTAAGGCCAATTTAACTACATATTCCTTAATCTGACATTAATGGGAAGAGCTGAAAAGGTTTTGGTATCAATTGGACAACCGGTAGTAGTAATAGTTTCTTAAAAAAAGTCTTAATATTATTTTTTCGTAGTTTATGTTATTATAACAAATAAAGAATATAAAATTCTCTATCAGATACATTGAACATTTTTATTATATCTTCTATAGATTTAGAGATAGAGAATTATAAGATAATCAGTTGCAATGAATCTCACAGTCACAACTCAAATAACTCCATGGAAACCAGTTGAAAAGTTAAAATGTTTAATTCACAGAAAAATGTCAGTGTCAAAAATTCAGATACATTACTGAAGGTTTTTTTTGTATTTAGAATTTTTGTGTGTGAACCAGAATATAATATGTACTTATATAGCCTATATGGAAATGGCGAGAGGTTCTGTGCTGGCCACAACAGAGTCTGGCCTACTCCTAATTATTTTTTAACAGTGCAATTTACATTTATTTATTATTTATTTATTGTTAGTCTGACCAACAGGGTTCAAGACCCCAATTACAGGTTGACTATAATGAAACATATATTTAACATGTTTAATGACACAAGTAGTTAACAAATAGAATGACACAAAAAAAAAACCAGAACTTAATAATACATATAGCTGTTTAAGATAATGTATTGTAATAAATAGTAGTAGTTAATGAATATAATAATTGTATAAAGCATTTTTAAACTTTACAATCGAGCCGACGAAAATGTCGAAATATTCAGGTAAATTGTTAAAATTAAAACAAATCATACGAATAGGTGACTTTACTTCATAGTTCGTTCGAGGAGTGTTACAGTAGAATGTATATTTAAATCGGGAATTATGCCTAGGAACTAAGAAAGGAATTTTACCTAGGATTACGGGATCATTTATAATACAATGCAAAAATTTATAAAGGAACAATGATGATTGTATTTTTCTTCGAGTATCAAGAGACACAATACTAAATTCACACAACAAATCTTTGTAATCAGTATCAAAACTAGGATAATATCTGTAAAGCTTGAAGAAGCAAAATTTAATAAATTTGCTTTGAATAGATTCAATAACATGGCTGTATTTATTATATATAGGACACCAAACTTGCTGACAATATTCCAGTTTTGTTCTTACGAACGAGAAATATAGTTTCTTAAGAGTGAACGAAGTACTGTGTATTTCTGATAATGAAACCTAAATTTTTGTAGGCAGATTTAACAGTTTGTAATATGTGTTTAATGAAATTGAGCTTTTCATCAAATAAAACACCAAGATCTTTAAATTGTATGACCCTTTCAAGAGTATGAGAGTCTATTTTGTAATCATATTTGTAAATAGTTTTTTTGACGAAATAGCTCATTATTTTACATTTACTGTGGTTTAAAAAAAGGTTAGAGGTTACAGACCAAGCTGAAATGTTATTAATAGCATCTTCAATAGAATTAATAGTTTTAAAAATCTTTAAGTCATCAGCATATAACAAGACGTGAGAGTGTTGAACTGAATTAACAATGTCATTAATAAAGAGCAAGAACAGTAAAGGACCCAATTTGGAACCTTGAGGAACACCAGAAGTAGCTGTAAAGACTTAGATTTATAATTATTATAAGAAACAGACAGAACCCGATCACTGAGATAAGAAGAAAATTGAAAGTTATCATTTAACTTATGCAGTAAGACATTATGGTTAATACTATCAAATGCTTTCGAAAAATCCGTATAAATAACATCAACTTGCGTTTCATCATGTAATGAATTTTTCTTTTACTTTTATTAAAATCCATAAATTTTGTCACAACATCTCTGATCTCTAATAACAAAGTACATTTTGAAACCGGATCATATTTGAATGTGTATGTTCGCAATTATTTTTTAATGGCAATTACAAATTAGAGTAATAATTTTTTAGATAATCTGTTTTGTTTACTCTCTCTGAGATTATAGTTCATGGTTTAATCTGTAATAATTTAGTAATAAATATTTGTTCAATATTTTTCTGTTTAACAGTTATGGCTAATTACATGTTATTAATTGTAACGGAGTTTTTCAAACACAACTTGCGTAATTACCAATATTTTCTTCCATAAATTTTAGATAATTGACTAATAAATATAGAACATGAAATTAATAATTAAAAGTTTTGTATGCGGATGGTATATACGTCTTAATTTCAGTCAGCATCAAGTGATGCCTGGCACAACTTATGCTAATCGTATGACGCCTATAATAATCAATAAATACAGACGTAAACCGTAACGAAACAATATCCATAACTGTCATTAATTTTAACTGCTTCCAGAAAGTCTGAATATAGTGCATTCTTCTTCCTTTCCGTATTTGGATACGCTATAGCTATCGTCTTGAAATTATTTCTAAATAATACCTACATATGTGCCATTTTTATACAGTATGATTGAAAATATAAGGATAAATAGCTATTTCTTTACTGTATTGTTTAAAATTTACTTCCTGCGTTTATTTCTGGTTCTCTTAAATTTACATTCGAGAATACATGACAATATAGCAAATATTTAGTGGTTTGGAAGATTTTATAATAAATGTTAATATTCTTTTTCTCTTGCTTCTTAACAGGATTAGAGATGTTTTAGATTTTTGGTCTACTGTCGAATTTTCAGAAGCTAATTAAGTATACTGGTTAAAATTAGTGGTGAGATCCGGATCCGGATAGTTTCGGTTTCGGATCCAAAAATATCCGGATATCCAGATAATTGAATGTTGAACTATCCGGATCTCGGATCCAAATCTCAGTATCGGATTTTGGATCCGGATCTGAGTATCGGGTTTTGGATCCGAATCTGAGTATCGGATTTTGGATCCGGATCTGAGTATCGGGTTTTGGATCCGAATCTGAGTATGAGTATCGGATTTTAGATATGGAATTTCAGTATGCGCCAGCGGTTCTCGGATTCGAATACCTATTCTCAATATTGAACCAAATGATAATATTTGAATGTATATTATCATGGAGTCACAAAACCAAATAAATTTGATTATGAAATAATCCACTATACATTTTTGTTTGTTAATAGTCGGTATATTTTCGATGTTAAACTTTTAGCATCCGCTAAGAAGGAAATTCCTCGATTCCACAGAACTATAAGTAGGTAACAAAAACAATCCCTTTTATGTGAAACACATGCACGATATAAATAAATTTCGACACCTGGAATGAATCTGTAACCATTATTTCTCAAATTTAATCTTAATTTCGTTTTCTATGAAGTATTTGTTATATTGAATGTTAAAATTTTAGAACTACAGAATTTTCAATATTCTAAGAAAAATTTGCACCAACTACCTGGCTATTTTAGAGGGGTATTATAAAATTTATTGCTGATTACAGACCGCTGTCTCTACAACCGTCTACATTCAAATGTTTGCCTTTACATTCAAAATGATGAAACGGATCCAGAATTAAAATTCGGATCCGGTTGCGTGAACAACACATCGAATCCGGATCCGAATGGGATATGGTACCCAAACCAGGATCCGGATCCAAATCCGAATTAAATTTACGGATATCCGCTTCAATATCCGAACATCGGATATCCTAGGAACCGGATATTTTAAAATCCGGGTACTCGGATCCATGTTTTGTCGGATCTTCACAGCACTAGTTTTTTGTTTATGAAAAGCTTGAATAATCAGTATATTGATACTGACAAATAATTATCAAATGGAAAAATTAAAAAACTAATAAATAATATAAAATTTATACATAATTTTCAAGCTTGTTCCACTATTTTACTGATTATTATGGTTTTAATTTGTTTTTGCACCTTCTTATAAAGAAGGGCTGAAAACTATTCGCAAGTGAATAAAGTATGCGCTGTAATTTTTGTAAGGCGTTCGTCCTAGACAATTCTCGGTCCGCCATTTTCAAGGACGTCAGCAAGGTCACAGAAGCGTCTCGCCAGGTCGATGACCTGCAAGAGAAGACACGAGTTCTCCACGCTCGAGAACTTCTTCACTTCTTGTAATCACAAGAAAGAGATGATGAGGAAAAATCACCAACAAGCTTTTCTCTTAACGTCTGTACAAGCCTACGCTAGCATAATAGTTCGGCCGACATATTTTCAATAAATTATGTATACAATCTACACGAAATATTGAGAAATTTCTTCAAAATTCTTAAGACTATTTTAAGATGGCGATGTTTTCAGAAATACACCAAGGTTGAAAACTTGGATTTTTACCTCTCGCTAAGAGAGGTATTGGATTCATGCTAAAAACTGCATATCCAGATTTTATAAGACTAAGACCTATTTAATACTGATTCCTCAATCTAACATTAATGGGAAGAGCTGATTAGGTTATTGTAACAATTGGACAATCAGATGCAGTAGTTTCTTTAAAAAAATCTATTTTTTTTAATGGGGGATTCCAGCTCAATCAAATTAAAGGAAAATAGTAAAAAAATACGAATGTATATGCTGAATAATGAATATTAATAAAAAAAATCTGTTGTGGCCAGCAGAAGACCTCTCGCCATATCCATTTTATGTTATATAAGTAATGTATTGCACTTCGCTATCGAACCATCGTTTTGTAACAAAAAAAGTACAGAACTACCCAAATATTGTATTTTATTGCATTTAACATGTCTTCTGCACACATACAATTCTAATTATATCTATTTTCCATTGTATGAGGAAGTTCCTATGTCAGAGATTCTTCCAAGTTATTATCAAGATTGGTGGTATTTCTAACGGATATATGCAGGTTACCTATAATTTTAAATATTTAATTAATAAAACCATAAGAAAGATTAAATTTACTTCCCAGAAAAAGCTTTCAGAATGTAACTTTCAAAAGGCGCAATATCAAAAATTTTCAAAAAATAACATTTAGAAGATTGTTTAAAAAAACTACTACTTTCAGTTGTTCAATTGTTACCAAAACCTTTTCAGCTCTTCCCACGTATGTCAGATTGAGGAATCCATAGTTAAATTTTTTTTAAATCTTATGGTTTTTGAGGAATCGTGTCTATAACATCCTGACATACACACATACACACATACACACATCCACACACACACACAGACATCATTTTAAAAATGTTATAATCGGATTCTAGGGACCTTAAATCGTGCTATCCACTGAAATCTGGATATGCGAATTTTAGCATGAATCCAATACCTCTCTTAGCGAGAGGTAAAAAATGAAATGGTATAATTGAGATATTTCGGAAATAAAGGGTTTTTTGTTATAGGGCTTCGACACTAATATGAAAATATTTTTATTGGCGACCGAGAGACCGCCTATACATGCATTACAAATAGCGTGTTAGGAGATGGGGATTACTACCAATGGAAGTTAAGAAATTCAAATTCGAAAGGAGGGGTAACATTCCTGTACTGCAGTTTCCAAACAGTTTTTATTTTAACATAAATTTCTTGCATTAAACTTAATAATTTAAATTCACCTGTAATTATAAAGTATGTAGACTTATACTGTGTTATAACATTCATTTATTTTTATGTAAATATAACTTAAAATAGCATATATTTCAAGAACATTTAGGTCCATGATGAAAACAGTTTGATATAGAAACATAAATGTAATGATATTTTGAAAAAACCGATTTTTGCACCAAATTTATATATAATTTTCAGCTTTTGTTATTGTTTCGAGGAAACATTTTTCGTTGATTTAAAACATGAAAATGGAACTTAGATCCGTTTAAATTTAAATGATTCATTTTTAATTCAACTCTGAGACAGATCTCAGTAGATGTGTTTTAGTTTTGGAAGAATTACGAACTTTTCAAGGTTTCTCCCATATAAAGAGAAGAGTGCACCTTCCTTACAGTGTTGCTTTCTAATGAAATTTGTGAACTTGGAAAGATTTGGAGAAAAAACTGTTAACTTTGTTATAAAAAGACAAACATGAAAGAAAGTTCACAAAGTCACGGAGTTCTAAAAAAGTTTAGAATTATTACTGTGTATATCAATATTTTAAAAGGTGGCTTATAATGAATATTTTAAACATTTGTATATCTGAAAACATCTAGTTTTATCTAGTTAGTAGTTATGCAAAATTTGCGTCAAGATTTTATCAAATTTCTAGACTTCATGACTATTTAAATTAATTTAACTAATGATTAGCGAAAGTTAAAAATACTAATAACCATTAAAAACACATACTATTTTCTACAAATTTCATACCAAAAGTTCATTTGAAAAGGTTTTATAAATCCAATAAAATTATGACATAAACATACACTAAGAAAAATGCACTTGACACATTTTACTTTCTGCTTCAGCTTTCTCCTATTTTATTAGGGGTCGCTGTTTCCTCTTCTTTTCCACTCATTCCTGTCCAACGCATCTTCTTCACACAGTCCTTCCTTTCTCAAGTCTTCTGCGATACAGTCCTTCCATCTTCTTTTTAGCCTTTCATTGCATGTCACTTGAGAGGACCACTATGAAATACTAATTTTTAATCCCATACTTTCCATATTTGATTTTGCACTTGCAACACACATCTGTTAATTAGAATTTTGAATGTATCAGCTGTTTCCATGATAAATAGCAAAGCTGACTAATTTTTTAAAATTAATTTCTTTATAATGCTTTAACTCTACATCTATTGAATATGAAGGAAAATGAATAATCAAACCATATAGAGAAGAGTATAAATAATAAATAATAATAATAAGAATTTGGAATAGAATAAATGTGTGACGTAGATATAGAGATGAGGAAATGGTAATAAAAACTCGATTATTTTAGAAACTAATAACTATTTTTAAACTTTGATAGTCCTTAATATACAGTTTTAAGGTCTAGTTTTAATATAACTGATCCTTGTTCTAATTTGTTACTACGGTGGAGGACCCTATTGTATGTCAGACTAACAGATATGAAAACGTAACCTATAAAAATAAATATTCGTTTCATTTTAACGATTTTTCGATTTCAAATAAAATTTAATTTGCACTTTCTGCAGTAATTACTCCAAACTAAAATGTATCATCTACTGAGATCTGAGCGGTACTTACTTATACACGGAGCTGTCTTCTTTATAAAAATGTTTACTGAAATCTACATAATACATCAATTTTTTTTGTCAATTCTCCTCTTTCTAAAGTAATTAAATCCGTACGAATTTTAACAAAAAAATCTCTAGTTTTTTGCTTTGTCGCCTGGTAACATTCAGGTTGTTTGTATTCAGTACCCGTAGGAACAAAATGGCGTAATGAAGGTTTTTTGCCTCATACAAATATTCATGTATGGCCGCCTGCACCGATAACACTTAAAATTTAAATTTTGTTTATGTCTGTGTACCGATTCTAGATTTTAAATCTGTGGCTTACAAAAGAAAATTATCCAGTATTGTTGGGCAAAAATCTGATTGCACGGTTGAATTATTTGATTGCTTAATTTGTATATATTTTGTTGTTGGTCCGATTACCTCTATATGAATGCAGATAATATCGTACCATTTCTAATAAATGGTTCTATAATTTTCGTCGTCTCTGAAATGTAACAATTTCTCCGACGATAACTCCAATACTACAATTCTAAAAATTATAATTCTTTCGTATTCCTCTTCTTTACATCCATATGAAGAGCTGATCAGATTTAGGTTATATTTGGTCAACCGGAAGTTTCCTTATTTGAAGTTCTTAACAGTTTTTCTTGAAAAAACGAAGTTAAATATCATTTTTACCTTCCGTCACCTTTAGGTAAGGAAGGTATTGTCTTTGGTCAAAAAATTCGGTGGTGAGTTTTTAATGAATAAGCACGTTTTAGGGTCCCTACAATACGAATATACCAGTTTTAAGATGATGTCTGTATGTATGTATGTATGTATGTATGTATGTGTGTGTGTGTGACAGTGTGTGTATGTGTGTGTGTGTTTGTGTGTGTGTGTATGTATGTCCGTGTGTGACAAATTTTTCTCCGACGATAACTCCAATACTACAATTCTAAAAATTATAATTCTTTCGTAATCCTCTTCTGTACATCCATATGAAGAGTTGATTAAATTTTGGTTATAATTGATCCACCGAAGTACCCTAATTTGAAGTTTTTAACAGTTTTTCTTAAAAAAACGGAGTTAAATATTATTTTTTGACATTTTGTTATTATACATATTAAAGAAAATACTCTTCTCTATACGGTTTGATTATACATTTTCCTTCATATTCAATAGCTGTAGATTAAAGCGTTATAAAGAAATTAATTTTGCTATATATCATGGAAACAGCTGATAATTTAAAAAAAAATTAATTGACAGATGTCAGTTGCAAGTGCAAAACCAAATATGGAAAGTATAGGATCTAAAATTGGTATGTCATAGTGTTCCTCGCAAGTGACGTGCAGAGAAAGGCCAAAGAGAAGATCAAAGGACTCTATCCCAGAAGACTTGAGAAAGGAAGAAGATGCGTTGGGCAGGAATGAGTGGAAGAGAAGAGGAAACAGCGACCCGTAATAAAATAGGGGAAAGCTGAAGAATAAATGAAGGAAGTGTCAAGTGCATTTTACTTAGTGTACGTTTATGTTATAATTTTATTGGATTTATAGAACCTTTTCAAATGAACTTTTGGTATGGAATTTGTAAAAAATAGTATGTGTTCGTGTTCGATTTTACATGATATTATATAGAATCTGTTCCAAGGACCTTTTGGTATGGGATTTGTACAAAATACATCGAATTGACGGAAGGTTTTGTGCTGACTACAACAGATTTTTTATTTTATGTAATTATCAATATGAAAGAATATCTTACTGCCTATACGGTTTGATTATACATTTTCCTTCCTATTCATAGATTATTAATCATGGTTTCAAGTGTGTGTGTGTGTGTGTATGTACGTAATAATATATTTTGGAGATTACAAATATTGTAGAATATAAAATTCTCTGTCCAATGCATCGAACATTTTTATTATATCTTCTATAGATTTAGAGATAGAGAATTATAAATTTATAAAATAATCCATTGTATAATGAATCAAATAGCCCATGGAAAACAGTTGAAAAATTAAAATGTTTGTAATGACATTCATAACTGTAAGCGTCAAAAATTCAGAGACATTATTTAAGGCTTTTTTTGGGAAGTACATTTAATATTTCTTATTTTGTTAATAATTAAATATTAAAAATTATAGATACAGCTGCCGCACGTTACGTTGAACACTGTCCTTGAATATAGATAAAATTCGTATATGAACAAGTCGAAATGTAATAGTATTATATCTTATTATTATAACGAGGAAAAGACTTCGTCAAGATCTAAAATTGGTATAAAAAGGAATGAGATTCATTTATAAGGCAAAGTATGTACCGTATCAGCAGTGCCAACTAAACACGCGCTTGCTGTACATATATATCATCAAATATCGGCAATCTCATCAATGAATTGGAAGAATCTCGAACATTTAGAGGAGTAGGAGGACACTTGTTCATAGAATTAATTGAAAAATAAAGAATAGATGACATTAATTTTTTTGTTTGTACCAGAAATATTAAATACAATACCTACTTATGTAGCCTAATACAAGAGTGGCGAGAGATATTGTGCTCAATCATAATAATATGAAAGGGGAAACACTAAGTAAAATTAAACTTTAAATGAAAAATCTATATGATGTACTAGCTAATATCACTGGAAAACATTTCTTTGTCCACTAGAAATCATCGATAATCCTTGGCTGATTTCTATTATGAAATTCCATTAATATTATAGCAAGTTTGTGTGTTGTCGGAGTAAATAAAATAATATTTACACGATTTGAAACATAAGAGTTATCGCTAGCAAGTATCTATATGAAAACCGTGACACGCAGTTCAGATTCTGTCAGTCAATATAGTAAACAGTCAGTATACAATGATCAACAACCAATAAATAGTAAATTAGTGATTAATAAAGAATTTAATAGCTGAGTTATATATCGGTCAATAAGCCTTTTATATTGATAAGGAAGAAATGGAACTTTAAATACTTTGTATTGTATTGCTTTTACCAGACTGACGTCAAAGAAATCATGTTCATATACCTCTTAGCAACAAAAGTGTCGCAGACGTCATCGTGAAAGTGTTAAAATCGGATTCTAGGGATCTTAAAACCTGATCATTTACTAAAATCTGTACATGTGCTTTTTGGCACGATCCTTATATATATAAAAAAATCTGTTGTAGCCAGCACAAGACCTTCCGTCAATTCGATGTATTTTATACAAATACCATACCAAAAGGTCCTTGGAACAGATTCTATATAATATCATGTAAAATCGAACACGAACACATACTATTTTTTACAAATTCCATACTAAAAGTTCATTTGAAAAGGTTCTTTAAATCCAATAAAATTATAACATAAACTACACTAAGTAATGTCCTTCCATCTTCTCTTTGGCCTTTCTCTGCATGTCACTTGCGAGTAACAATATGACAAACCAATTTTAGATCCTATACTTTCCATATTTGGTTTTGCACTTGCAACTGACATCTGTCTTTTAATTTTTTTTGAATAATTATGTCAGCTGTTTCCATGATAAATTGCAAAGCTAACTAATTTTTGAAAATTAATTTCTTTATAATGCTTTAAATTTACTTCTATTGAATATGAAGGAAAATGTATAATTAAACCGTATAGAGAAGAGTATTTTCTTTAATATATATAATAACAAAATGTCAAAAAATAATATTTAACTGCGTTTTTTTAAGAAAAACTGTTAAAAACTTCAAAAAAGGGTACTTCCGGTGGATCGATTATAACCAAAATCTAATCAACTCTTCATATGGATGTACCGAAGAGGAATACGAAAGAATTATAATTTTTAGAATTATAGTATTGGAGTTATCGTTGGAGAAAAATTTGTCACACACGGATACACATACACACACACACACACACACACACACACACACACACACACACACGCACACACACACACGGACACGGACACACACACACACACACACACACACACACATACATACAGACATCATCTTAAAAAAACAAGTTAATTTTTGAAGAAAATACAAGTATTTGGTATCACTAAAATTACTTTCAGAAATAGTAATTTACGTAAGAAGACCTGAAAGTGATACTTTACTGGGTGAGCAAGCATATTCCAGAGCGAGCCGTAAGCGAGCTTTGGAAGCTTGTGAGCCCAGTATAGACACTTTCAGGTCATGTTGGGTACAATATTTTTTTTGCGATCCTGAAAAATGAATAAAAAAGTATTATTTTATTTTTTAATACGAGTAAATAAGATATAAACAACTGATCTCCATGGAAACATTTAGCTTTACCGGTCCCGGGATCGGTAAAGTACTTTCCGATCCCTTATAGACAACTTTCCGAGCTAGCTCAGCAAGGAAGGACTTTCCGGTTTAAATAGTGATCAGAAAGAGCTCATTTTCTGGGCGATCGCGAAAAAATATATTTTAAAAAATCTGATGTGACCAACACATTACCTTCTGTCAGTTTTATGTATTTTGTACAAGTTCCATACAAAAAGTTTCTTGTGATTTCTTGCAAAAAAAATTCCAGTAAAATTATTTCTCGGACTATGCAACTTATATCTGTCAATCAATAATATTTATTGTTTCCATGGTATGATTGTAACAGCATAGGTTGCAAGATTTATTAAAATTAATTTCTTTATAATTTTTACCTTCCGTCACCTTTAGGTAAGGAAGGTATTGTCTGGTCAAAAAATTTGGTGGTAAGTTATATATATATATATATATATATATGTGTGTGTGTATGTGTGTGTGTTAAAAAAGGTTTCTCCGGCAATAACTCCAATACTACAATTCTAAAAATTATAATTCCTTCGTATTCCTCTTCTTCACATCCATATGAAGAGCTGATTAGATTTTGGTTATAATTGGTCAACCGGAAATTCCTTTATTTGAAGTTCTTTGTTTTTTTTTTTTTTTTTGTTGAAAAAACGCAGTTAAATATAATTTTTTACATTTTATGTGATAATCAGTATGAAATAATATCTTATTGTCTATATGGTTTGATTATACATTTTCCTTCATATTCAATAGAGTTAAAGAATTATAAATAGATTAATTTTCATAAATCAGCCAGCTTTGCTATAATCATGGAAACAGCTAACATATTCAAATAATTCTAATTGACAGATGGCAGTGTCACTGTTCGTGTTACAATTTTACTGGATATATAGAATCTTTTCCAAGGAACTTTTATCTTCAAATAGGTAATCGTAAAGAGAATAAAATAATTTTTAATTTTTATAATAACTAAAAAATGTTGAAAACTTCAAATAAAGGGTACTTCCGGTTGGCCATTTGTAACCAAAATCTAATGAACAAATTCAAATCAATTTCTATGTTCTTATGACATTTAAATCATTGCAGTCTATGTGCATTTATTCATTTAACTTAATTTACTGTAGTACTAAATTTATCTGGCCCTAAAACTCATACAAAAACAAATAGCTACTTGTCTCTATTTTTCAATAACCCTGTACAAGCAAAACTTAAAGTGAAAAATATTGTGTTACTTTTAGCAATATATTTTTCTATCGATCATTGAAAGACCTCTCTCTTCGTTGGTTGAAAATGCCAACGGTATTTTTTGTTTGCTTAGCAACTCGTCAAGTGTCAAAAGATAAACTGTGCTACTCTTAATCAAAAAATGCTGTTGGAATTGCACAAGCCAAGTGTAAACATTGTTCATATTAACTTTCATTCACTCAAAATCCATACGAGGACCTTAACCTACATATGTATACGTTTACGTTCTTGCATACAAGTATCAACGTCAGTTTCGCCTTATAACAACTACCTGATTAATGACTATTTGCCATATATAGAAGGTGGGAAATGGAAGTTCTTTTCACCGTAATATTAGTCGAGAAATAGTTACAATAGTGTTATACAAAATAGACAATACATACAATATTGGCCATAATATAGCAACTTTTACAAATTTTCACTTATTCTCAAGTAAAAATCTGTTGAGGCCAGCACAAGACCTCTCGCCATTTCCATTTTATATTATATAAGTATTGTATTGCACTTCGCTATCGAACCGTCGTTTTATAACAAAAACATTACAGAACTTTACCCAAATATTGTTTTTATTGTATTTAACATGTCTTCTGCACACATATAATTCTAATTATATCTATTTTTCATTGGATGAGGAAGTTCCTAAATGTCAAAGATTCTTCTAATTCATTAACTAGATTGGCGATATTCTGATGTACGAGTATATATGCATTTTACCTACAATTTTAAATATTTAATTAATGAAACAATAAGAAAGATTAAGTGTCACTAAAACTGTTGATTTTTGTCTTTTGATTATATTATAAACATTTGAATTTGTCAACTGGTTTTTTTAGTGCCTTAGCCTCTGCGATGTACTATATTAAATTATTCTATATATTATAGTGTCTTTATCTCTAAATCTATACAAGATATAATAAAAATTTTAAGTGTAGAATTTTATGTTCTTCAATAATAGTAATAACAGAAATTTTCAAAAAATAATATTTAGAAGATTTTTTAAAGAAACTATTACTTCCGGTTGTCCAATTGTTAACAAAATTTAATCAGCTCTTGCCAGGAATGTCAGATTGAGGAAACTGCAGTTAAATATTTTTTAACTCATAGAATTTGGTGGTTCCAACATCCACACATCCATACACACACACATACACACAAACACACACACACTCAAACATACACACACGGATATCATTGTAAAAATGTTATAATCGGATTATAGGAACCTTAAAACATGCTTATCCATTAAAATCTGGATATTCGATTTTTAGCATGATTCCAATACCTCTCTTAGTGAGAGGTAAAAAGGGGAATTTTAGAAATAAATTATAAGATTTATTTATTATAATAAATAAAGTCGCGGAACATCTTGTATATTTATTTTTGTAAAACACAATTAGAATGTCCACTATTATTGACATAACTTTTTATGTTACAACTAATATAATACTGTAAGTTAATAGTGAATATTATACTATAAACTATAACACAAAGTAGAAGTAACTTTACAGTTCTTGTTGTGCAACTTACTAAAACTTTATACCATGTCATATACTTATACTCGTACTTAGGTACTTTTTATTTCTCCTCGAGAATATTTAACTATAATCTGTAAAGATGTATAATACACATAACAAACTTACCTTGATATTAAAAAGTTGCCCCAGTTAAAACATAATGTAGAAGATTTGTATACCGAAATTGTTTGCAGTGATGAAATTTCATAAATTTAAACAGCAATAAAAGTTAGCCTATGGCTCGGTTTGATGGCGGTGTCAAGTATAAATAGGCCACTGAATGAAACACATGTAATGTAATGGGTTAAACCGATACATCACACTGAATACACTTTTAGTTTAGCGTACAAATATATAGGCTGAAAATGTGTTATTGATAATTTGTAAATAGAAAACATGATTGACAATTTATAAATTATCAAAATGTGAATATTTATTGAATTTGTTGAACACAGTTATTAATTCATAAACACTCGTAAAAATTTTGAACGGTTCGTTATAATTTTTATCAAATAAAAATAGTAGACATTGAAAGAAAAATTGAAATTTTATTTGTCAAGTTTGATTCTATTTGTCAAAAATTATAACGAACCGTTTTGAAACTTTAAGAGTGTTTATGAATATGGGCATTATTCAACTAAAAAATAGTAATTAAGGTACCAAGGGTTGTTATAAGGACAATAATGCCTGAGGTCAACAGTGTACTGTCGAGGGCCTCTGGCCCGAGGCGAGTACGTTGACTGAAGGCATTATTGTCGTTTAACACCCGTGGTGCCTTCAACGTTTTATGTCTTACTAGAAATTCTTAATAAACATTTTGTCTGACTAGAATTTATCAAACAAAAATAATAAATCACAAAATTTTTTCACACAAAAAATATATTTCTTATGGTATTTTTCTGTCAATATGGACGAGTAATGTTATTGCTAAGAATAAGAAGTATGCTGGTTTGTATTTGTGATGAAACAAATATGATTATAAACGACTACAATTCACAATGCTTCTTAACCTTAACTGCACTTTATGTTAGTATCAGTATTATTAACCTCAGTTTGTTGTCAACATTACCATAGCAACTTAATACGCCCTAGGGTATTATTTACTCAATAACGGACCTAATGTTGAGGTTGTTATAAAACAATAACATACTAGTAAGACATAAATATCGTTACGTTTCGTTACCAGGCGACACGAAAACTATTTTTGCCAATACGTTTTCTGCTAATATATTTATCGTTACGTATCATCATTTTATATCGTTTACGAATGAAAGTTCATTTTCTTCATTAAAGTGGTTAAGTTTGATATATTTTAAAAACAAAACTAAAAATCTGTTGTGACCAGCACAATACCTCTCGCCATTGTCATTTTATGTTATATAAGTATTGTATTGCACTTTGCTATCGAACCGTCGTTTTATAACAAAAAAATTACAGAAATTTACCCAAATATTGTTTTTTATTGTATTTAAACATATCTTCTACACACATACAATTCTAATTATGACTATTTTTCATTGTATTAGTAAGTTCCTAAATGTCAGAGATTCTTTCAATTCATTATCAAGATTGGCGGTATTTCTTATGGATGTATGCATTTTACCTATAATTTTAAATATTTAATTAATAAAACAATAAGAAAGATTAAATGTACTTCCCAGAAAAAGCTTTCATAATGTCACTAAAACTGTTGATTTTTGACACTGTCATTTACAAACTATGTTATAAACATTGGAATTTGTCAACTGGTTTCCTTAGGCTCTGCGATTAGATTATTCTATATATATTATAGTGTCTTTAATAAAAATTTTAAGTGTGTTAGATGGAGAGTTTTATGTTTTTTAATATTTGTAATAACAAAAATTTCCAAAAAATTATATTTAGAAGAATTTTTCTAAGAAACTACTACTTCCGGTTGTCCAATTGTTACTAGAACCTTTTCTGCTCTTCCCAGGAATGCCAGATTGAGGAATTCATAGTTAAACAGGTTTTAAGTTTTATATTTTTTGAGGAATCGTCCCTCCAACATCCAGACATACACACACACGCGCGCGCGCACACACACACACACACACACACACACACACATACACACAGACATCATTTTAAAAATGTTATAATCGGATTCTAGAGACCTTAAATCGTGCTTATTCATTAAAATCTGTATATGCGAATTTTCTACTTCTACTACTTCTTTCGGTTGTTCAATTTTTACCTAACTTTTTTCAACTCTTCCTATTAATATCTGATTGGGGATTATGTAGTTAAAGAGGTCTTAAATATTATTTTTGAGGAATCGTCCGTCCATCATCCACACGCACACACACACACACATCCACATACACACATACACACATCCACATACACACATCCTCATACACACATCCACATACACACATCCTCATACACACATCCACATACACACACATATTATCGTAAAATGTTATAATCGGATTCTAAGGATCTTAAATCGTGCTTATTCACTAAAATCTAAATATTAATGTTGTTTTCCACACTTGATTTTGTCAAATGTTATGTCATTACGAACTAAAATCTGTCAATAAATTATTTCTTAATCAAGAAATATCAATTTTGTGATCTTTTTAAAAAAACGTCCGTCCTTTCTACGTAACCCTGTATTAGTTTATCTGTAATTTGGTCCTCATGTGTATCCAGTATCCTAGTGTGTGTGTGTGTGTGTTAGTGTGTTGTGTTTTGAAAGCAACATTTAATAATTGGCAAGTGTGGAGGTCAACGCAGTCAACGTCCTAGCATTTGGCTGCTTGTTCTCTGTACGAGAGAACTACACTTCAGGTACACATATGCAAGTGTAAATAAATTTCCCAACCAGAAGCCAGTGGCGGAGGAACGAGGTTGAGAACAAATAAACAACCACTAATTATTTCTCTTCTTCTTCTTCTATTACACTGTCAGACTTCCATTTTGTTGCCGTCTCGAACAAAACCTACAAGATAGATTTTACTCCAGAGATTTGTAAAAGCGAAGCATTTAAATTATAGTTTTATCATGCACTGTTGGATGTTATCGCTTTATATAAAACGACATTTTAACTTGTATACTTCAAGAAGCATTTATTACGTATATATTTCAAATATGTAAAGTCGGTTTCCGCGAGATGATACACGCGTCATCAATCTTAAGCAGCTGTTGAACTCGCCTAGGGGAGGGGGATTGTTGACGTAATGTGAATATAACCTATATCTTTCCTCCTCGAAGCAATACCTACGGGCCTTTTTACCTCCCGCTACCCTTGGTCAGGGAGGTATAGGGATCGTGCTAATAATCGCATGTCTAGATTTTTGTACATGACCACATACTATCATTCAGAAAATTCTGTAACCTTGTATTTCTACCTTATTCTAATTTAAAAAGAAACCATTAATTTTGGTGTAACTCTGGTAACCAGAAATGGCACTTACTTGAAACTCCAAATAGCTTTAGAAAAATATATTTAAATTAATTTTTTCGCGTTTTATGTTATTATAAGAATTAAAGATTATTAAATATTCTACAGGTATGCGTATATACCTTTTATATATACAGGGTGTATCAGGACTAGTGTAAAAAAAAATTAATAGCATATTCATTTTGAGTAAAAAATGTCATATTGAAGGTATGTCCGAAAACTTCTCGTTACAGAGTTACAGACCTTTAAAAGTGCACCTCAACAAGCACATTTTTATTAATAACTCTGATACTAGTTGCACTAAAATTTTGAAATTTGATACGAGGATTCTATTTATTGAGATGCATATTTAAACTTTCTTTTGTTTCTGTATCTCAACCAGAGGCGTCTCATATGGAGAAGTCATGAAGGTTTTTTTTCTATTCTGTATAATTCTAAATTAACCCTCGTATAAAAGAAAAAAGGCAGATACAATATATTGAAAGTTAAACAACGAGTTATATAAATGTCGTGATTTAAACAAAACTCAACTCATATTCATAAAGAAATCATGCTAATCACTTAGCTACATAAATGCAAGAAGTTCTTTGTTTGAAAAAAAAAAAAATGTATAAAGGGATGGTTTGCGTGTTGGTCACAAAATAATCGCCCCTTTACATCTAAGGGTGACGCACCTTTACAAAATAAAGTACTTTTTAACTAACAGAACAATTGTAGAAATGAATTATATATTGTGTAGTATACAATTTGCAACTATTGTAAATCACCATTTTTTTTATGACAACAACGAAAACATTTTACATTTTCTGTATAGTTTCTTGGTTTATTCTTTCATTATTATTTTACGATCAACACAAAAATAATGTATTTCAGTGGTTCTGCGGGAAATTAACCCTGTTTTTTACTTATATTGTAATTTTATGGCTAAAATTTATACGTTTTACCTCCCGCTACCCTTGTAAGGGAGGTGTATAGGGATCGTGTTAAAACTTAAAACTCGCATATCGAGATTTTTATGACCACGTTTTCTGGATTCTTGCTGTAACTCAAATACTATCATTTGGAAAATTTTGAAATCTTGTATTTCTAATACGAAAAGAAGCCATTAGATTTTTGTATAAATCGGATAACCGAAAATGGTACTTGAGCAAAAGCTCAAAATAATTTTCCTTCGAAAAATACCTTTAAAAGTCATTTTTCGCAATTTATGTTATTATAAAAATTAAAGATTATCGAATTTTCTACAGGTATGCATTAATACTTTTTCTATATATTTTACAGATACATTTAAATAATAATCTATTTTATAAATCCCGGAGCCTATGTTTTAAAGATAAACACAATTCCTTAGTTACACAGTTCATATTTCAAACGTATGTAACTGACAGATAAATGTCACTGCCAAAAAAATAATCATTTCAAATTAATAATGTGACACCGCCAATTTTGTTAATAAATTGGAAGAATTGTAAAAGTTAGAATCAATAAAGGAAATAAATGAAAATGTTTATATAAATATTGTGGCCGGAAATTGTGCTTGAAACGCGGTGTTTCCTCATTAATATTTATTATTCGAAACGACTATTTCACGTCTAGTGCATCGTATACGAATACTCGTATAGGAGGATCACATAAATCCCAGCGCGACAAATTCAAATCTATGCGGTGACAGCGATAAAATATCAAATATTTCTATTTTAAATGTAAATTTCCTTCAAACGTAACGTTTACGTGCAGCAACCCACAATATTGCAAATCAAATCATCACTCGTACCTACATTGTTTTATTTAAGTCATGGCCAACTAAGCAAAAGCACCTCTTGACATTTCTATTATAATTATTGATGGAATTGACGGTCGTTTTCCAAAAATGATTAATTGTGTTTAAAATGAATTTCAAATGGAATTGTTTCATTCTTATTTTAAGATTATGTGACCTCACATAAAAATGAAAACATAGACAATATATCACATTTAATGAAGAGATATAAATTTTAAATCAAATAATAAAATCGCATATAAAACGCCTACATACGTATGGAAATATATATGACATAAAACTAACTAAACAATTAATCGCAACAAATTACACTAAGTTGTTTTGCTCCTACAAAGTAAGGAATAGAAATTTTACTTGAATAATAACCTCGTTTACATTTTGTACGAATATAGAAAAAGTAAATTCAATTTCAGAAAGAGTAACATCAATTTCGGAAAAAATAACATCAATTTCAAAAATAGGTATTTATGTATCAAGACGAATAAGTTATATTTTTTATATCGAATATGGAATATATACTTTTATTTGAAATCGAAAAATCTTTCGTGGCCAGCACAATACCTCTCGCCATTTCCATTTTATGTTATATAAGTATTGTATTGCACTTCGCTATCGATCCGTCGATTTATAACAAAAAAATTACAAAACTTTACCCAAATATTGTTTTTTATTGTATTTAACATGTCTCCTGCACACACACAATTCTACTTATATCTATTTTTCATTGTATGAGGAAGTTTCTAAATGTCAGAGATTCTTCCAATTCATTAACTAGATTGATCTGATGGATATATGCATTTTACCTACAATTATAAATATTTAATTAATAAAACAATAAGAAAGATTAAATGTAGGTATTTCCCAGAAAAAGATTTCAGAATGTCACAAAAACTGTTGATTTTTTATATTGACATCTGTCATTTACAAACTGCCATGTACTACATTAAATTATTCTATATATTACAGCGCCTTTATCTCTAAATCTATACAAGATATAATAAATTTTTTAAGTGTATTAAATGGAGAATTTTATGTTTTCAATATTTGCAAAAACAAAAATTTCCAAAAAAATATATTTAGAAGATTTTTTTAAAGAAACTATTACTTCCTGTTTTCCAATTGTTACCAAAATCGAATAAGCTCTTCCCAGGAATGGCAGATTGAGGAATCTGAAGTTAAATATTTTTTAAGTCTTATAGTATTTGAGAAACTGTGGTTCCAACATCCCAACATACACACACACACACACACACACACACACACACACACACACACACACACACACACACACAACCAACATACACATACATACACAGACACACGCAGTATGATCGTGAAAATGTTTAAATCGGATTCTAGGGACCTTAAAAGTGGTCATTTACCAAAATCTCGACATGCGATATTTAGCACGATCCCTATTCCTCCCTTACCAAAGGTAGCGGGAGGTAAAAATAGTGTAGGACCCCATCTTATGTATGCATTTTCTATTTTGTCTGATATATGTAAATGTCTAAGAATCTTTTCATGTACGTCGTGTAGTATGATGTATGTGTATGTGTTCTCGTGTGTAATATCTCTCCCCCACCGCTGTGCCAAGTCAGCATCCTACTACAAACTATACAGCATCTTCACAGCGCACCTGTTCACAGGTTGATGCACTTTGCGCCATTCTGGCACCTGCCAACTTCCTAACAATGTCATAATCAACAATAAGTGTGCAGTGTACCGACTACACGACTTTATAACTATATACTCTTTAAGGTAGTTATATCTTATACAAAACTTTCGCTAAATAACAGAATTTATAAAAATAGACATTCATCTAAATTTTTAATAGTTTAAGGGCCGGTATTATAAACGTTCAGTTAAATTTAGCTCCAAAGTAAATTTAATTAAATGAACAAGTGCAACTCGAATTTTTGACAGCAATGGTTTAAATGTCATACGAACTTGGAAATTGATTCGAATTTGTTCATTATATTAAATTTACTATGAAACTAAATTTAACTGGACGTTTATAATACCGGCCCTAAGGTTATTAAAAGAATTAAATTGTTATTGTCAATACCACATAAAAAGAGAAAAACATTAAGTAATTAACGAAAACAATAATACATATTTCTTGAGCGCAAAATTTGTAAACAATTCTTTCTTCCTAGGGATATCGCTCAATTGCAGCTGTAGACACGTGTTTCGCTCTTATTAGAGCTCATCAGTACAGCATAGCTAGTTAATAGGTGGACATTAACTAGAGGTAGTAATAAAAAAATCTGTTGTGGCCAGCACAAGACCTCTCGCTATTTTCATATTAGGCTATATAAGTATTGTATTGCACTTCGCTTTAGAACCGTCGTTTTATAACAAAATATTACAGAACTTTACCCAAATATTGTTTTTTATTGTATTTAACATGTCTTCTGCACACATATAATTCTAATTATATCTACTTTTCATTGTATGAGGAAGTTTCTAAATGCCAGAGATTCTTCCAATTCATTAACCAGATTGGCGGTATTTCTGATGGATATAAGCATTTTACCATAATTTTACCTATACTTTCAAATATTTAATTAATAAAACAATAAGAAAGATTAAATATACTTCCCAGAAAAAGCTATCAGAATGTCAATAAAACTGTTAATTTTTGACACTGACATGTGTCATTTACTAATTTTATAAACATTGGAATTTGTCAACTGGTTTCCTTAGTGCCTTAACCTCTGCGATTAGATTACTCTATAAATTTATAGTGTCTTTATCTCTAAATCTATACAAGATATAATAAAAATTTTAAGTGTATTAGATGGAGAATTTAATGTTCTTCAATATTTAATAAAAAAAAAACTCCCAAAAAATTATATTTAGAAGAATTTTTATAAGAAAGTACTATTTCCGGTTGTTCAATTGTTACCAAAACATTTTCAGCTCTTCCCAGGAATGTCAGATTGAGTAAACTGCAGTTAAATATTTTTTGAGTCTTATAGTTTTTGAGGAATCGTCCCTCCAACATCCATACATACACACACACACATACACACATCCACACACACACACAGACATCATTTTAAAAATGTTATAATCGGATTCTAGGGACATTAAATCGTGCTTATTCAATAAAAGCTGGATATGCGAATTTTAGCATGGATCCAATACCTCTCTTAGCGCGAAGTAAAAACCGACAAAGTGTAACAGCACTAGTAAGCAGCAAAAACACCTTTGTTGCCTCGGTCAGTACTTCCACACCCATTGCACCAGACTCGTTACTTGGACCCCAAATAAGAGCGAAACACGTGTCTACAGCTGCAAATGAAAAAAACATGGAAACCTCTATTTTCCATATTTCTGCAAAAACTCATGAACAATAACATATTTCGTTTTAGTCTATTATAAATGTTTGATAGAACTAACTTAATAGAAGTGTTTTGATAAAAAATTACTGTTTCAGAAAAACCAGCTGTGTTCATACTCGGAATTACATAAAAAAACATCTAAAGAATTTTGGAAGTAGATAATAAAAGCATGAGACCAGATACTCAAGATATGAATGTAGGTCAAAATTATGAATTAGTTTGCAAATCGATATCTATATTAAAATGTATCATAACGTCTTTGTCATTTAAATTGTGATGTATAACAGTGGCGGCTCGTGATATTTGTCGTAGGGGGGGGCTCCTCTCTGTGAAAGGTGGGATCCAGTTGAAATTGTTCAAAAATACCCTTAAAAATAAAAATAATTATATACAAGACGATTGAAAACTCTCGATAAATATGAAACGTGTTGCCTGGAAGCACCACGATACCGAAGGTCGAGTTGAGTATGTCGAGAATTTTCTTTTGTCGAATTTTATACAGGTAGACTATATCATGAATAAAAAGAAATTAAAAAGTAAACAGTAAATTTCATGTCTGGGCATTTTTGAAAAAAGTAAAACATGTTACATCATTTTTCAAGTCATTTCCCATGGAATAAAAAAATTTTTAAAAATCGCTAAACTTCCTCATTAATATGTAAGAAAAGTTTTGATTTTTTACCTCTCGCTAAGAGAGGTATAGGCCATCCAGCGAATCAAGCGGTTTACGTCATCGTTTAGGGATTTTTGAAATTTTCTTTATATTTTTAAATATATTTTATTAACGGTATTTTATTGGTTTTTTTATTATTATTATGTATTTGAAATCTTTAATAGAAATAATTATATTTGGAAATATTATTATTAAGTAAAATTTTGTTAATTTTTGCAAAATGACGTTTGATTATATTTTGTTAATATTGGTAATTCTGAACATGTATATTACTAAATATTATATGTCTACATTACACTTTTCAACCTGTATTGCGATTTCATTTTGTTTTTTGTATTGTTCTTCATTGACAAAATGTCAAATGCTCTGTCATGTCAAATTCAAGAGCTTGTAGTTAATTTATTGACTTATTTTGAAAATGAAAAATAGTTTGGTGGGCTCTTACTTTCACTGAATTGTAATATTTCGTTCTTTTATTAGTAATAATTTGAAAATTAAATCTATATATATACAGCGTGTGGCAAACGCTATACGCAATGTACAGAAACAGTTAGAAATTGTGTGGTATGCAGTATTCTGTATTTTTTTAAAGGATCTCACATAATACTAGATAGTTTGTTGCATATACTACAAGAATGATGTATTTATAACGGCGTAAGCAGTATCGTTCAGAATATTATAAATAAAATTGGATTTCGCTGAAAAAAAAATGATACCAGACGTGTTACCTTTTTAAGAAAGATTTGGATTTATGAAGGCAACCCACAGATCATATATATTTTAATTCGTTTTACATGCTCATGTAATCTTTTTAACATATGACGTCATTGTTTCTAGTGATATTGTATTTATGACGTAACCCGCTTGATTCGCTGGATGGCCTATATTGGATTCATGCTAAAATTCGCATATCCAGATTTTATTGAATAAGCACGATTTAAGGTCCCTACAATCGGATTATAACATTTTTAAAATGATGTCTGTGTGTGTGTGTGTGTGTGGATGTGTGCATGTGTGTGTGTGTGTGTATGTATGTATGTATGTCTGGATGTTGTAGTCACGATTCCTCAAAAACTATAAGACTTAAAAAATATTTAACTGCAGTTTCCTCAATCTGACATTCCTGGAAAGACCTGAAAAGGTTTTGGTAACAATTGAACAAACGGAAGTAGTAGTTTCTTAGAAAAAATCTTCTAAATATAATTTTTTGGGACTTTTTTTTATTAAATATTGAAGAACATACAATTCTCCATCTAATACACTTAAAATTTTTATTATATCTTGTATAGATTTAGAGATAAAGACTCTATAATTTATAAAGTATACTAATCGCAGAGGCCAAGGCACTAAGGAAACCAGTTGACAAATTTCAATGTTTATAACATGACACATGTCATTGTCAAATATCAACAGTTTTAGTGACATTCTGATAGCTTTTTCTGGGAAGTATATTTAACTTTTCTTATTGTTTTATTAATTAAATATTTGAAATTATAGGTAAAATAGTGGTAAAATGCATAAATCCATCAGAAATACCGCCAATCTGGTTAATGAATTGGAACAATCTTTGACATTTAGAAATTTCCTCATACAATGAAAAATAGATATAATGGGGGATTACGGCTCAATCGAATTAAAGGAAAATAGTAAAAAATTACGAATGTATATGTTGAATAACGAATATTAATAAAAAAATTAAATGGTATAATTGAGATTTTTCGGAAATAAAGGGTTTTTTGTTATAGCGCTTCGACACTAATATGAAAATATTTTGATTGGCGGCCGAGAAACCGCCTATACATGCATTACAAATAGCGTGTTAGGAGGTGGGATTACTACCAATGGAAGTTAAGAAATTCAAATTCGAAAGGAGGGGCTAACATTCCTGTACTACAGTTTTCAAACAGTTTTTATTTTAACACAAATTTCTTGCATTAAATTTAATAATTTAAATACACCTGTAATTATAAAGTATGTAGACTTGTACAGTGTTATAATATTCATTTATTTTTATGTAAATATAATTTAAAATAGCATATATTTCAAGAACATTTAGGTCCATGATGAAAACAGTTTGATAAAAAAACATATATATGTGACGTCACGTCAATCTTTTCAAAATTCGGGAGACCATAACTCGCTTATTAATAGGAATTTTTTCACCGGATTTTCATCAATAGTCTTAGTTTTCCTAATATTTTCAGATGAAATTATAAAAAAAAAATGGTGTAATCCCCCATTAGAATTATATGTGTGCAGAAGACATGTTAAATATAATAAAAAACAATATTTGGGTAATGTTCTGTAAGATTTTGTTATAAAACGACGGTTCGAAAGCGAAGTGCAATACAATACTTATATAGCCTAATATGGAAATGGCGAGAGGTCTTGTGCTGGCCACAACAGATTTTTTTTATCCTGATCAGGCTTAGCCTCTCTTGCCTTCCCTGGCGAGCCGCCACTGATGTATAACGAGGGAAATCACTTTTGTCTCTACACAATACAAAATCTATTAAAGTCCCTACTTCTAAACTCCACTCCGCCTAGAAAATAAATAATCAATCTCTGCTACGCGCATGTTTTTGTCTAAAATGAATATATTACCCTAACGAGTTGTTTTTAAAACTGTTGTAAAGCAAGCATTTTCAACCCCATTTACAAGATAAATTATCTAGAACAAAATCTCTATCTAGGTAGAACGGAGTATCAAAATAATTAAATTTTCAACAGTTGCAAAAAGAATAAAAGTTATCTCTCATCGCGCAAGATTTTTAATTAAACTTAACTTGTAATGAGTTTAGAATTGCCGACTGTTGATTTTGTGATTGACTGTACAATTAAAATTTCACGAAGTCACGCGAGACGACACAAGTTTGTTGTACAAGTTGAAGGCAAAGTAAATAATGTTTATGTTCTAAACAAATATTGGACAAGGCGACTTCCGACGACGCACTAATATTTCATAACATGATCATCAAAGAATACAAAACTCAGATTCGAGTCCGATTCACGCTCTAAAATCAATATTCCTTCTTCGTTGTACTTAAATTTCTTCCCCAAAGTTTTTTACTTCCCGCTACCCTAGGTAAGAGAGGTATAGGGATCGTGCTAAAAATCGCATATAGAGATTTTAGTAAATAAGCACGTTTTGATGTCTCCAGAGTCCGATTTTAACAGTTTTAAGGTAGATTTATGCTGAAAAATTTAAGAATAGGAATAAAAATAAGAATAGTGTTAAGAATAATTTTAAACATAACGATAAGTGGTGTTTATGCTGCCAGTTATAAGAATAAGCGTAAGAATAAGAGTAGTGATATTAAAGTTTTTAGGTTAGTAAAAAGTAGTTACATTTATTATTCTCATATTGGTAGCAGCGTTGATTTGACATTTATAAGATTTATAATTTTATTATTATTATTTTTTAATTTGTTAAAATGAAGTACAATCAAAATATTATTTTGTCTGCACCAATTCAATTAATTGGGAAAGAAGAGAATCCATCACTAAATTTGACATAATTATGTTTCGCCAACACCGATTATTATGAATGAATAATGAATGATCATTGACGTATTATAACTAACGTTAGTTATAATACGTCAATGTGAATGACCAATTTTTTTGTTTGAAGTATTTGACAGTTGACACGCATGCGCTCTTCGCTTACAGGAATAAGAATAAGGCGTAAAGTTAAAAGTAAACGAACTTTGGCTTATTCCTTATTCTTATTTCTTATTCCTTATTCTTATTTCTGCAGCATAAACCGAGTCGTATGTTATAACTGTTTTAACTTTATCACTATTCTTATTCTTATTTTTATTCTTAAATTTTGCGAGCATAAACCCACCATTACAATAATGTCTGTAGGTATGTATGTGTGTGTGTGGATGTGTGGATCCTGTGGACACGATTACTCAAATACTATCAATCAGAAAAATTTGATATTTTGTATACCCATTCTATACTAATGTGGGAAGAGCTCATTAGTTTTTAGTGTATATCGGATAACCGGAAGTATCACTTATACAAGCTTTTAAAAGTTTTTCTTGTAAAAAATATAATTTTTCAGTAACTTTTACTAATAAAAATTGAATATAATGGTACAATATTCAATTCTACGAATTACAATTCTGAAATCTTAGTGAAATAATTTTCTTTTTCTTGTCTGTGGAATTTCCATGATTATTAAAATTTGGTATAAAAAAGTAAAAGAAATATCCTGCCAAACGGATAATACGGCATTATAACCGAATAATATTACAAGAATGCATATAACAGATGAAATTTCATCAATATTTTAAAACTAGCATTTCTCGAAGAACCAAAAATATAATTTAAACTTTAAAGCGTGTGTGTATAAAATTATCACATTATGTATACTCATATATAAATAATTCTAAAAATTATATCTCTACCCATTTTTGAATTATTGCCCCAAAAGTCAATATACCCCACATTTAGATAAAAACTTCAAAATTTTCAAAAATCTAATTTTTATGTATCTAGATACTTCTCAATGCGCTGATTCCAAATTTTGAAACCGCAGGTCGATATCACGTTTCGTTCTCGAGATATTTAAATTTAAAATTTTGCTCAAAACTACCCATTTTTGGGTATTAACCCAAAAATGGGTCGAGATATGAATTTGGCGACAACACCATTCGATTCTACGGGCAAAATTACATAAGTATGCCAATTTTCAGAATTTTTGAACACCGTATACAAACTCTAAAGCAAATTAACTGAAAATAGCCAAAAACCGAAAAAATCTTAAGGGGTACCCCTTACGATTTTTTCAGATTTTGGCCATTTTCAGGGGTTTTCAAACTTTTATTCATAAAAAATGAACCACTTGGACAAAAATTATAAAAATTGCTATACGTATGTATTTTTATCCGTAGAATCGAATGGTGATCTCTCCAAATTCATATCTCGACCCATTTTTGGGTTAATACCCAAAAATGGGCAGTTTTGAGCAAAACTTTAAATCTAAATATCTCGAGAACGAAACGAAATATCGACTTGCGGTTTCAAAATTTGGAATCAGCGCATTAAGAAGTATCTAGATACATAAAAATTAGATTTTTGAAAATTTTGAAGTTTTTATCTAAATGTGGGGTATATTGACTTTTGGGGCAATAATTCAAAAATGGGTAGAGATATAAACTTGGTAGTAATATTATTTGATTGTAAAGACAATTTTACGTAAGTGTACGCATTTTAGAATTATTTATATATTCACTTTTGGGGCAATAATTCAAAAATGGATAGAGATATAAACTTGGTAGCAATATTATTTGATTGTAAAGAGAATGTTACGTAATTGTACGCATTTTTAGAATATTTGAACAACTGTGTGAATTATCGAATTTTGATTAGTTTTCACTTTATCAATATTCGTATAACATCTAAAAAGAGAACATATCCACACCTGAAAATCTAGCTGAAAGTCTGGATGATATATGTATGTATCTATGTATGTATATGAATAACCTAGACCTGACCTTGGCTGTTTGATAATGATCTACAAAATATTCACAGGTTGTTAATGATCGGATTTCTCAAATGCACTAATAAATATAATTTTTTACATTAATATTAATGATAGTGGCTAACAATATATCACTAAGCTTATAGTAGAACCATTAATTTTTTAAATGATTCTGCTTAGCTTACGTAATTTTACAAATAATAATATGCATAATGTATATTTTATTCGACTATTATTTACTGCGTTATGTTTCGGATAAAAATTATGATCTGGTATTTTTTATTATTATTTTTATTGAAATATAAAAATAGAATATAGACAATGAGCAGTTGTTTGTAAGTTAGTAGTTTTAAGCCAAGAAATTTATCATAAAACTCTTATACAAAAATATCGTCCAAAAGAATTGAAGAATGGGCTACTTGCGTGGTACTGAAAATCCGATTTCTGTCACTGTACGTAATGTTATATTGAAAACATATATAAAAATATAAATTTTATTTTAAAATAATTATTTGTTTTTTTTCTAAATTAAGAAAGAAAATTTTCTGTGACGTCTTTATATTGAACTGGGGAGGGGAAGCATGTTTATAAATGTTATCAATAGATGGCATGGCATTTTTCTCTTTCTCTGGTCTCTCAAATATATTAATTACTTAATAAATAATCACATAGGTAGTTACTTGTAATTTAAAATATCAATACCAAAAATATAAACTAAAATACTAACCTCCAAACTATTATTGAAACGTCAAACAGGTGATCTACATTACCCGCATAAACATACCATTACTATGGGACGGCACCACGCTGTGACTTTACGACTATTCATTGGTGCGGCGTAATTCTACGTCATACATGGCGGGAATTCAAATAATCAAATTTCATTATTTTTTTTATGGCTAATTAATAAAAATTTTGTCAAAAGAAAAAATATGGGTAGCAAGTTTTTACCTTCTCTTCAAAAATATTAAATAAAAAAAAAGGTACGCAAGTAGACCATTAGAAATTAACGTAAAATAAATTCTAAATTAAATCTAAATATCTGCAACTTAATGCAAGAACAGCGAATGTCAACACTATTTAATTTTGGGAGCACTTGATTTAAAATAAAAAAATCTGTTTTGGCCATACAGGTCTTAAAAAGTCTTATAGAATATGAGAAATCGTTTATCCAACATACACACACACACACACACACACACACACACACACACACGCACACCTTCGTAAAAGTGTTAAAATCGGATTGGAACTGTCTTAAAAAGTGATGCTTATTCATTAAAATCCAGATATGAGATTTTTAGCATGAATCCAATACCTCTCTTAGCGAGAAAAAAAAACTTGTGTGTATAATACTATAGTACCTTTCTCTTACTTCATATACACACTCCTCACTCTGTATCCTGTATATCGCCATTCCTTTACGGTATAAATAAGACAGTTAATTATTTTCCTGTAGTCTTCATACGGTACAAGACGAGGTAACGAAGGCGCAGAATAATTTTAACTTACGGAAGAAAAAAATGTAGACAATTGTTCAAATTTAAGTAGGATGCATTGATATGTTTCATACATATGAGGAGGAAGATTTTGTATTGTAATATGCAGCTGTAGGTAATACAAAACTATTGTCTTATTCAAATTTAAGGACAATTATATTAAATATTAATACGGATAATCACGCCTTTTATTCATATTTTAGGGTGTGACATTTTGTGTCGTGGACAAATCCTTGTAGACATTATATTGTTGACTTAATACAAGAGCAAACAATTCATTCAGTAAAAGTAAACTAACCTACAAAGTGTATTTCTTTGTTACACAATTTGCAGTCGTAGAAAAAGTATAGTATGTGACTCGTTTTATAAACTCTTTAGACACGTTTTTTATACACATTTATTTTCAAAAATTATGAAACATGCACAAATTTCTACAAAATTCTTTCGACTACATTAAAAATATACTAAAACTTTAAAAAATAAATATGTTGTGGCCAGCACAATACCTCTCGCTATTTCTTGTACACATAAATAATTCTAATTATATCTATTCTTTCATTCTATAAGGAATCTTGTCCTACTCTTCTAAAATGTTCAAGGTGGTTCCAATTCACCACCTACCTACAATTTTAAATATTTAATTTAATAATTCAATAAGAAATATAAAATGTACTTCCCAGAAAAAGCTTTCGGTAATGTCAGTAAAACTGTTGATTATTGACACTGACATTTATCTGTCAATTACAAACATTTGAATTTGACAACTGGTATCCTTAGTGTAGTCTGGACTGTGCGATTTATTGCAACAGATTATTCTATATTATTATTCTTATCTCTAAATCTATAGAAGATATAATGAAATTTTTAAGTGTATTTATGGAGAATTTTCTGTTCTTCAATATTTGTAGTAACAATAATTTTCAAAAAATAATATTTAGAAATTTTTTTTAAGACACACACACACACACACACACACACTCACACACACACACACACACACACACACACACACACACACACACACACAGAGAGAGAGAGAGAGAGAGAGAGAGAGAGAGCATGAATCCAATAAAATAAAATAAATTATAAATAAAGATAATCTTCTATACAGTGTCCCACACTCTATGTTCAGTATAGAGTCTTATAGAGTACCATGTTGCCATATTTACCTGCTGTAAATCTGCAAGATAGAAAGAGCAAAATAGATGCCCAAAAAGAGATGAAATATTCTGGGTACTTCATTGAATGTATTTATGACTGGTGTTCTTTCAGTGTATCTAAACCGGTGGGTGAAAAGAAAAAAATTAAATTAAATAATGAACTGGTCAGTTTAATAATTTACAAAAAATATAAAATAATACAAATACAAAATGTAAGTAGGATATAAAATTATAACAAGCGTAGATAAATGAAATGAATTAACATATAAACTCTAGTCAATTTAAAGTAAATAATATAAAACATTTTTGTATTTAATTGGACATTTTACAATCGTCGTCAACAATGTAAATTCCCTATGTTACATATTTCCATTCTACGAAAAGATATAAAATTAATACATATACGAGTACAATATATAGATGTAAAATAGTATAGGTGCCAAGAAAAAAATGAAATTGAATAACACGCTGGTCAGTTTAATAATACATATTTTTTATTTAATTTATTTCTTCTTATTTGATAATTTACTAATATTTAAGCTTGATAGAAATACTGCATATATTTTACATAGTTCATAAGTCTTTATTCTTTCTTTGTAATCTCCAATTTGAATTTATAATATTTTAAAGTTCTAAATTCTAATGCATTTAATCAAGATTAGTATGCTAGGCGGTTTTAAAATATTGTATTGAAATATTACTTATTACAGGTATTAATAGCCCTGTATATAAAACTAATTAGACAAATATTGGGTGTATACAATAAGCCCCTCATAAAACTTAAATTGTACAGTGTTAACTAATTTTGGTATAGCAATGAAAATTTATGAATGTTTCAATATTACATTACATTGAAAAATTGGCAACATGGTACAGAAAACCTCCATAAGAATAACATTGGCTATCTCTGCCACACTGAAGATAGAGTGTGGGACACTGTATACCACCCATAGAAATCGTTTATCTCAAATCTATTCCAATGTGATGTAACTAAGCTCTTTTTCTTATATCTTTCATATATGTGATGCGAAATACTTCTTGACGTGTTCCTAACCTCATTCGTGGAATACAGTGTGTTTATATGTAAAATAGTTGTGCAAACTTTGATAGTTCTCTTCTTTCTTTACAGACGGCAAGCCACAACCGTGCAACAATGAAGGAGAAACAGTTTCTGTTAACCACATACCTGACACGAAGAAATGCTACTCTTGCATTTGTAAGGTAAGGAGTTTCTGTTTCTTATAATATAACAACTTACAACTTTTATCTGTTTTCTTTGAATTGGTGGGTTATTGTGTTTCGAAATATTTCACCCTGGAAATTAATATTTACATAGTGATTGTTATTATGAATATGTTAGACAGAATACGTTATTTTACAAAACGCGGTCAAATTATTACCCTTTACAGCACTAGTGCATGAAAATAGGCGGTTAATTTACCTGATAGTAGATAATTAGGTAATTAAAAACTAAAATGTAGTCTTACGGTTAAATTATAACTAAAAAAGAAATCCCTTAAGCTTAACAATAATTAAAAAAAAAATTATATATGTATTTCGAGATCTAAGTAACCCCCACCTCCTGATACGCTATTTGTTATGCATGTATATGCGGTCTTTCGGTCGCCAATCAAAATATTATATATAGATCTCATATACTTGTCGAAGCGCTATAACAAAAAACCCCTTATTTCCGAAATATCTCAATTATACCATTTCATTTTTTACCTCCCGCTACCCTAGGTAAGGGAGGTATAGGGATCGTGCTAAAAATCACATATAGAGATTTTAGTGAATGAGCACGTTTTGATGTCCCCAGAATTCGATTTCAACATTTTTACAACGATGTCTGTAGGTATGTATGGTGTGTGTGTGTGTCTGTGTGTGTGGATCATGTGGACACGTTTACTCAAATACTATCAATCAGAAAAATTAGAAATTATGTATACCCATTCTATACTATACTACTATACATTTATACAAGCTTTTAACAGTTTTTCTTGTAAAAAATTCATTGAATATAATTTTTTAGCAACTTTTACCAACACAAATTAAATATAATGGCACAATCTTCAATTGAATGAAACCGTGTTAAGAAGAATTTAGTAGTTTAAATATGATTGTAATGAAATTAAGGTTTGTAAAAATAATATATTTTCCTACATACATAAATATTAGATATACAGGATAATTCGATTTTAGTTTGATGTTTGCAGCATTATATCAGACAGCTCTCAAATAAGAACGTGATTTCAAAGTGTCAAATAATAGTTTGCAAATACACATTTACGAAATGGATAATGTACGGCGAAGAATTTACACAGATTGTGTTTTAGAGCATAAGGAAGTTAGGTATTTGGTGATGATTTTGACAATAATGTATATGTGTGACGATTTTTCCTTAAAATATGTTAAGATCAGAAACTTCGCAAAGTTGGTATTTAATACTCTTATATAATTTGATTGCGTTTTAGAGCATAAGGAAGTTGGTGCTGGTTTTGACAATAATGTGTGTGTGACGATTTTTTCTTAAAATATATTAATGATCCCAAACTTCGCAAAGTTGGTATTTGCTCACAGATTTTTCAGGAAAAACATAACAAAATATAATCCAAAATTTCGTATTACAAACTTTTCTATTTATTGAAACAACAAAGTATATTTTGTTTACAAACGATCAATGGAAGTGATACTTTACTTAAAGCTCATTGCTATTTTAAACATGGAATTGGCGGGAGGTCATGTGCTGGCCACAACAGATTTTTTTATTAATATTCGTTATTCAGCATATACATTCGTATTTTTTTTACTATTTTCCTTTAATTCGATTGAGCTGGACCCCCTATTTACCTATGTATTATTAAACCCTCGTGTGCGTCTAATTATCTATTATTATCAACATGTTTTAATAATTGCTTATTAGAATCGTCAATTTTATTATTGTTAATTAACATATGTTGTGCTATACTAGATTTGTCAGGATTACCGATTTTTAAATGATAGAAATGTTCTTTAAACCGAGTATCTTTTTGTGTTTTATTTGCCCGATGTAAACTTCATTACAATCTTTACACTCAATTTTATAAAGGCCGGATTTTTTATTATTATCTATTTTATCTTTAGAGTTACCTAATAATGATTTAATATTGCTATTTAATTTATTTACTGTTAAATTTTAATTTGTAAATATTTTGTTTTAACTTTTAGTAGTTTTATAATATGGTAATTATTGTTATTATTTTTATTATTAGTTGGCGTTACAGTTGTGAAATCGAGTACTGAGTTATGGTAGCAACCCATTATATTCAGCTATTTCTTTAATATATTTCAGGAAAAATATAGTATGCAATACGTGTGTTAAATAGTATTTTCTATCTCGTGCTAATTTCCATTTGCCAATTGAGCAAAAACGTACTACTTTAGTCATAATTAACTAATGAATCATCTACTTTTAAAATGATCAAAAAATATTTGCTGAACACATAAATGCGTAAATTAGTAGTACACAAAACTAGTGCAAATCCCAATGAAACTTATTGCAAAATTATTATTTAATTGTCTGCAAAATGTCTGTTTTCAATTAAAAATGCTCAAGAAACTCAAGAAAATATTATTTATATAATAATTGCTGCCCTGTTTAAGTAATCTGATTAGTAATTGCAAGTACAGTTTAAATTGTTTTCAAGTTACAGTAATATTGCAAATTATACATGTACACGTAACTTATATTGTCAAAGATTAAATTATATAGTGCCATAAATGTCATATTCTTTTAATACTTTGATTTATGCAGTGAAATCGGAGTATAAAATTTCAATAATAAAATATGACGACATGTTATCGGAAAACATGAGTGTGGAAACAGGTTTTCAAATCGCCTACTCAAATATGAAGAGAAAAATTATCATACATTATTTTTGGAGACCTGGAGATACGGGGTCACGTGATTGTGTGCGTTAGGTGAGTGATTGTGGTTCGGAAGACCTAGTTTCAATTATAACTAATATCAAACTTGAAATAGTTATTTACATTCGAGTGCGTGTAAGTTGTATTTTACAGCGCGACAGCTTTACAGCCTTAAGGGCTCGTGCCTTATTAGCTGGAGCGCTGTAAAATACTTCACGCACGAGAATTGTATCAAATTTTTTGGCCGACGATAATGAAAATCACTTTTTTCAATGAGATAGGTTGTACTTCTGAAAAGGGTTAGTTTAAAATACTGAGATTAAGTCAACTTCCAAATTTGATTTTACTTACCTTCATTAGAGTACTTCTTCTAGCAAAAATTTATCTGTAATAATAGACATTGTTTATGACTGATAATATATTTATTTGCTCATGTTTTCTTTGTAATAAATAATAGGTAGGTGTCGATATTTGACATTTCAGCAATGCTCGCGTATTTGACAGGTATATCGATCGGTGGCTATGTCGGTAAAGGCGGATTTTTACAATAATGACAGATGTCGCTACCGTGATTTTGGTTTATATAAATTAATTTTAAATATAGGAAATGTTAAAGTGAAAAAATAACTTATGTAGGTAGTACTTTTTTACATGAACTTTATTATAGTAAAGATGATTTCTTTTTTATATGCCCATAAACGTCCAGTGTATTTTGATTATTTTACCGCATAGTTAGACAAGTTACAACACAGTAAGTGTAAAATGTAGGTTACACTTGCTGTGTATACAATTGTAAAGTTCCCATTACACTTCAGGAGTGCAAAAATTAATTTTTGTCCTTCTGAAGTGTAATGCGAACTTTACAATTTTGTACACAACAAGTGTAACCTGTTTTTACTGTTACTGTGTTGCAACTTATCTAACTATGCGGAAAAATAAACAAAAAAAAAAAAAAACACTGGGCATTTATGGGCATTTAGAAATAATAAAGTTCATGTAAAAAAGTACTATCTACATAAGTTATTTTTTTATTTTAACATTTTCTATATTTAAAACTAATTTATATAAACTAAAATCACGGCAGCGACATCTGTCATTAATTTAAAAATCCGCCGTTACCGACATAGTCATCGATCGAACACTGCTCAAATGTCAAATATCGACACCTAAATAAATCATAAACAACGTCTATTATTACAAATAAATTTTCGCTAGGAAGAACTCTAATGAAGGAAAGTAAAATCAAATTTGGAATTGACAACCCCAATATTTTAAACTATCCCTTTTCAGAAGTACAAATCATTTCATCAAAAAAAAAAGTGATTTACATTATCGTCGGCCGAAAAAATTGACAATAAAACAAAGGTGTCGCGCTGTAAAATACAACTTACACACACTCAAATATAAATAACTATTTCCGTTGATTGTTTATTAATAGGTTATGTTGTAGTAACTGAATATACATGGTGTGGCCAATAGGGGGCTCGATTCTAATTGGTCGACGCGAAATTGGCAGAATATGGTGGATATTATGCCAACCTCGAATGTTGTTTACATTTATTAAGTACAGAAAAGTAACATTATACCATATTTATATTTTCAATAATGTAAATAATTGAATTATACGTGTAGGTATTTGTAAATTTGTAACTCAAAAGTCTTTGGTTTGATTAAATGCGTTAATACAAAGTTGCTATCAGAATCTTTTATTAATACATTTCTCTCTACTAAACAACTTACAACTTATACAGCTAAAATTTAAATATTATTTTCTTAATTTGTTTTAATTAGAGCTCTAGTTATAAGTTGTAAGTAAAATAATTATCCTTATACTGGCAAACGGATATTTTTTTAGTAGGATGCTGCCAACAGAAAATATTGTAACACGTACGTTAATTGGCGACTAATGACTACAACAAGTAACTCGCTCTTTACGCTCACGCGTTAAAAATGTCTCAGTCATTAATCGCTTTCATTAACACACTTGTTAGTTAAATGACTTAATTTTCAAATAGCATAAAAGTGACTACTCTGTGGACCTCGCTCCATGACAGGTAAAATTTCTCTAATGCCCGGTTTCTCCACAGCAACTTAAGTTGTTGATTATTAAAGTGCTACTTAATTGTAAGTAGGACTTATATCTCATTTGCGTTGCACCAGCAAATTCAAATGCGAACTTAACTTATGTCACAAATTACATTGGCAACAGCGTAATGTTGTTCTATGATTGGTCAATTTGAAATTTAGCGATTCAAAATAAAATACCGGCTGTCAAATGTCAAAGCTGTCAATGTGTTTAACAGGGTTTATATTTGTATTCATTCAACAATATTCGATATGGATTTACAGGATTTCCCTAATTTTGACGACGTTAACGTCGTGGATACTGTGTTGCAAGTCGATATTGTCGAAAATGGTAGGACTCCGCGACAAATAAATAACAGAATTGATTTGTTCCAAATATATTATTTATTTTTAATATTTTTATGTGTGCCACCGCCAGTCTTATAAACTGAAGCCTTTTTCTTCGATGTCGTCTTCCTTGCGTCAGTCTCCATATTTGCATACATTTTATTGCCAATGCTGCGGCAATTAATTTCCAGGTGTTATCTTTTTGAATATTGGACATGGACACCGCAATGATTTTTTAATTTTCAATATTCTCTTTAAATCTTTGTTTCTACAATCTCACAGACCAATTTTCTTCCTCTTTGCTATAATTTAATCGTTTCTTCATTATATCATCTAATTTTCTTGCCGTAACAGACCAAAACGAAACAAATTTACCGCGACTTACCGATATGTCAATTGACATATGACACATAACCACATAAGTCACCGATTTTTTCGACTTACATTTAAGTGCTACTTACGTCTCACATTTTGAAATTTTTGCGTGGTGCAACAGTTTAAGGTGGAACTTAGGAATAAGCAACGACTTAAGTCGTAAGTTGCTCTGGAGAAACCGGGCATAAGTATCTCAACATAACATAACCTAACGCAGAAAACTACATGCTTAGAATTTTGTGCGTTAAGTTTGATTATTATTATTATCTATTATTATTTATTTATTTATTTAGAGAAATATACAATTTGGCTGCGACATATGTATTTTTATATGTCTGTGGCCGAGGAGTGTTTGTAAACACGCCATCGGGCGCCGCAAGGCCGGCTGTATGTTTTGGCCAAGTATTTCGTATTTGTAATTTACGAGACTTTGTGTTGGTATCGGTAGAAGTTACGTTCGCGGACATTCGCGACTGATTGGAGCACGAGTGACCGATCATCTCTAGACGAGCTATGTCATTGGAATGCAACAGGGCTGGACTCGGCCCACCGAACATCAAAAAAAATATTTGGAAAAATTTTTCTGAGAAACTACTACTTCCGGTTATCCAATTGTTACCAAAACCTTTTCAGCTCTTCCCAGGAATATCAGATTGAGGAAACTGCAGTTAAATATTTTTTAAGTCTTATAGTTTTTGAGGAATCGTCCCTCCAATATCCAGACACACATACATACATACATACATCCACACACACACACATCATTTTAAAAATATTATAATCGGATTCTAGGGACTTTAAATCGTGCTTATTCAATAAAATCTGGATATGCGAATTTTAGCATGAATCCAATACCTCTCTTAGCGAGAGGTAAAAATCTGATGTGGCCAGCACAAAACCTCCCGCTATTTAATTTTTATTAATTTAAATACATACCTACGTATTTACTAATGCCTCAAAATATATTATGTTCCATTGCATATAACTATTGATTTATTTACTATTTTCTTTTTAAAATGACACTATTATTAATTTGAAGTGATTAGTTTTTTGACAGTGACATTTACCTGTAGTTACATTCATTTGAAATATGAACTGTATAACGAAAAAATTGTGTTTTCTTAGGCTTCGAGATATTTTTCAAAAAATGATTTTTAAATTTATCTGTAAAATATCTAGAAAAGTATAAATGTATTCCTGTAGAAACTTCAATTATCTTTAATTTTCTTAATGACAAAAATGCGAAAAATGGTATTTAATGGTATTTTCTGAAGAAAAACCATTACGAGTTTAGGTAAAGTGCCATTTCCGGTCATCCTATTTACACCAAAATCTAGTGGTATCTTTCCATATTAGAATAGAGTAGAAATACAAGGTTTCAGAATTTTCTGAATGATATTATTTTAGTTAGAGCACTAACAAAATCCATACACACACACACACACACACACACACATACACAAATACATACATACATACATACATACATACATACATACAGACATCATCATGAAAATGTTAAAATTTGATTCTAGGGACCTTAAAACGTAGTCATTTTCTAAAATCTCGATATGTGATTTTTAGCACGATCCCTATACCTCCCTTGCCAAGAGTAGCGAGATGTAAAAGACAGAATGTTACGGCTTTATTAAAACTGTGAAATCATGAATGGCATAATATTATCGTTTCCGATGAATCGAGATTTTGTTTATAACAAAATAATTGTCGGATACTGTGTCCGATGTCGCATTTTGTCAGAATCTGATACATTAATAACTTAGTTGACAATTTCCTTTATGAGATTTTTTTATCAGAATAGTTCGGTTGCTAGAAGTGATTTGTGTTTTTATTCTATCCATTGTCAACAAATTTCGTGTATTTAGTACAGTCTTGTCATACCAATCCCATATAACAAAATGTCACCAAATATCGTTTAAGAATGAAGGTCTATTTAACATGTATAAATAAGCGCGATAGGTTCTTTCTAATTCCGATTCGGACAGAGAAAGTCTCTTATTCTTTACTGCAGTGTGCAGCGCGTCAATGCAACCAGGCACACACTGTTGCATCGGTCGTTGCAGTTGTTGAATTTTGTGATGGAACCGAAATTGAATTTGATCGCATGTTGAAATCAGTGGGTCCAGTTCTGTTGATGACGTAACAATTTCGGCCGAACACCTGTCGAGCACGCGTGCGCGCATTCCGCACCACATTCTTCTCCAATTCGGTGATTTCTCATGCCATGCGCACACACACACACATATTTACACACATGTGAGTACATGCAAACATACCAAAAAAGTTTCTTCAATCAACAAAATTCAGACACAATCTAAATCTACGAGTAATTGTGGTATTTAAATTAATTCTATGTTTACCCTCCGTCACCTTTAAGTAAGGAAGGTATTGTTTTTGGATAAAAAAATCGGAGATGAGTCTTTAATGAATAAGCACTTTTTAGGGTTCATAGATTACGATTTTACTAGTTTTACTTTGATATGTATATGTGTGTCTTTGTGTTGTGTGTATGTAACAAAAATTTCTTCAACGATAATTCCAATACTACAATTCTAAAAATCTGTTGTGGCCAGCACAAGACCTCTCGCCATTTCCATATTAGGCTATATAAGTATTGTATTGCACTTCGCTTTCGAACCGTCGATTTATAACAAAATATTAAAGAACATTACCCAAATATTGTTTTTTATTATATTTAACATGTCTTCTGCACACATATAATTCTAATTATATCTATTTTTCATTGTATGAGGAAGTTTCTAAATGTCAGAGATTCTTCCAATTCATTAACCAGATTGGCGGTATTTCTGATGGATATAAGCATTTTACCTATAATTTCAAATATTTAATTAAAAAAACAATAAGAAAGATTAAATATACTGTTCATTTTTGACACTGACATGTGTCATTTAAAAACTATGTTATAAACATTAGAATGTGTCAACTGGTTTCCTTAGTGCCTTAGCCTCTGCGATTAAATTACTCTATATATATTATAGTGTCTTTATCTCTAAATCTATACAAGATATAATAAAATTTTTAAGTGTATTAGATGGAGAATTTTATGTTCTTTAATATTTAATAACAAAAATTTCCAAAAAATTATATTTAGAAGAATTTTTCTCAGAAACTACCACTTTCGGTTGTTCAATTGTTACCAAAACCTTTTCAGCTCTTCTTAGGAATGTCAGATTGAGGAATCAATAGTTAAACAAATCTTAAGTCTTATGGTTTTTGAGGAATCGTGTCTACAACATCCAGACATACACACATACACACATCCACACACACACACACACACACACACACACACACACACACACACACACACACACACACACACACACAGACATCATTTTAAAAATGTGATAATCGGTTTCTATAGGGACTTTAAATCGTGCTTATTCTCTGAAATCTGGAATTGCGAATTTTAGCATGAATCCAATACCTCTCTTAGCGAGAGGTAAAAAGTGATTTTCATTATCGTCGGCCAAAAAATTTGATACAATTCTCGTGCGTGAAGTATTTTACAGCGCTCCAGCTAATAAGGCACTCGCCTTAAGGCCTCGTGCCTTAAACAAAGCTGTCGCGCTGTAAAATACAACTTACACTCACTCGAATGTTAATAACTATTTCATTGCATATCTGATATTCTTCTTCTCAATAATTCTAGCGTGAGCCGCGTACATTTATTCTTATTTGAATACATATGTAATAATGAATTATCCTTGAAGTTTGCATGTCTATTCCTGTGTCAAGTCCAAGTTCAGGATTTTATTGTGTGTCTGCCACGCTGTCTATTCCTGCTAAACGCACTTCCTGTGATATCGTGCGATAGAACACGTGGCCATGCGATACGCGTTTCCTGCTGTTATCCTTCAGATATCCTGTGCTGGCCATATTCCTGCCACACACCACACCTGACATACATATTATCCAATGTTATTTTTAACATAACATAACATTTACAAGTCAGAATAATTCCTGCAAAAAGGATAAAATACAGAGTGTGCTTCGGGAAACCAACGTTTTTAAAATAAACAGTACTGCGCTAGTTTTTAGTGAAAATAATAATAATAATAATAATAATACTAATAATAATATAAATAATAATAATAATATTTAAATATTCCTGTCCACTGTAAGTACGAGGTGTGGCAATTAAATAATCTAAAATTTACACAATACAAATATTGCCACCTTCAATGTACTCTCCTCCCCGAACTCTACACCACCCGATGCAAATATTCCATTGTTGGAAGCAGTGCCTGCAGGCCTTTTTACCTCGCTAAGAGAGGTATTGGATTCATGCTAAAATTCGCATATCCAGATTTTAGTGAATAAGCACGATTTAAGGGCCCTAGAATCCGATTATAACATTTTTAAAATGATGTCTGTGTGTGTGTGTGTGTGTGTGTGTGTGTGTGTGTGGATGTGTGTATGTGTGTTTGTCTGGATGTTGTAGACACGATTCCTCAAAAACCATAAGACTTAAGAATTGTTTAACTATGGATTCCTCAATCTGACATTCCTGGGAAGAGTTAAAAAGGTTTTAGTAACAATTGAACAACCGGAAGTAGTAGTTTCTGAGGAAAATTCTTCTAATTATAATTTTTGGAAATTTTTGTTATTAAATATTGAAGAACATAAAATTCTCCATCTAATACACTTAAAATTTTTATTATATCTTGTATAGATTTAGAGATAAAGACACTATAATATATAGAGTAATTTAATCGCAGAGACTAAGGCACTAAGGAAACCAGTTGACAAATTCCAATGTTTATAACATAGTTTTTAATTGACACATGTCAGTGTCAAAAATCAACAGTTTTAGTGACATTCTGATAACTTTTTCTGGGAAGTATATTTAATCTTTCTTGTTGTTTTATTAATTAAATATTTGAAATTATAGGTAAAATACTTATATCCATCAGAAATACCGCCAATCTGGTTAATGAATTGGAAGAATCTCTGACATTTAGAAACTTTTTCATACAATGAAAAATAGATATAATTAGAATTATATGTGTGCAAAAGACATGTTAAATACAATAAAAAACAGTATTTGGGTAAAGTTTTGTAATTTTTTGTTATAAAACGACGGTTCGAAAGGGAAGTGCAATTCAATACTTATATAGCCTAATATGGAAATGACGAGAGGTCTTGTGCTGGCCACAACAGATTTTTTGTTAGGTTGTTCATAAGCTTGCCGCTTTTCTATAAGTACATCTCAGCCCCGAATTTGGTGCCTTTTAACGCAGAATTACAATTTGGGAATAAAAGCAAGTCACCTGGCACTAGGTCAAGTGAGTACGGTTGATGTACCAACACGGTGATTTTGTATTTCGTCAAAAATGTCTTGCCGGATAAGGCGTTTTGTTCCGGCGCGTTATCTGCATGGAGAATCCATCACATTTCAGCCCTTTTTCCGCTCACCTGTGCATGAAGGGTTTCGGATTCAAGAATAGCTTCGATTTCTTTAGATAACAATATCTCGAGTAAAATTGACATTTAATTAAATACTTTCAAATTGACATACGTTTTTTTGTTCATAGCCTACTGCGAGTTAGGATTTTTTACTTTTGAACACACTGTACAAGTGTATCATTCGATATTTTTTATTATACCTACACAATATGCTGAAAAAAGGATCTCAAATTTAGATTTTGACGTTTCATAATTTTATGTGATATGACTTAACATCGTTTTCCTGAAATCGTCATGTAATCTACTACTTGCAGGGAAGTTGTATTTCCCTGCCTAGGCAGGGAAGTAAAATGCAACGTTGCCATATTCATTTTCACAGACACATTTTACGTTTTAATATAAAATACAAATATAAAATTAAATTGTGGATTGTTTTATTTTGTTTTATGGGGTCCCGTGGCCGCGTGCCTGAGTGTCTGGTTGCGAACCCGGGGGAACCGGGTTCAATCCCGACAGACGCCAAATATTTCCAATTTTAAATGGCACAAGTGACCCCTGTGGTGCACTCTCCACACCAGCTATGAGTGCCCGTGAGGTGACGCCTGGTAAGCGCCCACACAGTAAAATGATTTGTAGAAATTAGCAAGTGTATCCATATTTTTTGCAGTTTGTGTAGTTTCTATTTTCATTTTTCATCAAAGTTAAATATAACTGCATTTATTCTCATCATATTTTTGTATTTCCTTTTGTCCCACGAATCACGTAACATACTTTTTTTGTATTTCATTCAGTTTGTCTCTACATGACTGTATAGTAAAATTTGCTTTAACATCAAACGAACAACTACGTGTAATGTTTCTAATGTAATTGAATTACAAATCCTGAATGTTGAATGCAACAACATATAACCGCTATACATCTGTGTAATAATAGAAATATAATTCGATTTCTGAATAAATTAATTCGTCTTCATAAGTACATCTCTCTTTATTTATCATTATTAACTTCTGATTTTTATTGTTATTATGTTTGCTTCAAGTTGAAACAAAGTGTATTTAACTATTGCATAGAAATAATAAACTTTAATAATTACTGAATGATCAGAAATGACTGAAGCGTGGCGATTTATAAGATTTTGACATTTGCCGCTTATTTAACATGTCATCATTACTATATTCATGGGCGTACCTTTCGAATTTTGCTTCCTAAATAAATAAATGTGTGTGTGTGTGTGTGTGAGTGTGTGTATGTGTGTGTGGATGTATGTATGTGTGTCTGGATGTTGGAGGGACGATTCCTCAAAAATTATAAGACTTAAAAAATATTTAACTGCAGTTTCCTCAATCTGATATTCCTGGGAAAAGGTTTTGGTAACAATTGGACAACCGGAAGTAGTAGTTTCTTAGAAAAATTTTTCCAAATATAATTTTTTGGAAATTTTTATTATTACAAATATTGAAGAACAAAATTCTCCATCTAATACACAGTTTTATTATTGTATAGATTTAGATATAAAGACACTATAATATATAGAAATTCTATTCTAATCGCAGAGGCTAAGGCACTAAGGAAACCACTTGACAAATTCAAATGTTTATAACATAGTTTGTAAATGACATATGTCAGTGTCAAAAATCAACAGTTTTAGTGACATTCTGATAATTTTTTCTGGGAAGTTTATTTAATCTTTTTTATTATTTTATTAATGAAATATTTGAAATTATAGGTAAAATGCATATATCTATCAGAAATACCGCCAATCTGGTTAATAAATTGGAAGAATCTCTGACAAATAGGAACTTCTTCATACAATGAAAAATAAATATAATTAGAATTATATGTTTGCAGAAGACATGTTAAATATAATAAAAAACAATATTTGGGTAAAGTTCTGTAATTTTTTGTTATAAATCGACGGTTCGATAGCGAAGTACAATACAATACTTATATAGCCTTATATGGAAATGGCGAGAGGTCTTGTGCTGGCCACAATAGATTTTTTAATATGTTATTTAAAAATAAATAAATATATCATCACGGCATATTACCCATTTCTGGGTGTGCCAGTATCTACAACACATGTAGACATCGGTAATGATGACGATATATTTTACCGTGTGGGCGCTTAACAGGCGTCACCTCACGGGCACTCATAGCTGGCGTGGAGAGTGCACCACAGGGGTCACTTTTGTGCCATTTAAAATTGGAAATATTTGGCGTCAGTCAGGATCGAACCCGGTTCCCCCAGGTTCGCGATCAGACACTCAGGCACGGGACCTGTCATAAGAATAATCTTATTCTTAATAAAAGTCTGATTTAATTTAATTTAATTTTAACCAGAGATTGAAAAACCGACTCTTAAAGACGTTGGAACCTTCAAATTTTTAAAAAATAAATTATAATTTGAAAATTAGAAATATTATTTCTGCATGAATGTAAAATTTTACGCCATTGTAGAAAAATATCAGCTATTATCATTTTGATAGTAGTTCAGGGTTAAATATGGTTAAATATAACAACTTTATCATTTTTTTCTATATTTATACCCGGAAGTAGTTGTAATTTAATTTGCGATTTCTATGAACAAAGTTTTGTTCCCAATTATAAATTTTGTATAGCGTCTATGTCATGTAAAGATTAATTACTATACTCAATTAAAACTTAGTCGATTTCGATAATGCTTTACAACATTATAACTCCCTAAAAAACTTTCAATCAGATAAAATATTTTGTATTATTGTAAAAGTTCTAAACAAACAACATGGCTTTGTATTGATATAAGACTATTTTTAGTTATAGCTAAACTTTTATAACAATACAATTTCATTTTAGAGCGATTAATATTAGTGTCTCGATGATAACTATTTTTGAAAAATCTGTTGTGGCTAGCACAATACCTCTCGCCATTTCCATTTTATGTTATATATTATATTGTATTGTAATTCGTTGTCGAAACGTCGTTTTATAATAAAAAATTTTACAGAATTTTACCCAAATATTGTCTTTTATTGTATTTAACATGTTTTGCACATAATTGATTATTAGGTGAACAGTAGATCTGCCATCACAACATGCTTTTGCAGTCAAATCCAAAAATTTCTTGTTATTTAATAAATTATAAATTTTTTTCAGGATGTAACGCCAATTTTTTGAAAAAATTGTGTACATTGGCAATAATTGTTTTTGCCTACCCATTTAAATCTTGTTTTCTAAACGTTTAATTCATGAGTTACTCATTTGTTAGAATATAAAATGATATTGATAGATTACAGATATTTGTTCAGGTAGACACTTAAAAAATTTGGCATCAGTGTAGAAATCGCTAGTCCATAATTATTTGACGGCAACAATGAAACAAATTTTCAAAAAATAATATTTAGAAGAATTTTTTAAAGAAAATACTACTTCTTGTTGTCTATTTGTTATCAAAACCTTTTCCGCTCGTTCCATGAATGTCAGATTGAGGAATTCATAGTTAAACTGGTCTTTTGTCTTATAGTTTTTGAGGAATCGTCTTTCCAACATCCACACAAACACACACACACACACACACATATCTACACAAACATACACACACACATACACATTATCGTAAAAAAGGTTAAAATTGGTTTGTAGAGATCTTAAAACGTGCTTATTCACTAAAATCTGGATAAGCGATTTCTAGCATGAATCCAATACCTCTCTTACCGAGACGTAAAAATGCAATGCTAGATTTTATTTTCATCCAGCTGATCTTTTAAATAAAAGTTGTGTATGTTGGTTCCTACGCACATTTTTCTCAATATTTCGTAACGGTTTATAAATGTCAATTTTTAAATAAATATTCGCCCAAAGCAGACAAATAATTCAATCAAAATCTCAACACATTGAATCAATATTTTTTTTATCTTTCGTCTAGATCTATTAATAATAAATTTTTGCTTATGGTCTTTATACCGTAGATATGTTACATGACTTACGTAAATACATTGCTGTCAATCAAAAGTCGAATCGTAACTATGGATATGACAAACCCAATGTTTCACGTTAAAAAATACTCACGGTATATAGAATATTCTATACTAAGGCACTAAGGAAACCACTTGACAAATTCAAATGTTTATAACATAGTTTGTAAATGACATATGTCAGTGTCAAAAATCAACAGTTTTAGTGACATTCTGATAATTTTTTCTGGGAAGTATATTTAATCTTTTTTATTATTTTATTAATGAAATATTTGAAATTATAGGTAAAATGCATATATCTATCAGAAATACCGCCAATCTGGTTAATGAATTGGAAGAATCTCTGACAAATAGGAACTTCCTCATACAATGAAAAATAAATATAATTAGAATTATATGTTTGCAGAAGACATGTTAAGTATAATAAAAAACAATATTTGGGTAAAGTTCTGTAATTTTTTGTTATAAATCGACGGTTCGATAGCGAAGTACAATACAATACTTATATAGCCTAATATGGAAATGGCGAGAGGTCTTGTGCTGGCCACAATAGATTTTTTAATATGTTATTAAAAAATATATATATATATCATCACGGCATATTACCCATTTCTGGGTGTGCCATTATCTACAACACATGTAGACATCGGTAATGATGACGATATATTTTACCGTGTGGGCGCTTACCAGGCGTTATCTCACGGGCACTCATAGCTGACGTGGAGAGTGCACCACAGGGGTCACTTTTGTGTTATTTAAAATTGGAAATATTTGACGTCTGTCGGTTCCCTCAGGTTCGCGATCAGACACATATGTTATATACATAATTTTCTGTATCTATGTATATCCATACTGAAAAATTAAAAATTTGAAAATTATAAAATAGACTGACAGTTGATAGTTCCGGTTACAAAAAATAACGTTAAGTTATAGTAAAATGACAAGTAGTGACATATAACACAACAAAACAAAGCCCACAATACATCATGACTTCCAGCCCCCCTCCAGCACATCTTCCTATTTCTACTTCTCTAGTTAGTATATGCTCGAAGATTTAAAATGGTAATATAAAATACAAATTTTGTTTTCCACAGCCCACCTTATTTTCTTACTCTATTTTAATATTCTTAATTTTCTTTTTCTTGTTGCAGAACGGCTTCGTGCAATGCACCCACTCATGCCCGGACATCTCCGGGTGCCATTTCGTCGTTCCAAAACCTCCAGACGAATGCTGTAAGCAATGCCGGGGTTGTTACCACGATGGAGTGTACCATGCGAGTGGAGCAGAGTGGTCGCAGCCTGCTAATCCATGCAGGGTGTTTCGCTGCGAAGCAGGAGTCGTCACAGAGACAGAAATGAAGTGTTACATTCCCTGCAGACACCCCAAACCGCCAAAGGAGGGGCAGTGTTGTGGCACGTGCGAGGGGTGTAGTTTCATTGGTCAGAACGTCACTAAGGTAAAAATATAATATACGGAGAGGTTTTTGGATGAATGCTTCATTTATTTCAACATAGTCAATAATTTACTATTTCCAACTGCGACGTTTCGGTTCTGTTTAGAATGATTTATATTGTTAATTACATGAAAATTATAATATACAATTGTCAAACTTACTTTTGGTAAGTTTGACACTGTTTTCGAGATAATAGCAAAAACTCATTATTTGTAACTTTGATTCAAGATGGCGGCTCACGCCGAGCCTCCGCAAGGTATATGTTAAAATCGTTTTTTCATTCAATAAGTAAAGAGACAAATTCTATAATTTTAAAACTATTCAATGAATGTGTACAATCTTTTCAAGGGTGTTAGTTGGCAACCTTGGGATATGCTCTGATCAGCTGTTTCGTCATTTTATGTCAACATAACCTCAAAATTTTCAATTCACCATGGCAAGTCCACTAGAAGATTGCACCTTAGAAGAGCAGCGCTCAGTCATTAGATTTTTAGTCGCAGAAGGTGTAAAACCAAGTGAAATTTTTTCTAGAATGTTGATACAGTACGGTAAAAGTTGTATGAACCGTGCGAATTTTCACAAGCGGGTTGATCGGTTTAAAAGTGGCCGAACAAGTGTAGGTGATGAACCCGGATGTGGACGTCCAGTGGAAGTTTCTGGTCCCTCGTTGGAATCGAGGATTGACGGACTTATTCGTGATAACAGAAGAATTACTGTTGAAATGATAGCTGAGGAAGTTCAAGTAAGTGTTGGAACTGTTCACAATGTCATTCAGAACAATTTAAAGTACAGAAAAAACGTGTGCCAGATGGGTTCCCAGACAGCTTAGTGACGCTCATAAAGAATCAAGGCTTTCCATTAGTCAAGACTTAAAGCAACGAAGTTTGATTAAAGGAGACGCTTTTTTTGAAAGAATAGTGACCAGCGACGAGGTCTGGATCCATCACTACGACCCTGAGACCAAAAGGCAAAGTATGGAGTGGAAACACACTAGCTCTCCAGTTCGCAAAAAATTCAAGGTTCAGTCTATTGCGATTTTCTTGAAGATCAGCGAACTATCAATAGCCAATACTACTCTAAGATGCTAGAACACAAAGTTAGACCAGCTACCAGGAGTCATTCTTCAGCACGATAACGCCCGCCCTCATACAGCCCAGCTGACCCGAGATAAGCTTCAAGAATTGGGTTGGGAGGTCTTACCTCATCCTGCCTACAGTCCTGACCTCGCCCCATCTGTTACCTGTTTGGATCACTCAAAGACGCCCTACGTGGAAAAAGATTTGCTAACAATGAGGAAGTTAAGGAAGCGGTGCAAAAGTGGCTTCGGGGTAAATCGAAAGAATTCTTCGCCAAGGGAATTAGGAAGCTGCAAGAAAGATGGGACAAGTGCATTACTGTGGGGGGTGATTATGTTGAAAAATAGCCTTAATTTTGAAAGATTGAAATAAACCGTTTTTGATCTATAGCCATTTGTCTCTTTACTTATTGAATGACCCTCGTAATTTCAAATTTTACTGACAATTTTTGCAGAATCGTCAAACTGATGAACAACATATTACCAACCATGTTTTTTCTTTTTTTCTGTTACAGGAACGTGATATAACCATCCCCCAAGACCCCTGCGTCAAATGCCATTGCGAAGCCTCCCTCTTAACTTGCATCAAACGCGCATGCCCTGTATTACACTGTCCCTTATCCCAACAATATACCCTCCCGTCGGAATGTTGTCCCCGATGCATGGACTACCGTACCCTCATACCAGTTAAGGCTCGCTGCATTCTAGACACACATTTCTTGAAACCTGGCGATCGTCTGATGAAGGATAGGTGTACTAGCTGTAGGTGTAGTAACGAAACAGCGGTTTGTAAGAGAGAGACTTGTCCGGTGTTAGAATGCGAGGAAGAAAGTAGGAAGACCAAACCAGGGGATTGCTGTCCGGAGTGCCCAGCAGTGGAGGAAGTTAGGACCGGGTGTACGGTGGGCGGGAAAACGTATCAGGCGAGTAGAAATTACAATTTTGGGTGGGGAAGGGAGTAAAATTGAACATGACACAATGAGGGATTTAACTTTAAAGCAATTAAAAACAATTAAAAACTAAAATGGAATATAAATAAAGTAACGTTAAACGCAACGCAATCTTATTTGAAATCAAAAATTTGTGAAAATAATAAATAATATATCAACACGGCATATTACCCATTTCTGGGTGTGTCAGTATCTACAACACATGTAGACATCGGTATATATATATGACGATATATTTTACCGTGCGGGCGCTTACTAGGCGTCACCTCACGGGCACTCATAGCTGGTGTGGAGAGTGCACCACAGGGGTCACTTTTGTGCCATTTAAAATTAGAAATATTTGGCGTCTGTCGGGATCGAACCCGGTTCCCCCAGGTTCGCGACCAGACACTCAGGCACGCGGCCACGGGACCCCATAATTCGCAAATATAGAAATAAAATAAACAAAAGATGATTTGTAATGGATTTTTTCATTTGTTTCTTCAATTTTTCACCCCAAAAATGTCTGAAACAAAAGAATACCTATACAGTGTGTCCCATTTAGAGGCGCCACCATTGGGATCTCGAGAACTATAAGAGATACGATGTCGGTTAAATGGAACTTTTTGTGCGCCTTTATGAGGCCATCTCAGATGTGCTTTTGTTTTTCCAAAAATTCTCACAGGGCAAGAGATAATGACGAAAAACTTATTATTGTTGATTTTTTCTTTTTCAAATAACTTCTAAACTATTGGTAATTGAGAAAAACGTTTCAAATATAAAAGATAGATATTTTTATTATCTAACCAGTGGCGTACGAAACAAATTTTTATATCCGTAAATTTTCGAGATATAACACAAACAAAAATTTGCTCAAAACTCGTATCAAATTAATTTTTATAATATTTTGTATCAGGTCGCTCTTGGCACATTATAGTGTAATTTGTAATTATAAGTCTAGAATAAAAATATTAAGTAATAAAGGCATAAAATAAATTATATCGATCAAATACAATATAATTAATAAAAATAATAATTTTTTTTTTGAGAAATAATAAGAAAATTCACAAAGATAAAGAAAAAAATTAAATTTTAGGAGCAAAACAAATATAAAATATAATAACCCTTACATCATTGAAAAGAGAAAAAAATAATTATTTTTTTGAGACTAAAATAAGATATGGACTCCATTTAAAAAAATATAATTATAAAATTTGTCTAAACAATTTTCTCATAATAGTTGTAAGATATTTTAGAAATTACTGAAAAACGAGTTTTTGCTTGTAGCTCAGAAACAAAAGAAGATCGAAAATTCTTGTGGTGACTGTTTAACTTTTCTCAAAAACTTTACAAGATGTGCAAACGATTTTGCTCTGTCCGTAATATTATCCGAGATACCTTAAAAAACTTCGAAAATGAGACACGCTTTATACTACTCGTATATTAAGTCTTGAAATATATTTAATACTTCTGAAGAATGCTTTCAATTTAATCTTCCACTATATGAAATTTTTACGTCGCAATTACAGCCGACAAAAATGAACTTCTTGAGTTAAAATAATATTGAAGCCAGCATGCTTTTCTTATTATAAGAGATGAAATTTTTATGAAACCCAATACTATATTTCTTACGAAAGCTTGTAAAAAGGATAATGCCGAGTTTCATTAATTAAAAACGTGTAATTGTCCACAGGTTATACGAACAGATATTAAATTTCAAGAATTCAATTTTATGATGAGTCTTAAGTTCTAGTTATAACTATACTTAATTAAATTTCTAACTGCCGCATTAATTCTCGTAATTTGCAATTAAATTATGCGGAAAAGTCGTGGTAAATATTCCGCATTTGACGATTAAAATTGCCGTTTATATTGCGTAATTTCAGAGTATTAAAAATAAAATTATAAAAGATGCCTGACATCTATTCTGTAAAGAATTTGGCCTTAAATTTTTTGAGTGTCATGTCAAGAGAAATAATAAGGGTGCTTCTTTTATATTCAATGACAAGTTCAAGTACACTTGATGTTTGATTAAAAATTCCTTTATCTTATTGTGTTAAGGAATAACGCTATCCTTTTGAATAATAAAGAAATTACGCAACCAGAAAATATTTTCTCTGTTTCGGAATATCGGAATTAGATGACATATTCTAGCACGCTTTTTGATGATAGGAGCATCATTCTTGAACGATTTTTGTTGGCATTTTGTTATTTGTGATAGAGTATTCTGTCAAAAAAATTCGCTTGATGGAAATTGTTATATAAGTATTTTATTGCACAGCTGTCGAAACAATTAAAAATAAATAAATATATTATCACGGCATATTACCCATTTCTGGGTGTGCCAGTATCTACAACACATGTAGACATCGGTAATGATGACGATATATTTTACCTTGAGGGCACTTACCAGGCGTCACCTCACGGGCACTCATAGCTGGTGTGGAGAGTGCACCACAGGGATCACTTTTGTCGAAACATCGTTTTACAATGAAAAAATTACAGAACTTTAGCCAAATTTATTATTATTTTTTTATTATTATTATTATTATTATATGAGGAAATTCCTAAATATCAGAGATTCTTCCAATTCATTATCAAGATTGGCGGTATTTCTTATGGATAAATGAATGTTAACCATAATTTTAAATATTTAATTAATAAGACAGATTAAATGTACTTCCCAGAAAAAGCTTTGAGAATATCATTAAAACTGTTGATATTTGACACTGACATTTATCTACCATTTACAAACTATGTCATTTGAATTGACAACTGGTTTCCTTGGTTTAGTTTAGCCTGTGCAATTTATTACATCCTATTATTTTATATATTGTAGTGTCTTTATCTGTAAATTTATAGAAGATATAATACAATTTTTAAAAAATAATATTTAAAAGAATTTCTTTAAGAAACTACTACTTCCGGTTGTCCAATTGTTACCGAAACCTTTTCGCTCTTCTCATGAATGTCAAATTGAGTAATTCATAGTTAAAAAGGTCTTAAGTCTTCATAAATCGTCCTTCTAACATCCACATGTATGCACACACACACACACACACACACACACACACACACACACACATACAGACTTCATCTTAAAAATGTTAAAATCGGATTGTATGTACCTTAAATTGTGCTTATTCACTAATTTTCAATTTTTTCACCCCAAAAAATTAATAAATCATCCTTTATTCATGTGTAAAACAAAAGAATGTAGACTTGTTATATATCGTTGAAAAGCTTAAAAAATAAGCAAAGATGAGACTATTTTCAACATAGGTTGCCGTTTAAAAATCATAAGTTTGTGTTATATCTCAAGAATTATGAAGTTTCCAAAAAAATCTAATTACGCCATTTTATTTTACCTAGAAAACGGTATAAAATTTGTTAAAACAATTTTTCTCGAACTACCATAATAAATGAGTTATGCGATATTTTCGAAATGAGCGAAAAACAAGTTTTTGCCTGTAGCTCAGAAACAAAAGAAGATCGAAAATTCCTGTGGTGACTATTAAACTTTTCTCAAAAAGTTGACTCTGGAATGTGCAAACGATTTTGCTCTATCATTAATATTTCCCGAGATATCCTAAAAAAGCATCGAAAATGAGACACCTGTACACTTCACTTAATTCAGAAATCTGTCACCAGTGGCGCATTTTAATTTTGGAAGCCCAATATAGTAACATATGTCATTTGTGTTAGGCAGGATGGTGAATCTTGGCAACTAGATGCATGTAAATCATGTATGTGCAACCGTGGAGAACCCAGATGCGCCATGCAGAGATGTAAATCGAAAAATGAACCCTGTCCACCCGGGTTCAAATCCGTTAAGAGGCCGGGGCAATGCTGTGCTGAGTGCGTCGAGAGTAAGTGAAATAATAATTATTTTTTTTCATTGGAACTAAATTTTATTTTGAATAAAATTTATATTTGGTTAAAAAAAATATCATTTTTGGCAGAAATATTAACAGTACTCTTCAAGAGTACCACTATACTCGACGTCAAATAAGTATGGACTGATGATACTCCGCGCCTTGTTCTGTCTCTTGCCCTGCGGTGTTGCCGCTTCTTCACAACTTAGCATTTTTAACCTTGCCACTGAAATAGTAACTGTAAAGAAATCTCCTGTCCATCCTTATTTGACGGCAACTATAGATAAATAATATTTAAAAAATACTACCTTTTTTTTAGTTTAAGTTCTGTAATTTATTATTTTAATCCAACGTTTCGGCACCATAAACTGGTGCCTTCTTCAGGGTAAACAATGACATATTTTTTGAAATAACAAAAACAACAAGTAACCAAGGTAACAAGAAATGTTCATAAATGTTACCTTTTTATGTATACAATTTTCTAGACAATATATGCATGTCCGGCAAAAACATGGACGGCGAACATGTAACTTCTCAAGAAAAAATCTCCTTTTGCCAGAGGAAAAACCGTCCCAAAAACTGGCAGAGTAGTGATCTGTATAACTCAGAGACGCTTTATCGGTATCCCCTGAAGAAGGCACCAGTTTATGGTGCCGAAACGTTGGGTTAAAATAATAAATTACAGAACTTAAACTAAAAAAAAGGTAGTATTTTTCCAATTAATAATATGAGTTCTGAAAGATATTTTAATAAATAATATTTATATACAACCGGTAAATAATGTAAAATACGTGAAACATTGTGTTTGTTATATCCATGGTTACGACTTGACATTTGATTGACAGCAATGTATTTGCCCGTTCCATTTAAAATGAAACATAGGGAACGAATTTGACATTTGATAAGACGTCAAAAGAGGTTAATTTTGTTTAAATAATTATACCTGCATTCTAAATTAAAATTAGTTGTAGAAAAAATATAGTGTGCACCTTGTGGCCGAGTGGTTTTCTGACTCGGCTAACTTTCTTACAATATTTTTCTGTCAAATTCATTCCACATGTGTCATTTTAAATGAGACAGACAAATACATTGCTGTCAATCAAATGTCAAATCATAACTTATAGGAAAATTCAACGGTTATCTGTCATATTGACAAGATGTCATTAAAGGTTAATTTTGTTTAAATAATTATACCTGTTTTCCAAAATTAAATTTGTATGTAGAAAAAATACTGTGTGCATCTTACAATATTTAAATATAATACTTCTGTCAGATTCGTTCCCTATGTTTCATTTTACATAGAACGGGCAAATACATTGCTGTCAATCAAATATCAAGTCGTAACCATGGATATGACAAACCCAATGTTTCACGTTAAAAAATACTCACGGTAGATTATCATAAGCAATTAGCGACATTTCAAGATTTTGATTTCATTTATAAAAGTTTATTGGGGCAAAATTGAATAAACAGTTGTATTACACTCGCGGTTAAAATGAATATTTAACTCGCGGGATTAAGACGCCTGCGCGTTTACACGTACTGCTCATTAAACATTCATTTAATTTGCACTGTTCTCGTAATCATCTCTAGCTTGAACACTACACAAATATGAAGTTTGCACTCTATTATTTATACAACACACAAATATTTTCTTTCTAGACGACGGAGTCTGTACAGTTTTTGGCGATCCCCACTACAAAACCTTCGACGGCAAATTCTACAGCTTTCAAGGTAGTTGCAAATATCTCCTTGCAGAAGACTGCAAGAACCACACATTTTCAATTCGTGTTACCAATGAACCGCGCAATACTCGCTACTACGCCTGGACCAGAACAGTTGCAGTCAAAATTGGAGATCTTCGTATAAATTTAGGCCAAAAACTACGAGTTAAAGTCAATGGCAAGAGAATAGTCGAACCATATGATTCGATAAGTAAGGTTAGAATTGAACGTCGCAACGAAAGCGTGTTTGTCAGAACGCACATTGGCGTTAGTGTTTTGTGGGATGGAAATGGGTTTTTGGAGGTTAGCGTACCGGCAAGTTACCGGGAAAAATTATGTGGTTTATGTGGAAATTATAACTCGCATGCTCACGATGACTTGACGACTAGAAGAGGCAAATTATTGACAGATTCTGATGTGTACAAATTCGGAAATTCGTGGCGTGTTGGCGGCAAAAAAGCTTGTTCAAGAAACGAGCATCCATTGTACAAAAAACCTCAATGCAAACCTAAAGGCAAAAATCCTTGCAAATATTTAAAAGATTCGTCTCAGTTTTCAAATTGCGACTCAAAACTTAACCCGCATAACTACTATGAAGCTTGTCTTCAAGATATGTGCGAATGTCCAAACGGTAATTGTTATTGCGAAGCCCTAACCGCTTATGCGCATGAATGTGCCCGAATGGGAGTTATTTTACCGGATTGGAGAAAAGATACAAGGTGTAGAGGAGGTGGAAATAGAAGACAAAAACCTAGAAGAGAACCGATAGTTACGACGCCATTTTTGTATGTTAAACCGCCGAAAAGAAATCATACAATACCTAGACAGCCGATTCCAATCAAGTGAAGAGCTAGGATGGTGATGTGGAAGAAATATTAGGGGGTGAGTTGGATTTTAATGTTTCAAAATTTTCGGTTGATTTTTTGATAATAAGAACCTTGATCGCATATTTGATTTTTATTTATTTTTTTATTGATCGAAACAACAAATTAATGATTGATCGTGTTATACATTTTGGTATGTTCACACTTGGATAATCGTGTAATTGAGAAACCATTTCGTTTTTACTTTTGACGAACAATCTGTTGATATTTGTCGAATAATAATTTCGTGAAGATGATATAAAAAATATTTTGGTCTGGAAAAATAATCGACAACTTTGAAAATTTATTTGGCATTAAAAATTGGATTGAAACAGTTTAATAATCTTTGAAATTATTATTTATATTGAACTTGATTGAAAATTGTAAATTTGTTTTCTATATCTCAAAAATATTGTTAGCTTCATATTTTTGTGAATTTCTTTGCTTCAAATTTTCGCCTAAATTACAATTTTTATATATCGGCTGTACTTTAAACTATTAACAGGAATTTTTATGATTTTTTGATTATTTTCGGCAAAAAATATAAGATTTTTGGGAATTCCTTATGAACTCCTTGTGACACAAGAGCATCAAAAGAAAGGGCCACTATTTATCAGCTATGAAAAAGAAAAAAACGTTGTTTCATAAATTGATAACCAAAACAAATTGTAAATAAAAAAAAAAATGTAAATTTCATTTGTTTTTTTATCATGATGCATGTGTGCTCGTATAAAATACGTTACAAACGACAAACAAGTAAATTCATCATATAAAGTCACAACATTATTAAGTTATATTTAAATCACTTTTTTAATAAAGAAATACTTTGTATTTAAACTACATGTTACTTCAGTTACAACATATGTAATGCTAAAAGTGATATGTAAGACACGTTTTTCAAAAGACGTTTCTTTAGAAATCTTTTCTTATATAATCTTTTAACTACAACAATCAATATAGCCTATTCCTTGAAACCTTTCATTAAAGAGACGCAAATCCACGTGGTTTCGTGTTCGTGTGCTGTGATTGGTTCCCGCACATGTGCTTATTGCTATGTGAATTCCCGCGTTGGTATACACTGTTAAAATTCTGAAATTTATTATAATCTTATTGCTTCTATACAGGGTGGTTGATTTTTCATTGTCCAGCTTATATCTTCTGAAATATTAAAGATACAAGAAAAAGTTATATAGAAAAGTTATTTGATACCACCTGGTCTATAATTTAGCATAAACAATTTTTTTCAAGGCCTACCAATTTTCCAGAAAAATATTTAACTTTGATTTTTTAAATGGAACATCCTATATATTTTTACGGAATAAAATTCTAAATAAATTTATCTTTACAATGATGTGTAACAAGTAAGGGTTTATCTTTAAATTATGTCTAATAAAGCAAATAGAAATACGACAAAAGTAGGCTGTGATATTCTATTGTTTATACCAGTAACATATATCACAGATTGCTACTTGATATTTAAATAAAAGTATTAATAATTTTGTAAATCATCAATTACTTGCTTTATTAGACATAATTTTATTCAAAGGAAAACCCCTACGTAGCCAATGTTCATGTGTGACAGAAGTTACACGAACAAACAATAGAATATCATAGCCTACTTTTATCATATTTCTATTTGCTTTATAGGACATAATTTAAAGGTAAATCCTTACTTGTTACACATCATTGTAAAGAGAAATTTATTAAGAATCTTATTCTGTCAAAATATACAGGTGTTCCATTTAAAAAATTAAAGTTAAACATTTTTCCAAAAAATTGGTAGGCCTTGGAAAAAAATGTTTATACTAAATTATAGATCAAGTTGTATTAAACAACTTTTGTATATAACTTTTTTTTGAATCTTTAATATTTCAGAAGATATAAGCTGGACAATGAAAAATCAACCAGCCTGTATACAGTGTGTGTTTTAGAAGTTTATTACATATTTATTTTATTATATTTTTATTCAAAATCTATATACTTTCATTAGGAAATGCAACAGCAAGCATTGTACTTGTTCCTTTGTTAATAACAGTGTAAGAATTATTATTATTACAGTTACAGCGTGTATCGCCAAATACATAGATTGGTCTATTTGAACCAATAGCAAAACTTTAATGTTTCCTTTAATGAAAGGTCTCGTGGAATACACCGTAGGGTTCTCTTCAAAATTTTATTCCTATTTGGATCTTCATCCATTGATACGATAATAAGTATTGGTTGGCAATTTTGTTGCAATCTTAATTTTTTTCTTGAAAATTATGTCGTTTGATTTTTGGGTCTACATCTACAAAATTTATAGTTCTTAATTTCGATCCTCTTGAAAATTTCATCTATTTCAAAATTCCCGCGCTTTTGTTGTGTTTCATCTCCCTGAATTTTGTACAACAAAATCTATTGGTTTCTCTTCAAAATTCCATCAATTTCAAAATTCCCGCGCTTGTATATCTCCTTCCTCTACAAAGTTTATAGTTCTTAATTTCGATCCTCTTCAAAATTGCATCTATTTCAAAATTCCCGCGCTTTTGTTGTGTTTCATCCATATACCTATTAACTAATATATTGCTAATGCTCATATCTTTCCCATAAGAGTAGCTGAAGGAAACACTGTGAAATGGAAATATCATTTCTGCATAAGTCTATCTCACACAAACGCCCAACTTCGAATTATGCGCAAGCTTGGAAACCTTGACTATTATTGGCTAACGCTGACGGCGTTGCTGGCTGGGCTGCGTTCCAAAATCCACAATATTTTCAAACGTAGATGCTCACGATTCTCAACATATGAAAGTAATTTGCCTTCTTGAGGAAGAAAACATGCTTTTGGTTGAAAATAAACATAAGTAAATACGTTGGCGTGTATTACGAGCATACTTTTATAATAAAAGCGCTTTTATGGAGCGTACTTTCACATTATATTAAGGAGAGAGCTCCTTAAAAGCGCTTTTATTACGGGCTTGACATTAATGTTGTAATTATAAGTAGTTTTGTTAGTTTTTTAAAATTATTTTTAATTTAGTTTCAATTTTTTACTTCAACAAAACTCTCATTCGTTCCAAAACAAAACACATCATACTCTACGCCAAAACTCGGTATTCTAGGTTTTGGAACGCTGCCCTGGTGATGCAGCGAGCACATGGTTTGACTTCGACGTTTGATTTCATTTCTGTTTGTAGTTGCACTTCGAAAGCATTTATTACTAATATTTATATTCAAGAATTTACATACAAAATAAATAGTAGGTACATTGTTTAATTTCTCAAATTTAAATTTAAAAATTCTCGCGCTAGCCGTTAATAAACAGAACTCTGTGATTCGCAAAAAGTGATCATGATTTTCTCGTTAGCCAATAGTAGTCAAGTTTCCAAGCTTGCGCATAATTCGCGGTTGGGCGTTTGTGTGAGATAGACTTATGCAGAAATAATATTTCCATTTCACAGTGTTTCCTTCAAGAAAAGCAAAGGATCCGCAATATATTAGTTAATAGGTATATGGTTTCATCTCCCTGAATTTTATACAACAAAATCTATTGGTTTCTCTTCAAAATTCCATCAATTTCAAAATTCCCGCGGTTTATATCTCCTCCCTGGTGTTTCCCTCCACTGTCACCAGTTTTGCATTGGCGCTACTAGTCAAGTCGACAGTGCCGGCGCTGTCGATGTCCCCTCCACCGCGTGTAAATAGCTCTGCGTCCGAGTATTAGTGCGACGAGCACGATGAGTACGAGTATTCAAGGATCTCCAGACATTGCATTTACATTTGTGCTGTGCTGTGTACGCACTTTCTGTTCCTATGTGACTGTGACTGCAACTGGACTGACTGTTGCTGCGAGTAGAACGGGTCAGTATTTTCTTGTAACGTGGTGCAGAAAGATAACCAATCCAAAATTAGGAAAATATTGTATGAGTGTACTTAATGGAAAGAACGTTTTTTCTCAATAAAAAAAACACAGTAAAGGAAAATGCTACTTCTTTTAAACATAGTTTTTTTTTTTAAATAGAAATACAGTAAAGCTCTGCTAATCCGAACCTCCAATAATACAATAGTCAAATTTTAACTATCTTAAATAAAAAGACGAAAATATACATAAATTAATAGTATTAGTGAAAATTTTTTGTTTAAATATTGATAAAGGTCGCAAACTACAAGCGATTGAAGTTGATTACTAATTGGGTATGACGCGTTAGGTACTAAGAATTTGATTGGTCGCTTGATTTTAAAAAGGAGATTCGCGCCTCTGTTGCGGCCATCTTTAAAACATTATGAAATGTCACGTTGATGTATAACCTAACAAAAAAATTAACAATTTTGTGTTTGATGAACTTGTTTAAGTTTAATTATAATATCTAGTAATATTAACAATAATAATGTATTTATAATTAAATCTATTTGTAATATTAAGAGCATTGCCGGTCGCTCAGCGAAATCAGTTTTGTAGCTAGTATGACACTAGTGCAGACAAACTTCTTACGTTCCCCCACTACTTTTAAGATTGCTAAGTTTATTTCTCTCTGTCTGCTGTTATATGTGTTTGTCCTTGTTTAAAGCATAAGGGGAAAACTCAGCCCGTGTTGTGAAGCAAATTGTTGGAGTGAGAGAGGAGATGTGTCTAGTATAGGGGGAACATATTCTCCTAACACTTTCTCCTCCATAGTCTATCGTTCCGATTTCTGCAATAAGCGGCAAAAAGGGGTTTAGTAGAAATCAAATCACAGCTAAACTAAAAGAGATAATTCAGATTTTTTTTTCACAGACTTACTGCTAAAGGTGGGCGCTATGGGGGTGACCCAAACATTTTTTGTATAAAGTACAGTTTTCGTGTTAAAAATAAATTTTAAAATAGCCATTTTTATGATGTTTTTTGAACTAAATTTAAATGCAATAGAAATTACTAATTATGCAAAATAACTGGTCAGCCCCATGCATTGATCTATCTACTATACAATGGTATCAAATTTGAAGTTATAACTTAATATTAACGCGTGTAGTTTGATTTCTACTAAAGTGCTGTTTAGCGAAGCACCGGCAATCGCCTTAATTAAATTAATATTGATACTTCAAAACAAACAAACACTAGCGCCATTTGTCGTCAGACTTTGTGTCATAATATTGTCAAACTGTTTCAATGTTCTATAATTTATTAGGAAAAAGTGCTTATTATTTATGTTATTCATGCTTGATAATAATTTTTTCGTGAATGTAACGTATAAGTTTTTATGTAAAAATATTTCAGCTATGCAAACATGAAAAAAATTGTTCCCTCTATAACTAGCAGTTTGTCCATTGTTTGTCGATCACTGGTCAGTACCTGCTACGTCACGCACAAAATTCTTATATTTTAAAAATTCATATCTCGCTTATTACGTAAAATTTTTAAGTCGCGTTTGCACTAAAAATCTTATTTCATCTTGTTCTTACAGAAAAAAAAATGGTATAGGACCCTATTCGGATATCCGGACAAAATTAAAAATTATCAATAAAATACACAAAGAGGATCATTTTTGAGCCGAACCAATAGAATGACTTGTCTCTGTTTGCGAATGCGTTCAAAATTCTCTCACTATCGTGAATGGATTACAATTCGTATTTTTTAATTAAAAATATATTTTTTCCATAAAGTACACGAAATAATAGCATGTTCAAAACGTAAAGAAAAGTATATTTTCAAGCTTGTGTAATAAATAGTTACTTATGCAACAAGAGTGTAAACTCAATCTTTATGAAATGAGGTCAAATATTATTGATTTCATGTCATAAAGCTTGTTTACACTTGAGTTGCATACAAGATTTTTTATATGACCTTGAATAACCTTCCTGAAACTAATTAGATATTTTAACCAAATACCGATTTTTCATTTGACAGGAAGTTTAATACTGCAGTATTCAGTCCATATTACCAACATGAATGTACAGAAAAAACTAAATTTAGGTATGACAACTTAAATGCTACATTTGTATTGATGGTAGTAGTTCTGTAATATGTAAAGTAAATAAATAGTTTACACACTGTTTGCGATGTGTAAAATACGAACTTTACACATGAAGTTTAAAAAATTATTTTAACATCACACTCGCTATAAAACTATCACTTTTCTTTACTATTAAACAATCTAGTATTTACTATATAATATTAAAAAAACAGAGGAAATTATATAACTTTTTTCGCACAACATAACTGTCATTGTCGTATATGTTTAAATTCACCTTCAAGTATCAATATTTTCTATATTATAATGTATTGTTAAAGTGTCGTATATTAATTATATTTTGAACAGTTAAAGTACTAAATATTTTAAATAATAATTTCAACTACGTAAAAATAATGAAATGATATTCATTTCATTTGAAAATATTTTTGAAATATCGACTATAATTTCGTCTGTGGTATAATATATTTATTTATTTATAATATAAGTGTTAAAAGTGACATTTTATGAGTGAGTGGGGAAGTTTGTGAAACGAGGCGAAGCCGAGTAAAACAAACCCCACGAACGAAATAAAATCACTTTTAACACGAATATCATACACTATTTTTCCTACGACCCTAGTATTAGTATGTATTAATAAAAACTAAAAATTATAGAATGACATTTATGACAGGTCATGATATTCTAACCTCTACTTCCAACAAAATTCTAACCTCTACTTCCAACAATACAGTTTCAAATTCCAATGGGCTACTTGCGTACCTTTTTTTTATTTCATATTTTTGGTAAAAACTTGCTACCCCTATTTTTTCTTTTGACAAAATTTTTATTAATTAGCCAGTAAATAAATAATGAAATTTGATTATTTGAATTACCGCCATGTATGACGTATATTTACGCCGCACCAATGAGTGATCGTAAAGCCATAGCGTTTGTTTGTACGGGTAATGTAGATTTCCTGTTTGACGTTTCAACAATAGTTTGAAGGTTAGTATTTTAGTTTGTTTTTTCGTATCGATATTTTAAATTACATGTAACTACCTATGTGTTTATTTGTGAAGTAATTAATAAATTTGAGAGCCCAGAGAGAGCAAAATGGCAAATTCAAATTAAAACTTTCTCGCACGCAATGCCATCTATAAGCTACATTCTTAACATGGTTCTCTTCCTCGGTTCAAAATAATGACGTCACAGAAAATTTTCTTTCTTAATTTACTAAAAAACAAATAACTTTTTTAAAATAAAATTTATATTTTTATATGTTTTCAACATAACATTACGTATCTAGTGATAGAAATCGGATTTTCAGTACCATGCAAGTAGCCCATTCTTCAAGCGCCTTGCAAGAAATTACTATAAACAATTGTAATAATTGTATTATAACAATAAACGTTCCACAATAATGTGTACTTCTAATAAAATACCTATATAAATAATTTTAGTACAAAAATAAATATAAAATGAAACTACATTTACTTATGAACACTAAATGTAACTAGATTTAGTTATATTTTTAACACTAAATGTAACTAGGTTTAGTTCTTTTTTAACATTAGTGTTAAAAGTATTCACTGTGTTATAAACTGTTATTTTTAACTCGCTAAGCAACCGTTAAAAAGACTACTTTTAACAGTGGTCGTAGGAAAAATATTTTAAACTACTTATTATACAAAGAAATACTTAATTTCTATAAAGGTAATGCAATATTTTTATCAAATTTGTAAATATTTATTTATATTTCTATATGTTTGAGATAATATACAAACAGAATTATTAGAACACAGAATATTTATATGTAATATTTTGGATTGGTTCACAACAAAAATTATTATTTGAGATGGCAGCACTATCTCAAAATGGCGGACATAGTGCAATGACGTCACCATATATTAGATGTTATAGCAAAGATGTATAATTATTAAAATTGTATATAAAAATAAAAAATCCACTTGTAATTTTCTACAATGGTATACTTAATATATTTATATTTATAGGTTATGTAACGTTCCCGCCATATTTTATAATTTTTGTTGTGAAAAAACAATGTGAAGAAAACAAACATTGTTTTCATTTATATCTATCTGCACCATAGCGTACAAATATAATTATTATAGTGAGTTCTCTGGACTGGTTCAATGTATTTATTGACTTTATTGCTAAGATAACTGTTACCGCTCTATGTTCGCAGCTTGATGTAAACATGTTGCGATTGTAAATGTTCGTTCGATGGTTATGTTATGTTTATAGTAGTAATAATAATTAATAAGTACCTACCATTTATCAAATGAGGCTATCTTCTTTCACCTATGTTGTTCTATCCTGTTTTCTCTCACAGATTCTTCAAAATGGATAAAAGGATACCGAAGGGCAAGTATAAAAATGGTGCTATATTTATTTGCTATACATAAGATTATTCTTGATGGTCACAAATCAAAATGTAACTCAAATTAATATATAATATTTATTGTAGTGCGGGACACGAAAGATGAACTACGGAAAATACGGTAGTACAAATCACTGTCTAATGTATGATCTCTGTTTAAAAACGAAAACAAAATTAATTTACTTCGCGCATATCTAATACGAGTGTATGTTCGTGTTATAATTTCATTGGATTTATAGAATCTTTTCCAAAGAACTTTCGGTATAAATTTGTAATAAATAATATACATTCGTGTTACAATTCTCTTGGAAATACAGTGTGTCTCATTTAGAAGTACCACCATTGGGATCTCGAGAACTATAAGAGATACAATGTCGGTTAAATGGAACTTTTTGTGCGCTTTTGGGAGGCAATCTCAGATGTGCTTTTGTTTTTCAAAAAATTCTCATAGGGCACTAGATAATGACGAAAAACTGAATATTGTTGATTTTTTCTTTTTCAAATTACATCTAAACTATTAGTAATTGAGAAAAACATTTCAAATATAAAAGGTAGATATTTTTATTACCTAATCAGTAGCGTACGAAATAAATTTTTATATCCGTAAATTTTCGAGATATAACACAAACTTGTATTTTTTTAAATGGAACCTATATTTGATTTTATTCTCAAAAAATTAATTATTTTTTTCTCTTTTTAATGATGTAAGGGTTATTATGTTTTATATTTGTTTTGCTCCTAAAATTTAATTTTTCTCTTTATTTTCCTGATTTTCTTATTATTTCCCCAATTAATTATATTGTATTTGATCGATAAAATTTATTTTATGCCTTTATTATTTAATATTTTCATTCTAGACTCATAATTACAAATTACACTATAATGTGCTAAGGGCGACCTGACACAAATATTATAAAAATTAATTTGATATGAATTTTGAGCAAAATTTTCTAACGAAATAAATTATTTAAATACAAAAATATAAGTTTGTGTTATATCTCGAAAATTTACAGATATAAAAATTTATTTCGTACGCCACTGGTTAGTTAATAAAAATATCTATCTTTTATATTTGAAACGTTTTTCTCAATTAATAATAATTTAGATATTATTTGGAAAAGAAAAAATCAACAATATTCAGTTTTTCGTCATTATCTAGTGCCCTATGGGAATTTTTTGAAAAACAAAAGCACATCTGAGATGGCCTCCGAAACGCGCAAAAAAAGTTCCATTTAACCGTCATCGTATCTCTTATAGTTCTCGAGATCCCAATGGTGGCACTTCTAAATGGGACACACTGTATTTGTGTTACAATGGGGTATTCCGACATTTTTTAAAAATATTTTTTTACATTAGTACAGACCAGTAGGACATAAATATCTAACTTTGAATAAGAAAATGTAAGCATCACATGAGATATGAATTTTAAAAAATTTCATCGCAATTCAAATTTTCTTATCATGGCGCGCTTATGACGTCAACTCGATGGTGACATCTGCAACGAACTTCAGCGCCTAAATCCACATGTTCATGACAGCCATTTGCTTGTTTACATATGATTTTAGTAGCGTGTATTTCGGTGTTTGTCCTGTGTTTGTTTATGGTAAAAATAGGAGTAATAATTATAAAGTGGACGAAATGTCAAACAAGAAATATACCCGCGCGTGTTAACTACTGGCACCATCTTTGTTTTTAAACGAAAATATTTACTTTGATATCAGCAACAGATTATCAACTTGACGTCACAAATTTCAAGAACGTTTCTAGAGCTGTAAAAATTCCAATTTTGTAACATTAAATTATGAATTAAAACTTTTTATTAAACAAGTTTTATTATATTTTTCTACTACATAAAGATGGAACTTTTCCAAGGAACTTTTGGTATAGGATTTGTACAAAATACATAAAATTGCCAGAAGGTAATATGCTGGCACCATCAGATTTTTTAGTCTACATTATTAAATACATCTTTCTCTTGAATTTCATTGTTGTCGTACTTACCTCCGACACGTATTTACCGTCTTTCTTCTTTCTGAAATGTTTGGGAAAACTTTCTGTGGGATTTAAAAGCCTAAAAGTTGTGTTCGTGTTCATACATTTATTTATTTAGCTCACAAGTTTACAGGACATAATTTATTGTAAAGTCTCAAAACAGCTAGGTACAGCTCATGCTCAACGATACGTTGACATTTCGTACAAAATCATCGCTGTTTGTTTTTATGTTTATTTTAAAACGCATTATATAAAAATGAAACGCCCTCATACATACATACATAGCCATCATCTCGTATGTATGCGAAGTTTCCCGCGATGTGCACTTTTTAACAGTGTGGCTATTGTATTGGTTATTTTCATTATCACATTCCCTTACTTTTAGCTTAACGTAGCTAGAATTACATAATAACAACAGACACAGCGCTTTTCTCACCAGAAAAGCGCAGCGTTCAATTTTCTAAGTGATATGTCTAGAATTATGCTAGTAAAGTAGATTTCTATATTACCTACAAATATAATCAGTAAATACTGTAAGATGGAGCAAGCATCGTCCTGAGAACAGCCTACGCAGATAATAGGTTTGTTCGCGGTAACAATCCCTGACGGATCCCAAACTTATTTCGTACTTGTTCCGTACTAATTCATAAATCGTGAAATACGCATGCGTGATCCGAGATTGATTTGGGATTTTTTCTACCGCGAACACTCGATTTGACGTTTGAGGTTATGTATGTTATGTACCTGAATGAAAATATTATATAGTTTTGAACTGAAATGGAGGCAATATTATAAACTTACCTTCAAATATTTATCAATTTAAAGTTTGTGAAATTGTTAAATAAACGTAATTAATCACAGACAAGTATGCTCTGAATACTCGCAATTAGTCCGTGATTTATAGTACTTGCTTCAATTTTCGGACTGGTCTGATTAGTACGTAACCAATCATGTACCAGTCCACAGTGTTCCGCGAACACGGAGTTATCAGTCAGAATCGTACCGCGAACGGTTAAAACGAAACTGCGCATGCGTATGATGCTCAAACTAGTCCGGGATCGCTACCGCGAACAAACCTAATAAAATTCAATTTTTACTTCCTTCTACTTGTATCATACGTAGTAAAGTATTGTAATCGCGAAAACTTTCGGTTTTCAGATTTCAACGGAAATATACATTTTGACCATCCCTGAATCCATTTTGACTAATTCCGTAGTGACGAATGTACGTAACACATCACTCAATAAGTTCGTAGGATGACTAATAAAACAACAACTTTTAGGCAAAATTCGACTTCAATCATCAACATAGTTTCCTTCAAGAGCGATACATTCATGCCAACGCTTCTCTAACATTTCGATGCCTTTTTACTTCCTTGTACGAAGTAAAGGAAGTATTGTAATCGCGAAAAATTTTCCAGATTTTAACGGAAATATACATTTTGACCATCCCTGAATCCATTTTGACTAATTTCGTCGTGACGTCTGTACGTACGTACGTATCTCGCATAACTGAAAAACGGGAAGCCGTAGAAAGTTAAAATTTTGTATTTATGACTGTTATAACATCTAGTTGTGCACCTCCCTTTTTGTTCATTACCTAACTTTTGGAAGTGGTACTTTACTTGAAGCCTATAGTAGATTTTAATGCAAAACTATATTAAAATATAATCTAAAACTTTTCAAATTTGGAATATAAGACTTATATCAATGGGAGTAACATAATAGATTTTAGTTAAAATGGTCTAACCGGAAGTGGTGCTTTACTTGAAGCCTATAATAGATTTTAATGAAAAACTATATTAAAATATAATCCTAAACTTTTCAAATTTGGTATATAATACTCTTATGTCAATGGGAATAACATAATAGATTTTAGTTAAAATGGTCTGCCTGGAAGTGGTACTTTACTTGAAACATATAATAGATTTTAATAAAAAACTATATTAAAATATAATCCAAAACTTTTCAATACTTTAACGGTATTTTTTCCCATTAAAAAGCAATGTTTTGTCAACAGAAAAATATCAGATTTTTCCATTATATTGAAAATTACAAAAGTAGCGTCACGAAAACTACTATAACTTGTGAACTAAACGTCAGATTATCATAAAATTTTGAAACTTATCGTTTGAAAGTTGGTACTTCCTAAAAATCATATGGATTTGTTAAATGACAGTCATCCTACGAACTTATTGAGTGACGGATTAAGTACGTATCTCGCATAACTGTTTCTAAAATAAATATAATTGATAATATTCCTTATTTGTTTATATATATATATATATATATATATATATATATATATATATATATATATATATATATCAATTAACAAAGGACTTGAATCACTTTATTTCCCTAGGGAGTACTTTATTTCCCTCAAAAATAATGAAGCACATTAAGCTATAATTTTGATGAGAATAAAGTTAAAATGTATATAAAGGTTTATTAAATTAGCCTTTTGTATAACCGAGAAATATAAATTCAAAAATTATACACTTTTTGGCTTTTGTAATTAAGTTTGCTATGGATTAAAAAAAAAAATACATGTAATTTCATGAGTAGATCTGTTGTAACACATTTATGTTATTAAAAAATACCTATTTATAGTTTGACAGGCGTATAAGGAAGACATGTGGTGTCCACATCAATTTTTTTTATTATATCTTTATAGTGCACCACCAGGGTCACTTTTGTGCCATTTAAAATTTAGAATATTTCTTCGGTCGGGATCGAACCCGGTACCTCAGATTCGCGACCAGTCGTTCAGGTACGCTGTTCTCAGTAAAAATACGAGTGAGCATTTTCTTCAGATTTTGGCAAAAAATATAAAAGTGCTAGAACATCCCCCATGCTCACCTGATTTGGCAATGTGCGATTTTTGGTTGTTTAACAAAATTACGGGGTAGAAAGTTTTTATTTAAGAGAAGTATATTATTGTTGAACTCTATAGTCTATTTGAGAATGACTGGCAGTAATAAATCATTCTGTCAAAGACATACCAGTGGCGCGCCAATAATTGTTTGCACAGGGATAGTCGAAATGACTTAATTCGGTAGAGAACTATAGTTTTAGGTCTAAGTTGTTTTTCAGGGTCAGGTAAAGTCATTTAAATAATTAAGATAATAACCCACATTGGTAGTGTTGATGGATTTGTCGAAAAATGTGAAAAAACTTTTTATGGATGCATTAAAACATGTGACTGCCGATAATTGGAAAAACTGTATTCAACATGTCATAAAGGAAGAAGACCAAATGTGCAAACTTGACCATCTGATAGACGAAACGATCGAGCCATTTATAATTTCAGTAGGACAAGATTCAGAATCAGATTCTGATTTTTAATAATTTATGTATAAATATATAAGTATATGTAATGTAATATGTATATTTAATAGAAATATGACAGGTACCAATATCTTGACAACACACATGAAATAAGTATAAATTTTAGTGTCTAACAAATAAAAATGTAAATATTGAATGTATGTATGTAAATATTAAATGTATGCAATATAATAATAATGACTGAAAAAGTTATATTTAAATATTAAAAACTTTTATTTTTAATGGCACAAAAGTGACCCCTGTGGTGCACTCTCCACGCCAGCAATGAGTGCCCGTGAGGTGACGCCTGGTAAGCGCCCGCACGGTACAAATATGTCATCATCATTACCGATATCTGCGATAAAGCAGATTGGCACACCCAGAAATGGGTAATATGCCGTGATGATATATTTATATTTATTTATTTTTTATTTATTTTTAGTAAATGTATAAACAGATCACTCTACAAATCCTATCTACGTCTATGACACAGTCCGACGGGGATTATCGGACGGCATTTCTATTGTTCGACAAGTAAGTTTCGGTCCAGTTACAAAGCGTGCGGCTTATTTTGACCATCCTACTGTAGTTACAACTGATTTTTCTGGTAGTTTTATTTGCCGCATTGCTGGCAAAAATCCAATACTACTCTTGCAAATAATGATTTATTACTGCCAGCCATTCTCAAATAGACTATAAACATATTTCAAATAAATTTTTAAAATACATGAACGACATGTCTTATATGCAATATTCTAACGTGACCCTGGTACAATAAATTATACTTTACGCCGTCTATAATGTTATAAATAAAATGAATTCTTGTATGAACGAAATTTCTTTTTTTTTTTCGTTTGACTTTTGCGATACAAAAATACTTTTGCCTCTCTGAAATCATTAGGGATGTTCAGAATGTAAAGAGATTTAAATCCATCAGATTAATGAAAACCGGGCAGAATTTCAAATGAATTAAAAGCGGGTTTAATATTTGATTTGAACGAGTAGGCTGTTCCCTGGTTGATGTGAAAATGCTACCTTGTACATTTTCTTTAAGAGAAAATAGAAAACGCTGGGAGGATAAAGAACAGTCTTCTAATTTACAGTGATATGTATAGATCATTTTTCTTATAATTCTTTTCATTGTTTAAATAGCGATCACAAATTTGTTTTTAAAAATCCCGCGCTAGGAAACCTAGAGGGCGGATGCAGTTTGTTGAAAAATTTCACTCTGTGGATGTTGTCACCCTGGCTGTCAATTTTGTTAAAAATAAAAATTTAGTGGCCTATTCAGAGAAACACAGTCATAAAGGTTGTTACGGATATAAAGATTGTTATCATAAAGACATTTGTAACAATCTTTATGAATTTGTCAATTCAGAACCTACGTCGGTATTATTGACAATCTTTACAAAATAATACTTGTGAATGAACCAGATTATTTGACAATAGCTAACTTCATTATACATATAAGAACTTAACCTAACCTTATATGTCACCGTTTTATTCTTTTAATAATGTGTTGCCAATTATATTTAAAATGCAAACAACTAAAAAAGAATATGACATTTGTGTCATATTTGAAAACTTCTAAATTATTTAGAACGGGTATGTTAATTCCTACCACTGATCCCAACGTGACTGAAAAGTTATGGAAAGATTTTTTTTTATTTTGATTGAATAAAAAGCACACATTAGCACCAGAATAAATAACAAGGTTTTCACGAATACCTACCACAGAATATAATATGTTCAAAGAAATATGTATTTACGTCAAAAGTAACTTTCGTCCACGACGGTTTTTATCGTTCTTATTATCATTATTTAAGTCGAAGCAGGATCCATGCGAATAATCAACTGCATCCTGCTAATATTGATGTAATAATGTGTCACATGTCAAATATTAGAAATAACAACGTGATAACAACCATAAATACATAGTTTTAGCAGTCGTTATTATAAAGACTGTCAAAACACGTAACAATTGTTGACGGTAACCACCTTCAGTACTGAGAATACCAAATTTGATTTTAACAACCTTTACAGTACATAACAACCATAAAGACTATAACGACAACACAAATATTGAGTTCTGAATAGACCCCTTAGTGATGTTTCTTTAAAAAAGATTGTTAAATTATTGTTATTTAACTTTATAAATAGTGTGACCGCTATTTAATAACATTTTTCTTACAATTTGTGTTGTACTAAGTAAAGTTAAAACTTTTATATAAATAACAATTGCTCTTAGTAAATTTATGATATAAATTATTAATATCAAAGTAATTTGTAGTAAATATATTAATTGGTAAGTACTTATTTATAAAATTTACTAATATTAAGATATGTTTTGCAATATTCTTTCACTTCTTTTGTGTATATTTATAATCTAGGTATATTACTTGTTAAATTGGGGCATATATCGTAAAATATTTTAATAGGAAAATAATAAAATGTGCATTATTATTTGTTTATGTTAAATCTATTATATATTTTATAAAGAAATTGATTTAAAAATTATTTAACTATACATAATATCTTATACAATATGATATAAGTGGACCTTACGACTTTTGCCGAATTTGTACTACAAACGAGTACCAACTTGTATTAATAAACAAATAATTGTATATAGTAGAATTTCATGTTTACTTTTTTTCGTAAATACTTTGAAAACTGATATTCACTACTTTATGGAAAGAAGCCATTAGATATTGTGTGTGGCATTTTACTTGAAGCTCCAAATGGTTTTTTTTTTACAAAAATACCTTTCAATATAATTTTTTCGATTTATATTATTAAATTTTCTACAAATATGCATTGATACTTTGTCTATAAATTTTATAGAGAAATTTATAAAATAATCATATTTTTATGCAACTGGACGCGAACGCGGCCATTGTTATGGTAACGGCCGCGAAAATTGATGTAACCTAAAATCACTTTGACACTTGAGAAATGAGATGACGGATAATATATTTTTTTAAATAAATACAATAGGTACAGTGATGGGCAGAAAAAAATAGGACAGTATTTTTTTTTTCTAGTGTAAGCTGATCCTTGACAATCCCAGAAGGCAAGTTAATGTGTGTACCAACGAGCTATAAGTAAATATAGAGTGGCGCATCGCATGCTGAACGCGTACTTTACCCGTACACAGTTGAATGCTTAGGTCGGTGGCCATTACTATAACTGAGCGCTCAGCTCAGACGCTATACGTTGTTTTTCTCAGCGCTTATTGCACTATTTAATAAAAATGCCCGCAAAGTGTGTTGTTCCTCAGTGTGGAAACAGACAAATTAGAAATAGTTGCAAGTCGTTTCACAGGTAAATTTTATATTCAAAAATTTTAACTCAAAGTTTTAATTAGCGACGGATTTGCGGTTTTACCGCCTGTAGTCTGAATAGTTTCTCGCCTAAATCCAACAACGAATATAATCAATTTATTTTTATGTAATTACTGATATTTATTATTACAATCAAATTTTCTTTATTGAAACAAAAATTTCTGAACAAAAACAATTCTTATAGGTAATCAATTTTTTGTGTAAATAGTAGGGACTGTTTCTACAGATATTCAAGGAACTAACATTCGACAATTTTTGACCAAAACAATCATATTTAAAGGTCAATAAAAACATTATTTTCTATTTCATATATGTAGTGATTATTTTTACAATTTTGTTTATTTTATTTAAAGAATATGTTTTTGTTATTGTATTTTATATGTTATATTTTTTATGTACGTTATTATTGTCATAATAAAATATATAATTTAATTTTCACTATTTCGTTTTTATGTATCTATCTACCTACCTTGCTACTTTTTCAATATATTGTATTAATTCAGTTACATTTTTCCTATTAATTTTTATTTATTATCGTAAAATATTATAACAAAATAAGGATACACAGTAAAAATTCTTAAATTATATTAATTTATCAATAGTTTCACATCATCCATATTATATATCTGTGAAACTAAATATGTATTAATTTATTTATTTATTTATTTCGATATGATATATGTCAGAATAAACCTTTTCGCCACAAATTGCATTATTTATATTTATAATTCTAACATAAAAGGTAAATTATTTCGTTAAAAATAATTGAGAAATATTAGTGGTAGGCTGCAACCTGCCTGGCAGGTTATAGTAGACATGGCGTCCAAGTGTGTACGGCCAGCAGCGCTCATCCGCCACTCTATATTTACTTATAGCTCGTTGGTGTGTACCCAGTCTTACGGTACGTTACGTTACGGTTTACGCTGTACAAATAGGGCACCTGCACGTGACGTTTCAACATGGTGGCCATCAGCTGATCTTGGTCAACCAAACCTTCAGTTTGCATTGTGTTTTACGGAGAAATATCGTGCCGTAAGCTTTTATTGTGTTTTTATGGCACTTATTATTTTATTTGGGAAAAACTGATTAGAGTGTGTAAAAGTGAGTATATGAGGAGTGTTTTCCGTAAAAAATAAGTCAGGACATTCTTACTATTTAATGAGTTCCAGGTTATTAAATTAAAACTAACCCAATCCTATTTTTTTGTGTTTACTTTTATTGCATATAAAATAATTTAAACATAATCGGATAGGAACATATTGTATGAATGTTTAAATATATGTATTTTTTTTTAATAATATATATAAAAAACATGAAAAATATTTTTAAATGACAGAATTACAAATTTTTAATGAAGTTTTTTTTAGTAACAGAAAATATATATATATATATATATATATATATATATATATATATATATATATATATTTAAGGTTATAAGGTTTAAAAATTAGATAAGTAATCAATTATTGATTTCATATTGATTTTTAAAAGGCATTTATAATCCTCGTCAAAAAAATGTCAATGTATAAGGATCCACATTATGTATCCACTTAAATTTATCGATTTAACTTACATTGGCTTCCGAAGATTAATTTTTGACGTATAAACTCATTAAACTCATTTATATACAATAAAAATACACAATATGACAATAAGAAAAATAAACTCGAAGATAAATATATATAATTCAAATTTAATTTTCTTTATAAATTAAAAAAAAAATCTAATAATTCAATTTATTTTAATTTCAATATTCATGTTTTCATTCAACAATACACATAAAAAAAACTTACACAAACTCAAATGAATGTAATACAACCTGATGCTACATGCTACTTATTTCAATTTAATATTTTTAAAAATATATTTATAAATACGACTGTTTTGTTTTACTAGTAAATAATTCATACACTTATCTTTAATTATGGCTAATTACATTTTAAAATAGCATGTATAAATTTAGGAAAAACTGAATTTCTTGTACAGAAAACACATTTGCTGCATAAGACGCAATGTTAAACTGAAGCTTGGTTGCCCGAGATCAGCTGATCATCCGCCATGTTGTGACGTAGGTGCAGGTGCCCTATTCATTATTAGGCGTTCTGAGAGAAAAAAAAAATTTCGCGGCCTTGATATACATCGGATTTTTCCTAAATAATACTAGAACTATATATCACGTTTTCTAGATATCAATAGATATACTTCAATTACAAAATACCCTTCAATATTTTCCGTCCACTTATATCATTCATAACAAATATATCAAAGCCTACTTTTCATTCTCATGATTTGAACTATGTATAAGACTGCCTGGCACATAAAATGTCCCCTGCTGTTCCGTACACTATCAGCGTAATAGAATACTGAACACCTAACTACACATAGACAAAAGACACGGGTCACAGTTCAGCAGAAGTGCAGAAGAAGAGCCGACGGCCTGTAACAGATTTGGTCGGCCGGCCGTCGAAGTGCGTACACACAACAACGAATGAATGAATAATAAAAATACATACGTTTCTCCCTCACATACATACATACAGACACACGAACAGACATTCATTGCATTTTGTAAGAGATAAGTACCTATACAGTGTTAAAAACTCTTACGCCATCTAGTACAGGGGTTTTGATATGTACATACGATCACAATTTATGATATGTTACGTTTGATATTTTTACGATGAGGAGGTTGTCAGTGGAATATGAGATACATTCGAGTAGAAGCAGCCTTTAATTGATGTGAACCGAAACAAAAAATCCGCAATATAAAAGTACGATTTGTTGAAAATATTATGGTGATCGTAGTTTATTTTACATGTATAACTGATTTAGAAATATAGTTTTTTTTTTGAATTAGGACGAAACAGCATTGTATAAAATATGTACAATAATATATATACCGTATGTCCACGGATCGAGTTCCAAAGAGGAAAAACTTTTTTATTTTTTATTTTACAAAAATATGTATTCTTGATAAAAGTTTTTGGATGTCCCGAAACGGCCAATTCAGTTTTAACATTTTCAATTTTTCGATTTTTATCTGAAACTAAAAGAAAATTTGAAAATGTTAAAACTGAATTGGCTGTTTCGGGACATCCAAAAACTTTTATCAAAAATACATTTTTTTGTAAAATAAAAAATAAAAAAGTTTTTCCTCTTTGGAACTCGTTCTGTGGACATACTGTATACAGGGTGTCTCAATAAGCTTGCTCACTATTGCTAACTTTTTTATTTGAAGAGATACGAGGTTGGTTAAATGAGCAAAATTGTGCCATTTTATATTAGAAAAATGGTCATGTAGACAAAATAAAAATTGTGTCAGCGGTTCCCAAAATTTGGGACAAAATAAATATTTTTTAAATGGAACTATATATTTTTTATTATCTTATTGGAAAGAGTATTTTTTTCTCTTTCCAATAAGGTAATGTTGTTTATGTACAATTTTTTCAAATAAACGAGTTATTTACGTTTAAAGATAACAATTATCTTTTATTAGTTTATTTAATCAAGTAAACCATGGAAACAATTGTATTTTATAATTTTTTTTATTTTATTAACTTATTTTACAGTAATAACAAAACAATTACAGAAAATATTCAAATTGAAAGCCATTTCGCACATTTCAGCTCTTTTGGAAAGAGAGCTGACTGTTCCACGTAACTGGTGTCTAGATATAACTTTCCATGTAGCAAGATCATATCTAATTTTTCTTCATTTGTAAAGTTATTAAACATTATTAAACACAGAGAACTTTACGGGAGGTGAAACAAACAAAGAATCAATTGTTTCCATGGCTTACTTGGCTAAATAATTAATAAAACAGTTCACAAAATTTTAATTTTTAACCGTAAATAACTCGTTTATTTGAAAAAATTGTACATAATCAACATTACCTTATTGGAAAGAGAAAAAAATACTCTTTCCAATAAGAGAATAAAAAATATATGGTTCCATTTAAAAAATATATATATTCTGTCCCAAATTTTGAGAACCGCTGACACAATTTTTATTTTGTCTACATGACCAATTTTCTAATATAAAATGGCACAATTTTGCTAATTTAACCAACCTCGTATCTCTTCAAATAAAAAAGTTACCAATAGTGAGCAAGCTTATTGAGACACCCTGTATATATTTGTTTTGTACCACATAACAAAATAATTAACTGTAGATGTAAATAATTTTGTTATCTCATATTCCACTAATTTTCTCCTGCGTCGTCTCGCATAATCTTAACGATATGTATATAATATAATTTAAATATAAATAATTCTATAATATGTATAATGATAATAATAATAATAATAATTTACGATAAATCTATATGTAGTTCGTGACATTTGAAGAGTATTTGACATGATTTGTTTCGTGGCAACGTATTGCTTTTGTAAATGTACACGAATCCTTATAAAGTACTGATATGTATCTGTTACATTTGCCAGTGTTGCGTCCTTATATCCTTTAGGGTACTTTCCATTAAGTCACCGTTTATTTTTCGTTTGGGAAACCCTGTTTAGTTTTAAATTAATATAACAAATAAATTGTTTGAATAGGAGAGGTATAGTCACTTTTTGGTATAAGTCCACAACCATAATACAAGTTTATAAATAAATACAATTATATCACTGTGGCTTGTTGCCTATTACAGGTGTGTATATTTCAGTATAGACAAAAAAATGACTGTCGGGTCTAGCAATAAAACTACAAATATCGTAATTATCACAAAGCGGCATATCGCTCACTGTTTGCTTTATAATATTGCATACCAACAGGCCATTTTTTGCTCCGCTCTATTGGAATGAAGACATGCATCGCCTGGTACTTTTACCTGCACTGAGTGCCCTGTATAGTAAAATAATCTTACTATTCCTTTAATATAAATGCTATTTTTGTTTGAAACAATTTTTGAAACTACAATTTTTATTCTCATTTATTGCTGGACCCGACGTCAATTGTTCCGACTATAATGAATTATGTTCATTCGTATTAAATAGATCGTAAACTTTATATTGAAAATCGGGTTCCAGCCGATTTTCAGATATTTTGTACAGAATGTTTCACAACTTCTGATACAAACTTTAAAGGTATATCGTACTGACTAAAATGAGTTAATAAAGTTTAGTCAACATAGGTTTGATCTTCAATTGTTTCCGAGAAGTGGCCATTTTGTATTAGAATCGAAGAAAAATTGATATACTGATCGAACAAAATTTTATCTATGCCAGTATACAGATTTTAAAAATACAATTAAATTTTATATGAAACATTTTTTTTCAATTTCTAATGGTTAAGTAGATATTTGAAAATTAGTTATTGGTCAAGGTTGCCACATTTAACTTACTAGAATTATTTAATTTCAAAAAGTCTCATTAAATCGAAGTCGCAAAGATTTGTCTGTAACTTTGAATGTAGCAATTTTGTTTATTCTTGCGAACATTTTTTTGTAAGATAATTGCTATTTATGCAACAAGTACGGAAAGGTGATATTTTTCAGTATAGGCCTGAAATGTTTAATCAAGGCGCAGCGTTAAAAAATAATACTTTTCCGCACTGTAATACTTTTCCGCACTGAAATACTTTTCCAGAGGTTCAAAATCAAACATTTTGCCATGTTACCTAGCTATTAGACAACAAATTATAATAAAACTGTCTAATAATATTAATAAAATTAATGTTTAAAACTCAATTATCACTAAATGATTGTGAAGAAATTAGTATACAGGGTGTCTCAATAAGCTTGCTCACTATTGGTAACTTTTTTATTTGAAGAGATACGAGGTTGGTTAAATGAGCAAAATTGTGCTATTTTATATTAGAAAATCGGTCATATAGACAAAATAAAAATTGTGTCAACGGTTCTCAAAATTTGGGACTAAATATATATATTTTAAATAGAACCATATATTTTTTATTATCTTATTAGAAAGAGTATTTTTTCTCTTTCCAATAAGGTAAATTAAGAAAAGTTAGATATGATCTTGCTATGTGGAAAGTTATATCTAGACAACATAGTTACGTAGAACGGTCGGCTCTTTTTCCAAAAGAGCTGAAATGTGCGAAAGAAATAATGACTTTCAATATTTTCTTTAATTATTTTGTTACTATTGTAAAATAGGTTAATGAAATAATAATTTTATAAAAGACAAATGTGTCCATGGATTACTTGACTAAATAAACTAACAATAATTTTTATCTTTAAACGTAAATAATTCGTTTATTTGAAAAAATTGTACATAAACAACATTACCTTATTGAAAAGAGAAAAAAATACTCTTTCCAATAAGACAAATAAAAATATTTAGTTCCATTTAAAAAATATATATTCTGTCCCAAATTTTAGGAACTGGTGACACAATTTTTATTTTGTCTGCATGACCAATTTTCTAATATAAAATGGCACAATTTTGCTCATTTAACCAACCTCGTATCTCTTCAAATAAAAAAGGTTACCAATAGTGAGCAAGCTTATTGAGACACCCTGTATATCCTTCGCGGACATGGAATTAGATCTGAAAATTGTCTCACAAACGCTTCGCTTCGTTGATCTGTTTGAATAATATTTTTTTACTTATTTATTATAAAATATATGGTGTTTACTTTGTCAGAAAACAGTAAATTTCTAGTGCAAGCTGTTTACTACTTGTACTATGGTTTGACTTTTGTGACTGTACCCCTCCCGAAAAGTTGTGGAAAGCCCCGGTAGGACGCTCCACTGGACGTGCAGAAAGGCACTGATCGGCTTGATCAGACCGCTCATTCAACTCACTCTTCAGGCCACCCTAAATCTTCCCCGACTAACTCATAAAACTTCTGATTATGCTCCCCAAAATATCTTCTCAATTTACTCACCACCATTGGATCAACCCTCGGATGTTTCCGTCCCTTAGTTTCCCTTAGACATTTATCCGCTGTATCGTTCCTTAGGCAGAAGAACCCTTTCGTTTCGTTAAAATAAAAATTGTGACGGCCTATCCGAGGTTCAAGACCGAGAAAACGTTCAATTCTTTGTAGTTGAGGAACAGGATCTTCTATAAGAAGATCGCCATTGACTACAAGTAGTTGTTCGCGAGGGAACACTTCGAGCCATCTATGAACGAATTTATGATACACTGATATGGCTAAAGGTCGGTATGCTTCGTTTACAGAGCCGTTAGGGAACAGCGCTAGTTGCTCGAACGACCGCGGAGATGGCGTTGATGTTAATGAGTTGCTACTGGCGGTAGAATGCGCGCGCAGTTGAGTATAATCTGATATCGCTCGCGTTACTGGTTCTCTTACTATTAACAACAGTTTAACACTAGCATTCATGGCTCGTATCCTCTCAGGTACTTCTGGAGTCACGAAATAGCTCGGACTCTTTTCAATAGTTATTTGTCCTCGAAAAGACAGCGGCATTTTTGTTCTATACCACTCCAAACCTTTCGAGTAATTCTCATCCCTGTCAAAAAAATGAACTTCCCCTGCAGCTTTTTGTACGCGAGGATGCAAATACAACATTTCTAGCAATGCCCGAGTTCCGCATTTTCTAACTCCAACAATGATCGCTTGGGGGAGTCGTCTTGCGGTCCTGGGCACTCTGGCGGCAAATAGGAGGGGGGGAAGTTCTCTTCTTGGTGATAAGGGGTGGTGGGGGACCGGAGCGGGTAGACCGTGGACAGCGGAGTCGTAGAGAACGTGGAAGGTTATGAAAAGAGAGAGAAGGATTGTGCAGAGTAACGCCAGAGCCATCTTTGGGCGGGAGACCCCGACCACTAGGACGCAATCCGCTGGTTCGGATTCTACCGTCCGCATGGCCGCCCGTGGTAACCATCTGCAACAATAAAAATAAAGAGAATTTAGTGGAACGTTCCTTTAGACAAAATTAATAATTTAAATGTCTATATGAAGGTCATCCTTTTTTTAAAACTTCTTAGGGGATTCTACTCATAATGAATTTTTATATAAATAATATGTATAATTATTTATTCCCATATAACTGTGTTATCAACACAAATTTCTTTTTTAATTGTTTAAAAAATCTGTTGTGGCCAGCACAAATCCTCTCGCCATATCCATATTAGGCTATATAAGTATTGTATTGCACTTCGCTTTCGAACCGTCGTTTTATAACAAAATATTATAGAACTTTACCCAAATATTGTTTTTTTATTGTATTTAACATGTCTTCTGCATACATATAATTCTAATTATATCTATTTTTCATTGTATGAGGAAGTTTCTAAATGTCAGAGATTCTTCCAATTCATTAACCAGATTGGCGGTATTTCTTATGGATATATGCATTTTACCTATAATTTCAAAAATTTAATTAATAAAACAATAAGAAAGATTAAATATACTTCCCAAGAAAAGCTTTCAGAATGTCACTAAAACTGTTGATTTTTGACACTGACATGTGTCATTTACAAAGTATGTTATAAACATTGGAATTTGTCAACTGGTTTCCTTAGTGCCTTAGCCTCTGCGATTAGAATACTCTATAAATTATAGTGTCTTCATCTGTATTAGATGGAGAATTTTATGTTCTTCAATATTTAATAAAAAAAACTCCCAAAAAATTATATTTAGAAGAATTTTTCTAAGAAACTACTATTTCCGGTTGTTCAATTGTTACCAAAACTTTTTCAGATCTTCCCAAGAATATCAGATTGAGGAAACTGAAGTTAAATATTTTTTAAGTCTTATAATTTTTGAGGAATCGTCCCTCCAACATCCAGACATACACACACACAGACATCATTTTAAAAATGTTATAATCGGATTCTAGGGACCTTAGATCGTGCTTATTCAATAAAATCTGGATATGCGAATTTTAGCATGAATCCAATACCTCTCTTAGCGAGAGGTAAAAACATAGTAGTCTGATTCTCAGTAACAAAGTAACTTGACAGTAATTTTTGTACTTTACAACCTCCAAATAAATTAATTTTTTGAGATCGATTTGCAGAATGATGTATATAGATGATAAAAAAACATTGAAAACGATTTAGAAGATAAAAAATAAAAATAAACAGTTACTTGTGTTAAAATGTATTTTAATGACAAAACCATTGCTGTGCAGTAATGGTTGCTAAGTTGTAAAATAACTCATTATTGTACGATTTTGAGAATATTAAAATAGTACATTAATGTACAAAATATGAAAAATATATTACATTCTTTCAAAAGGCGCGGATTTTCTCCAGGCTCGATTTTATTGGCCGACAATAAATGGGCGTTCCCATCACCAAACCAGTGACTGTCAAACTGTTGCACTAGAGAGTTTGTTTATACCGTGAGTATTTTTTAACGTGAAACATTGGGTTTGTCATATCCATAGTTACGATTCGACTTTTGATTGACAGCAATGTATTTGCGTGTCCCACTTAAAATGAAACATAGGGAACAAATTTGACAGATGTATTATAATTTAAATATTGTAAGAAATTTACCCAAGTCAGAAAACCACTCAAGAGCACTAAACATATTTCGGGCACAAGGTGCACACAATATTTTTTCTACTACTAAATTTAATTTTTAGAAAACAGGTATAATTATTTAATCAAAATTAACCTCTAATGACATCGTGTCAGTATGACAGATAACCGCTATAAGTTACGACTTGACATTTGATTGACAGCTATGTATTTACCTGTCTCATTTATAACATAGGGAATGAATTTGACAGAAGTATTATATTTAAGTATTGTCAGAAAATCACTCGGGAACAAGGTGCACACAATATTTTTTTCTACAACTAAATTTAATTTAGAAAGCAGGTAGAATTATTTAAACAAAACGTCCACTGACGTCTTGTCAAATGTCAAATTCGTTCCCTATGTTTCATTTTAAATGGGACAGGCAAATACATTGCTGTCAATCAAATGTCAAGTCGTAACCATGGATAAGAAATCCAATGTTTCACGTTAAAAAATACTCACGGTAGTGGTTATATGAACGGCTAAACGTTATTTTTCAGTTTTGTATTATTATTTGATTAAGGCCGCAAAATATTATTCATTATTATGTCTATGAATGGGCGAGTCTGCGAGTACTCTCTACGCGTTGTACCTACGTGGGAGTCTTTTTGTGCAATGCAGATCTCGCCCACGAACACGTGCATGTGAAGTTAGAATATACGTAGGTAGCCAAACTTAAAGTCACACTACCCTGCTAATAACTGAGAGAGGAAAACTTCTAATCATATCAAGGAATATATTTAGTTATAATGCACTTTATGCGCATGGGAATCAATATCAGTGTTAATAGGTAAAGGTCAAGCAAGAGGGACGCAAAGGGAGTTATACTTATTATTAATGGAACGAAATATAGCATGAATAGGTTATTCTCGTAATCAAAAATAGCAAAAGTTTGTTGAAAATATAAATGATAATATTTAAAGGATAAGGAAAATTATATATTTTTACCTTCCGTCACTTTTAGGTAAGGAAGGTATAGGGCACCTGCCCGTGACGTTTCAACATGGCGGCCACCAGCTGATCTTGGTCAACCAAACCTTCAGTTTGCATTGTGTCTTACGGAGAAATATCGTGCCGTAAGCTGTTATTGTGTTTTTATGGCACTTATTGTTTTATTTGGGAAAAACTAATTAGAGTGTGTAAAAGTGAGTATATGACAAGTGTTTTCCGTAAAAAATAAATCAGGACATTCTTACTATTTAATGAGTTCCAGGTTATGAAATTAAAACTAACCCAATCCTATTCTTTTGTGTATACTTTTATTGCATATAAAATAATTTAAACATAATGCTTAAATATATGTAATTTTCTTTAATAATATAAATAAAAAACATGAAAAAATATTTTTTAAATGACAGAATTACAAATTTTTAATGAAGTTTTTTTTAGTAACAGAAAAAATATATATATTTGTGTCTGTTTCTCACAAAGTTTTAAAAATTAGATAGGTAATCAATTATTGATTTCATATTGATTTTTAAAAGGCATTTATAATCCTCGTCAAAAAAATGTCAATGTATAAGGATCCACATTATGTATCCACTTAAATTTATCGATTTAACGTACTTTGGCTTCCAAAGATTAATTTTTGACGTATAAACTCAATAAACTCATTTATATACAATAAAAATACACAATATGACAATAAGAAAAATGAACTCGAAGATAAATATATATATTTCAAATTTAATTTTCTTTATAAATTAAAAAAAATCTACTTATTTCAATTTAATATTTTTAAAAATATATTTATAAATACGACTGCTTTGTTTTACTAGTAAATAATTCATACACTTATCTTTAATTATGGCTAATTACATTTTAAAATAGCATGTATAAATTTAGGAAAAACTGAATTTCTTGTACAGAAAACACATTCGCTGCATAAGACGCAATGTTAAACTGAAGCTTGGTTGACCGAGATCAACTGATCATCCGCCATGTTGTGACGTAGGTGCAGGTACCCTATTGTCAAAAAATTCGGTGGTGACTTTTTAATGAATAAGCACGTTTGAGGGTCCATACAACACGAATTTACTAGTTTTACAACGATGTCTACATGTGTGTGAAAAAATATCTCCAATGATAACTCCCTTATTGGTCAATCGGAAGTTCCCTATACTTTACGGGAGAAATTATTAAACGTCAAACAAACATAGAATCAACTGTTTCCATGGCTTACTTGGCTTAATAAACTAATAAAACTGTTTACAAAATTTTTAAGTTTTAACCGTAAATAACTCGTTTATTTGAAAAAATTGTACATAAACAACATTACCTTATTGGAAAGAGAAAAAAATACTCTTTCCAATAAGATAATAAAAAATATATGATATATTTTGTCTACATGACCAATTTGCTAATATAAAATGGCACAATTTTGCTCATTTAACCAACGTCGTATCTCTTCAAATAAAAAAGTTACCAATAGTGAGCAAGCTTATTGAGACACCCTGTATTTTAAATCGTGGCTTGAGGTCGAGAACGACCGGAGTAAAATTACAAAGTCGTAAGAATAATAATAATAAAAATAATATAAAACTAAATTATTGCTGTAAACTTGTATACAAATCATGATGTTGTTCTGCAACTATGATAATATAAAATAAACTATTTAATATATTTGTGAGTTAAACAAAATTTGCATAAAAATATAAACATCGCAAGCACGGAATACATTTGAATGGTTATAAAACGAAAATAATTCGTAAGAGCAATACTTTTAAACCCACAATTTTAAAATTCACATCGTGATATTTATTCAGCGAAATAAGTATAAAATGTTATTGTTTAAAGTTGCTGAAAGTTAAAAGGTTATGAAAACATTCTCGTTTAAATAAATAATCCCGATAGCCAATCGATAACTGATTTTACATTCCAAAATGCGGCAGTTGTTTAATGAAACGATATAATACACGCCTACGTGGTACGTACACCCTCATTCATTCATACCACACGAACAAACAGGGGTGCCAAATGGCAACAGCAAATAACCCCAATTATTGGTTGACATTGGCAAGACATTTACGCATGGTTGAATTTTTAATGAAAAGGCATTGACAGGAGATTTAGTAATGGATCGTACAACTCCTACATACGAGGGAGAATTTATTATTTATGATGGCCATAGTAGGCGTTGAGGCGTGTTATAACAATTGAACATATTAAAAGTTTAATTATTTGTTGTTACAGGTTTTGTACCATATACTACAGTAACAAAATCTACTATGGTAGAAATGAAATGGCAGAAGATATACGTCATCAAAAAATGTCCCTAAAGTAATGATGTCGTATACTACTAAGTTTACATAGGATACTAATTTATAAGGCGCGAGCAGTCATGTTACTTTGTTGGTCTTTCTTGACAAGTTTAGGTTAGTGTTCTGTGTTGACAAGCAGATATGGGGACTTGTGACAGAATGACAGCAAGTAATATAAATGACAAATGTCATCATTTTTCATTCCAAATTTCATGATATTTTCCAATTTCAGGTGGTTTATCTTCTTACTAATGATTCGAGTTCGCGCAGTTATACGATTTTGGTCAGCTGTTTTGTTAAAAATTAACCTTGTAATTTGGCGTCATTTTCTGTTATATATATGATTGACGAATTTTCATTTGAAGAGTCGTATGAATCGGGGGAATTTTCTTCTAGTGATGAAGACAATCTGGAAATGTTTGGCGAAAATCCGAGGTCAAAGAATGAAAATTATTTAGAACAGTAATAGTAATCATGTACATACATAGATATCAAATGTCAATATTTTTCATTCCAAATTTCATGTGATTTATGTAACTCGCCAAGTAAAGTCCACGCACCTGGTGACAAAGAAACCACGTGAACTTACAAAATCTTGATATTTTGAATTAAAATTTATGACATTTGTAAGTTATGTACATGATTACTAGCTGTCATTCTGAAACGGGTGCCCATATCTGCTTGTCAAGATTTGCTTATTTGCAAGGCATTTGCTCTTGTCTAAAAATACATAGTTTAAACATTGATAACAAGAGAAATATTTGAAAAAAAAAAATACCTTTTGAACGGCTTTCAACGGAATTAATGGCCCACAATTTCCATTCGAAATAGTTCATGACAAGGTTAGTTTCTGAAATTGCTTTTTTAAGCTTTATATGAAAGTAAACTGACAACTAAGTGACAATAGTGACAGAGTAGATATTCGATCGATATAAAATTTAATGTAAACATTGTCATGCCAACGTACCGGTATAAAAATGAACTACAATTATTTCAAATAATTTCAAATTGCGTAAAAGAAAAAGAGATTGATTCAGAAATACTTGTAAATTTCATTAATATATACGTTTCTTAATACTAGTATTTTTCAAAAAATAATATTTAACTGGGTTTTTAAAAAAAAAACTGTTACAAACTTCAAATAAGGGTACTTCCGGTGGATCAATTATAACCAAAATCTAATCAACTCTTTATGGATGTACAGAAGAGGAATACGAAAGAATTATAATTTTTAGAATTATATTATTGGAGTTATCGTCGGAGAAAAATTTGTCACACGCACAAGCACACACACACACACACACACACACACACACACACACACATACATACATACAGACAGACATCATCTTAAAAATAGTATATTCGTATTGTAGGGACCTTAAAACGTGCTTATTCATTAAAAACTCACCACCGAATTTTTTGACCAAAGACCAATACCTTCCTTACCTATAGGTGACGGAAGGTAAAAAAGAACTTCAATACCTTAATACATAAATAACTATTAGTATGTTAGGATGTTTTTAAGGACTTTTTGACTTACAGGATATCGAAGTGGGGAGGCCGAACGCACGGCCGCCTCTTCTCTCTGGTGATCATGCCGAGTTACTCCTGTGTCGGCCCATCGGACCTATAACAACAACCAAACATACAAGGGTGAGAAAAAAATTATAATATTATATTCTTTACACATTTAAATGTACACTTTATATGCAAGAAGTACTAAACTACAGCTCGCTCACCCAGTAAAGTATCACTTTCCGGCTTATTACGTAAATTACTATTAAAAAGTATCAGCTATTTGTTAGGGATAGTAAAATTTTTAATTACTTAGAGTGTTTTTGTAATTCATTTCATTTTTCTATTTACGAATCCGTAACAAATGGCTAACATTTATCGTTATGACGTATTGACATTTGAAATGAAATAAGTAACTGAGATTAATGGTGTGTTAATTGCATTTGTGTTGTCTTGACAAATGAAACAGTCACGAATCGCGATTGTCAGATGTTGTCTGCAGACAGCGATGCGTGGTTGTCAAGCGGAAAACAAGCGCGAAACGATGAAACAAAAGCATGTCATATTGTGGAGATTTTATTATAGCAGACAGGAATAAAATTGTTTTAAATATTTACATGTAGTTTTTACATTATTTAAGGAGTATATCCTCATATGAAAAAGGTTTATGTATATTACATACATACTACATACACAGAGTGTTTTACAAATTCGGATAAAAACTTTAAGACGATCCTATAGTGACGAGGCAATTGCTGCACCAGCACAATACCTCTCGCCATTTCCATTTCATGTTATATAAGTATTTTATTGCACTTCGCTATCGAAGTTTTATAACAAAAAAATTACAGAACTTTGCCCAAATATTGTTTTTTATTGTATTTAACATGTCTTCTAGACACATATAATTCTAATTATATCTATTTTTCATTGTATGAGGAAGTTCCTAAAAGACAGAGATTCTTTCGATTAATTAACAAATTGGCGGTATTTCTCATGGATATATGCATTTTACCTACAATTTTAAATATTTAATTAATAAAACAATAAGAAAGATTAAATGTACTTCCCAGAAAAAAGCTTTCAGCATGTCACTAAAACTGTTGATTTTTAACACTGAGATCTATTATTTACAAACTATGTTATAAATATTTGAATTTGTCAATTGGTTTCTATATATTATAGTGTCTTTATCTATAAATCTATACAAGATATAATAAAAATTTTAAGTGTATATTAGACGGAGAATTTTATGTTCTTCAATATTTGTAAATATAAAATGCCAAAAAATTATATTTAGAAGATTTTCTTAAAGAAACTATTACTTCCGGTTGTCCAATTGTTACCAAAATCTAATTAGCTCTTCCCAGGAATCTTAGATTGAAGAAACTGCAGTTAAATATTTTTTAAATCTTATAGTATTTGGTTCCAATATCCACACATCCACACACACACACATCATCGTAAAAATGTTATAATCGGATTACAGGGACCTTAAAACGTGCTTATCCATTAAAATCTGGATATGCGATCTTTAGTATGTTTCCAACACCTCTCTTAGCGAGAGATAAAAAAGGAACAAACACATATTTTTCGATTTCTATAAGTCTTTATGATCTACTGTATGACAACACTGAAGTTGACGTCTATAAGGTATTTATAGGAATCTGTAACGTATATAAGAGCAATATACCTACTAAACTATATACCGCTGAACCCCTATCTCTCATATAAGCGGAAAGTGTCCGGGACATTAATATCTCCATCCTTTTCTGGCGTTTGGACACACGTCTACAAGCGCATGCGCGCACAGGCGGTAGGCGTCTTCGCGCTGCTTGAAAATCTGACATATGATTCATATAACATTTCAATAATATTGGTTATAATTATAAATTTTTATATTAGATTATTTAATAATGAAATAATAATAAGATATTTTATTTGAATATCTGTAGGGTTCAAATTTTATAATTAGAGAAAAACATTAAGGGATACCTGCATAAGATTAGGAAAATGAATTTATGTATAAAAGTAAAAGATAAAAATTCCATTTGGAGAAAGAGAATAGGGAACACCAGCAAAATATTAGGAAAATACTTTATTTGAATATCTGTATGTTTAAAATTCTGTTTTGTAATTAAAATTTTTCATATTTAATCGCGTGTAAAAAAATATTTATTCATATTTAACAATTTATTTAAAATGTTTAATATTATAGCTTTATTCCTGTATAAGGAGATGTAATATTGAAATGATACACATACACAAAATTCATAAACACCTAAATATGTGAAGAAGCATTCCGTTCATTCCATTTCCCTTTCTCTGAAACTTCAACCTTCTTGACCAATAGAATCACTGAATCAAATGCAGTTGACGCATGCGCGCAAGGGATGGTGTCCAAACCAGAAGAGTGCAGATGTACATAATGTTCCGGACATTTCCTGGGTGCTTTTCAGCGGTATATAGTTTAATAGGTATATTATAAGAGCTCAGAATTGCATCTTTTCTATAAGATCAAGGTCAGTAAGTGACTATAGAAACGCTTATAGACGTTATAGAACTGCCTCGAATCCCAGCATAAATATTGGTCAATGGTCATTTTTTTGAAAAACAAAAACATCTATGATTTATAAAAGGTAAACAAAAAGTCTCATTTAATCGAAATAAAAGTAGTGCGATTTTTTTCAAATTTGAGTCTATTTAAAGCACCATATTTTCTTAGTACGTCTAGGCATACAAACATTCTTGCAACAGCTCTATAAAGATGGATTTGTAGACATCTTCTGTTTATCTAGTTTTAACATTCTTTATAATGAATGTTCATTAGCCTCTCGTAAGTTATTTTGTTTAACGTCCCCGCTAACAAGGTTTATTAATTTTAACGACTTGCATTAGGGCATAATTTTTCAGTATGTAAAAAGCACAGAGAAGATAATATCTTTTTTATGTATATGAAGTATACCTAAAGGAAATTTCATTTAGCGTTTGTAATATGCACTCGTAAAAACACTCTTATCAATATTTGAATCTTGATCATTAAATTGCGAGCATAACTCAACACTGAGCTATGCATAAATAACCATATTATGTATAGATAAATTTAGAAAGTCTTGCACGCTCCTTGAAAAAACTGTTCTAAATATTTTTCTTGATTGATCGACATTTTTTATGTATTTTGCGGGAGTCAAGTAGATTTTATGGATGACATTTAGTAATGCTTACAGCGCCATCTATGAGTTAAAAGGTAAAACGCACATGCAACTGACAGTCATGCGGTAAACGGAGACAGGAGAATACGGTAGTTGCGAAAAAAATAAATGTTATTTTTTCATATTAATTATGATATATAAACTAATTCTAAACATATTAATGTAAAAATTATTAGAAAATATAATACTTTTCATTCATAATTTTCATAAATAAAGTTCGCGGTGGAATTCTTGTGACGTAGACTTTTAATAATTATATAGTTCGACCAAGTCTGTATGACTCATACAAGCTTGTTAGAATACCACGACAAAGCGAAGATGTTGAATTTTATTTAATTGTATCATACAAATATTCACAGTATAATTCTAAAAGAAAAATAACAGATACAGAAGTATTAATTAATAGAACGTATATCTTATAATTATTTACTTGAATACCAAATATTTTCAAGATATTTAATTCTTATATAGACAACTTCATAATTTTGCCACCAGCTGGCTGCACACTCCAGTGAATGTACATGTCATTTTTAGTGACATAACCTATGTTTTACGTGTTAAAATCATATTTTATTTTTCTTTTCTATATTAGCAGATTTAAAACAAGGTAATGAAACTTATGAATTTGTGTGAAAATGAATAATTTATTTTGAAATAGAGCTTCTCTCAAATATATAAATCGTTTCAAATAAAAATGGTAGCATTGTGTACAGAGTGTACAACCGAGAATGTACCGCTAGGGAAAGAAAGACTGTGATTGGTATTAATAAAAAACGTCACCACGGGAAAATTTGAAATAAGAATTTTTTTAAAAAAATATATATTTTGAAAAATATACAGTTGCCAGACATAAATACGTATTAAAGTGAATAACTTGAACATTTCTTTCAGAAAAAAAATAAATTGGAAAATGCGCAACTACCCTATTATGTTAAATAAAAACAATGGCATGGGGTCCCGTGGCCGCGTGCCTGAGTGTCTGGTCGCGAACCTGAGAGAACCGGGTTCGATCCCGACAGACGCCAAATATATCGTCATCATTACCGATGTCTACATTTGACAGCATAAAATCTGAATTCATAGATGCAATTCGTAGATGGCCTTGATCGGACTTGTTTCAAAAATTTTACTGTACCTCCCTTGCATAGGGTAGCGGGAGGTAAAAAGTAATGTCAAAATTAAGGGAACTTTCTCAGTTGACGTTTGATAATTCATTTGAGAACTCTAACCTTATTTTTGTAACACCGTACGATATTTTCAATTTCATGCTAAATTTACTACTATATGTCTTCTCTTATTCTCAGTTTAAAATTCAAAACTATATAAAAAAAAAATCTGATGTGGCCAACACAAAACCTCCCACTATTTAATTTTTATTAATTTAAATACATACTTACGTATTTACTAACGCTGCAAACTGTTCCATCGCAGAAAACTATTGCTTTATTTACTATTTTCTTTTTAAAATGTCACTATTATTAATTTGAAGTGATTAGTTTTTTGATAGTGACATTTACTGTCAGTTACATTCATTAGAAATATGAAATGTGTAACAAAGGAATTGTGTTTATCTTAGGCTTCGGCACTAATAAAAAAAAATATTTTTAAATTTATCTGTAAAATATATAGAAAAAGTATTAATGTATTCCTGTAGAAAATTCAATAATCTTTAATTTTCATAAGACATAAAATGCGAAAAATGGCGTTTAATGATATTTTTTGAAGAAAAACCATTATGAGCTTCAGGTAAAGTGCCATTTTCGGTTATCCGATTTACACCAAAATCTAATAGCTCCTTTTCATATTAGAATAGGATAGAAATACAAGCTTTCAGAATTTTCTGAATGATAGTATTTGAGTTAGAGCGAAGACAAAATCCCTACACATGCACACACACATCAACGTCAAAATGTTAAAATTGGGTTCTAGGGACCTTAAAACGTGGTCATTTACAAAAATCTCGAAATGTGATTTTTAGCACGTCCATATACCTCCCTTACCAAGCGGGAGGTAATAAAATACAGATTTGACATTTGATATTTTTGAAATTCTTAGCCACCAACCTTATAAAAATAAATTGTACTTGTCTATTACATCACTCGAATGAGCTATTAACGAACTTCTTTGAGTGCTGTAATAGCTTTGTTACAGTTACAAAATAGAAAAATACCTTTTGTTTTCTTCGTGGCAACTCTTCACTGTTGAAATATACTTCACTATGTCATCATTTTAATATGACTGACGCTACTATTAATAAAACCTGCAGAAACTAAATGCAAATTCACTCGCTATTCTGTCAGACAACGACTTCAACTTCAAAAGTAAAATGACCCACAAACCTACTACCTAACAATCTGTCATTGTAAATTCATATTTTCTATTCAACATTGTGAGAATTTACCAGATTTGCTATTGTTCGTATTCAGAAATTTCAATTTGATTTAATTATGAATTATTTCGAAAGGAATATTAAGTTAATATATGGATTTAGTTTGAATTGAAAATTGAAATATATGTAGTTATTTATACAGGCTGTTATGTAAGTGCACAACGCTTAACCTCTGGTAGAACTGACCCCATAGATAGTAAATCTGGCATTAATTTTTGTTTAACATGCTTTCTACAAGAACTAGAGGCCTTTAAAACTGACCATTTTAGATAAAAACTTCAAAATTTTCAAATATAAAATTGTAGAATATATTTACCAATTTCTAGCCTAAACAGTTTATCATTTTTTGGAAAGTCAATATACCCCACATTTAGACAAAAACTTCAAAATTTTCAAAAATCTAATTTTTATGTATCTAGATACTTCTCAATGCGCTGATTCCAAATTTTGAAACCGCAGGTCGATATCTCTTTTCGTTCTCGAGATATTTAGATTCAAAGTTTTGCTCAAAACTGCCCAATTTTGGGTAATAACCCAAAAATGGGTCGAGATATGAATTTGGCGACATCACCATTCGATTTTACGGACAAAAATACATAAGTATAACAATTTTCATAATTTTTTTCCAACAGGTTCATTTTTTATGAATAAAAGTTTGAAAACCCCTGAAAATGGCCAAAATCTGAAAAAATCGTAAGGGGTACCCCTTACGATTTTTGCGATTTTTGGCCATTTTCAGTTATTTTGCTTCAGAGATTGTATGCGGTGTTCAAAAATTCTGAAAATTGGTGTACTTATGTAATTTTGCTCGTAGAATCGAATGGTGTTGTCGCCAAATTCATATCTCGACCCATTTTTGGGTTATTACCCAAAATTGGGCAGTTTTGAGCAACATTTTGAATGTAAATATCACGAGAACGAAAAGAGATATCGACCTGCGGTTTCAAAAATTGGAATCAGCGCATTGAGAAGTATCTAGATACATAAAAATTAGATTTTTGAAATTTTTTAAGTTTTTATCTAAATGTGGGGTATATTGACTTTTGGGGCAATAATTCAAAAGTAGGTAGAGATATAAATTTGAAAGTAACATTATTTGATTGTAACGTATTATTTTTATATATTTATGAGTCTCTATCTCTAACAGCGCGATTCACAAAAATTTTAAACTAATCCTCATTTTTGGATTAGGGAATTCTACTCTAATTTTGATAATTTATATCTTTATATATAGTCTAATCTATTCCTAGTATCTACTTTTATTGATAATATCATGAAAATTAAATTTTAAATACCGCAATAGAATAGAATTCACTAATCCAAAAATGAGGATTTGCTTAAACTTTTTTGTGAATCGGGCTGTAAATGTATAGAAGCTATAACAAAAATCTGTTGTGGCCAGCACAAGACCTCTCGCCATTTCCATATTAGGCTATATAAGTATTGTATTGCACTTCGCTTTCGAACCTTCGTTTTATAACAAAATATTACAGAACTTTACCCAAATATTTTTTTTATTTATTGTATTTAACATGTCTTCTGCACACATATAATTCTAATTATATCTATTTTTCATTGTATGAGGAAGTTCCTAAATGTCAGATTGTTCCAATTCATTGACCAGATTGGCGGTATTTCTGATGGATATATGCATTTTACCACAATTTCAAATATTTAATTAATAAAACAATAAGAAAAATTAAATATACTTCCCAGAAAAAGCTATCAGAATGTCACTAAAACTGTTGATATTTGACAATGACATGTGTCATGTTATAAACATTGGAATTTGTCAACTGGTTTCCTTAGTGCCTTAGCCTCTGCGATTAGTTTACTCTATAAATTATAGTGTCTTTATCTCTAAATCTATACAAGATATAATAAAAATTTTAAGTGTATTAGATGGAGAATTTTATGTTCTTCAATATTTAATAAAAAAAAAACTCCCAAAAAATTATATTTAGAAGAATTTTTCTAAGAAACTACTACTTCCGGTTGTTTAATTGTTACCAAAACCTTTTCAGCTCTTCCCATGAATGTCAGATTGAGGAAACTGCAGTTAAATATTTTTTAAGTCTTATAGTTTTTGAGGAATCGTGACTACAACATCCAGACATACACACACACACACACACACACATACACACACACACACACACACACACACACACACACACACACACACACACACACACACACACACACACACACACACACACACACACACACACACACACACACAGAGAGAGAGACATCATTTTAAAAATGTTATATTCGGATTCTAGGGACCTTAAATCGTGCTTATTCAATAAAATCTGGATATGCGAATTTTAGCATGAATCCAATACCTCTCTTAGCGAGAGGTAAAAATGTTCGATGTATTGGATAGAGAATATGATCTTTAATATTTGTAATTATACAAATTTCAAAAAAATATAATTTTTTTAAGAAACTACTACTTCCTGTATCATTATAAAAATGTTAAAATCGAATTCTAGTGACCTTGAAACGTGCTTATTCATTATAATCTCGATATGTGACCTAAAGGTGACGGAAAGTAAAAACTAGTCCACAACACAAAATCACATTCATAAACTCACAATCCACCACTCGCATCTTCTACCTTTTCCTATTTCGCGCCGTGCTGTTTCGTGCCCTTATCATCCGCTACACTGGTCGCCACACTGGCTGTTCCGTCTGTTTTCTCCCAACTGACTGTGTGTGGTTGAGGGTTGAGTGCGTGTCGCGTGAGCGCGTGAGAGGGAGCGTGCGTCCATTCAGCGTCGGCCCGGCCACGCGCAACTGGCGCGTGATCGATATTCCCGGAACGCGCGTAGAGTAGTAGCTACACACGTGGGTACTCACTACTCGCGCGATGAATGGTGGGTAGAAGGTGAACTGCTAAGGAGGAGTATTGTGGGTAGATGTAGTACAAGGACGTGGGTTGTGCTGGAATTATTCAGAATAAAACGCATGGTTCATATTTTAACCGCTCGCTAAGAGATGTATTAGAATCATGGTAAAAATCGCATATCCTGATTTTAGTGGATAAGAACGTTTTAAGCTATATAATCCGATTATAACATGTTTACGATGTTGTCCGTATGTGTGTGTTTGTGTGTGTGGGTATATGTGTGTGTGTGTTTGTGTGTGTGTGTGTATGTGTGTGTGGATGTTGGAGCCACGGTTTCTCAAATACTTACTATAATGGCCGATAGTATAAAGGTCAGTTAAAAATGTGTTGAACTGCAGTTAAGCAAACGGAGTTTATTTAGTGAACTTAAGTTAATTATATTTGGATGGTATAACATTAAAATGAACTGGGGTCAACTGAACGTAGTTTATCCCTTACTCAGTCGGTAATATTTCATACAACTCTGTCATTGTATTTGTCAATTTTTTTGAATGAATGTTCTCGGACTTGTTGACCTACGAATATAAAATGAACAAAAAGTAGAGATCTAAGAATTTCGATGAAGAAAGAAAACAGTCATTCGTCATTTTTTTAGATCACCAGCTAAATATAAAAAAAAATAGTTCCTACAATTCTTAAGTTTATTAAAATTTGATTTGATCCTATTTGTGGCAGGTTCTAGCAGAGGTCCCAAAATATATAGAAATTCTAAAACCGTTCGTTTTTCGAAACGAAACCGTAATTTAAATTCAATATCGTTTCGAAAGGATTTCTCCTTTTCCGAAATATTTGATGGCGTCTATTCATTATATATGGATTCATTATATTCTCGTCGTTACTATAAGAACTTGAATCGAACAACATAATTTTTAATCTAGAATTTAAAACAGTATATAATTTACATGAATTATAAAATATTTGCTAAAGCGCTAAACTTACCAAAATATTAATTATAATCAATAAACTTTCGTACATACTTATTTACAACGTAGACACTTATAATTCTGAATGTTATTTAGAATATAAAAACGTCAATTATTATTTAAACTCAATTTGAACGGATGAAATCGGCCGCTCAAGTTAAGCGTAGTTTAAACTCAAGTCAAAAGCTGATTTTGCTTTATACTACAGAAATTTTATTTGAACCTAGTTCAATATTAATTAAACTAAGTTAAAAAACTGAACTATGTTTATACTATCAGGCATAAGACTTAAAAAATATTTAGCTGCAGTTTCCTCAATCTGACATTCCTGCGAGGAGCTGATTAGATTTTGGTAACATTGGGGTCTTCCACCATAACAAAAAAAATAATTAAAAATCAATTTAACGTAAAGTATGGCACAATAAATAATAGTTAAAACAATGAAAACATTTTTTAAATAATTAATTTACGAGATATTTCACATTTACTAAAAGAGAAAATTGAAGTCATACAATTGTTATCTTTTTCTCGCAGGGTACTCAGAGCAGTGTGTGTGAGAAAGACAAGTATAGGGGAAATGTGACGTTACACTGATTTCTCAAAAATAAAATACTGTTAAACTAGGAACAATTAAGATTTTTTAATACTATGAATTACTTCAAAATTGAATGAAGTTTTATTTAAAATAATAAAAAAATTGAGTGGAATACCCCATTGGACAACCGGAAGTAATAGTTTCTTTAAAAAAATAAATAAATAAATAAATATATCATCACGGCATATTACCCATTTCTGGGTGTGCCAGTATCTACAACACATGTAGACATCGGTAATGATGTCGATATATTTGTGGGCGCTTACCAGGCGTCACCTCACGGGCACTCATAGCTGGTGTGGAGAGTGCACCACAGGGATCACTTTTGTGCCATTTAAAATTGGAAATATTTGGCGTCTGTCGGGATCGAACCCGGTTCCCTCAGGTTCGCGACCAGACTCTCAGGCACGCGGCCACGGGACCTCATAAAAAAAAATCTTCTAAATATTATTTTTTTGGATATAACATAAAATTCTCCATCTAATACACTTAAATTTTTTTATTTTAATTCAAATGTTTATAACATAGTAATGTTTATAACATAGTTTGTAAATGACAGATGTCAGTGTCAAAAATCAACAGTTTTAGTGACATTATGAAAGCTTTTTCTAGGAAGTACATTTAATCTTTCTTATTGTTTTATTAATTAAATATTTCAAATTGAAGGTAAAATGCGTATATCCAACAGAAATACCGACAATCTGGTTAATGAATTGGAAGAATCTCTTACATTTAGGAACTTCCTCATACAATGAAATATAGATATAATGGGCTACTTGCGTGGTACTAAAAATCCGATTTCTGTTACTATATATGTAATGTTATATTGAAAACATATATAAAAATATAAATTTTATCTTGAAATAATTATTTGTTTTTACTAAATTAAGAAAGAAATATTTCTGTGATGTCTTTATATTGAACTTGGGAGGGGAAGCATGTTTAAGAATGTTATCAATAGATGGCGCGGCGTGCGAGAAAGTTTTAATTTGAATTTGACATTAGTTCATTTTTCTCTCCCTCTGGTCTCTCAAATACATTAATTACTTAATAAATAAACACATAGGTAGTTACTTGTAATTTACAATATCGATACCAAAAAGATAAACTAAAATACTAACCTCCAAACTCTTATTGAAACGTCAAACAGGTGATCTACATTACCCGCACAAACATACCATTACTATGGAACGGCACCACGCTTGACTTTGCGACTATTCATTGGTGCGGCGTAATTCTACATCATACATGGCGGGAATTCAAATAATCAAATTTCATTATTTTTTTTCTGGCTAATTAATAAAAATTTTGTCAAAAGAAAAAATATATGGTTAGCAAGTTTTTACCTTCTCTTAAAAAATATTAAATAAAAAAGGTACGCAAGTAGCCCATTAGAATTGTACGCACGAAGAAGACATGTTGAATTGAAATTGAAAATTATTAAGAAACAAATGAAAAAAAACTATAATAGTTCCAAAATGTTGACAAAAAAAGTAAAACATTTATTTATATATTTTATTTAAATGGTTATTCGATTATCTGTATTTTATCTGTAAATCCTGTCTAAATTGAGGTCCTTTTCGTCCTGTTGCTGTGAATTATGTACCGCCCACGCATTCGTTTTTGTTCCTTTTATTCCTTGAGGGTCCACGAAGGACTTTCAGATTCTACTTTCCTTTGTGAGTCTTCCATATACTGCTTCGATTCTTATCTAAATTGGACACACATGAATTGAATTACGGTTTAAAGTTTAAATATTCACAGATTAAATTCTACTTCTTTTGATCTTTTGTTTCAAAAGAAAATCATTTTCCCTTTAATTCATGAAGTTAAAAATAGAAATATACTACTATGTATTGATGAGATTTGATACTTTGTTATTAGCGTCACTAAAAATTAATGATCGACAGCCGAAATAACGAAGTAATTTTTATTGGAAATTTGATACAAGGAAGGTATCAATTTATTCTATACTAAACTTGATCCCTATTAAATTATCTTCATTATTTCCTATGTTCATCAAAATAAGATCAAGTTATCTGTATATCAGTCGATAAATGAAAACCGCACTTTAATAACCCTCAAAAGTTTTGGAAACTAATAATAGTTTTATGGATAAATTTTTCGAATCTGGTATCTATACATTAGGTGTTGAAAATTATTTGAAATCTCAATTATACAATAAAATTTTATGTGAAATATTTTTTTCGTACCTCCGTCCAATTTGCCTAGCATTACAGGAGTGGGATCATGTAACTGTGAAAACGATATTGCGACTGTCGACAAGTGAAAATGTGATCACGTAAATAGTGAAAACCGAAAACGATATCGTTTTAGACTGAAAAAAATGTGAATTCTAGTCGGCACTCTCAAAGCATGTGAAAACGATAGTCGTATCTTACGTCCTTTTTACCTTCCGTCACCTTTAGGTAAGGAAGGTATTGTCTTTGGTCAAAAAATTCGGTGGTGAGTTTTTAATGAATAAGCACGTTTTAGAGTCCCTACAATACGAATTTACTATTTTTAAGATGATGTCTGTATGTATGTGTGTGCGTCCGTGTGTGTGTGTGTATGTGTGTCCGTGTGTGACAAATTTTTCTCCGACGATAACTCCAATACTACAATTCTAAAAATTATAATTCTTTCGTATTCCTCTTCTGTACATCCATATGAAGATTTTGATTATAATTGATCCACCGGAAGTATCCTTATTTGAAGTTTTTAACAGTTTTTCTTAAAAAAACGGAGTTAAATATTATTTTTTGACATTTTGTGATTATCAATATGAAAGAATATCTTATTCTCTATACGGTTTGATTATACAGTTTCGTTCATATTCAATAGATATAGAGTTATAGAGACATTAAGAGAGATTAACTTTCAAAAATTAGTCAGCTTTGTTAAAATTATGGAAACAACAGATATATTCAGAAAAATTTAATTGACAGATGTCAGTGTCAAATGCAAAACCAAAGTTGAAAGTATAGGGTCAGAAAGTTATGTGTGAATATGATAGAGTGTCCCTCCAAAGAGAAGAAGATGGAAGGACTGTGTAGCAGAAGATTTGAGAGAGGAAGAATTGTGTGAAGAAGATGCGTTGGACAGGAATGATTAAAAGAGAAGAGTAAGAAACAGCGACCCCTAATAAAATAGGGAAAGGAACTTTCGGTATAGAATTTGTAAAATATAGTGTGTTTGTGTTACAATTTTATAGGATATACAGAATCTTTTTCAAGGAACTTTTGGTATGGGATATATACAAAATACATCGAATTTACGGAAGGTTTTGTGCTGGCCACAACAGATTTTTTTATTTTGGAGAAATTTCCAACGTATGGAAAATCGATGGAAGTAAAGAATGTGCTTCCAGGAAATTTAGTTTTAATTAAGGGGAAATGAATAAGTTGAATTCGATTCTACTTCAATCAAGTTTCCTTTTCATTTGACTGTTCATTTTCTTTATGTAATATATGACTTTTAAAACCACTTCGTGAAGCAAACCGCAGAAATTCTAATTGTTTTAGTAAATTTTACTGAAATACAGATCACAGTGCCTTCCATTCGAAAATGGTATAACCGATTATGTTGAAGGATTAATTATTATAAGACCTCAACTTATAAGATATTGATACTTCTGATGTCAAAACCAAACAGAAGTAAAACATTTTGCTTCGAGAGAGAGATTATGTCTTAAATATACTCTTCAAAGTTACATTATTTTAACATTTCAGTTGTCTATTATAATTAGTTTATAATAACTGTTTTACATTTGTCAATTTTTCCGTCAATCTTAAGAGCTTGACCAAGCTCAATAAGTTGAACATAAAATTACTTCCTTAAGTAGTTCCAGGGGTGTGGTTCACGTAGAACATTTGTTCTGTTTTTTATAAAAGTTTTGTATAATTTATTTTATTTATTTTTTTATCTTTTGACGAAATCCATGTGCTTTATGTTGCACTTACGTTTTCATTTTTTTGCCATGTATCTAAAATTTTCTTAATTCTCATCTCCTGAGGAAGGCTCATGTGGAGCTCGAACCGGTCGACCCGAGAATTTAAAATAAAATTTTGTGACTGCAATCCAGAAATTTTTATTACCTCATAAAATTGTAGAATATATTTACCAATTTCTAGCCTAAACAGTTTATCATTTAATGGAAAGTCAATATACCCCACATTTAGATAAAAACTTTAAAATTTTCAAAATTCTAATTTTTATGTATCTAGATACTTCTCAATGCGCTGATTCCAAATTTTGAAACCGCAGGTCAATATCTCGTTTCGTTCTCGAGATATTTAGATTTAAAGTTTTGCTCAAAACTGCCCATTTTTGGGTATTAACCCAAAAATGGGTCGAGATATGAATTTGGTGACCATTCGATTCTACGGGCAAAAATATATAAGTATAGCAATTTTCATCATTTTTGTCCAACCGATTCTTTTTTTATGAATAAAAGCTTGAAAACCCCTGAAAATAGCCAAAATCTGAAAAAATCGTAAGGGGTACCCCTTACGATTTTTGCGATTTTTAACCATTTTCAGTTATTTTGCTTTAGAGACTGTATGCCGTGTTCAAAAATTATGAAAATTGGTATGCTTATGTAATTTTGTCCGTAGAATCGAATGGTGTTGTCACCAAATTCATATCTCGACCCATTTTTGGGTTATTACCCAAAATTGGGTAGTTTTGAGCAAAACTTTGAATCTAAATATCTCGAGAACGAAAAGAGATATCGACCTACGGTTTCAAAATTTGGAATCAGCGCATTGAGAAGTATCTAGATACATAAAAATTAGATTATTGAAAATTTTGAAGTTTTTATCTAAATGTGGGGTATGACTTTTGGGGCAATAATTCAAAAATGGGTAGAGATATAAACTTGGTAGTAATATTATATGATTGTAAAGAGAATGTTACGTAAGTGCACGCATTTTAGAGTATTTATATATGAGTATACATAATGTATATTTATGTGATAATTTTATTGGATTTATAGAATATTTTTCAAGGACCTTTCTGCATGGAATTTGTAAAAAATTGTATTATGTTCGTGTTACAATTTTCCTGTATATATAGAATCTTTTCCAATGAACTTTTGGTATTGGATTTGTACAAAATACATCAAATTAACGGAAGGTCTTGCGCTGGCAACAACAGATTTTATAAAAATTTTAGTATATAAAAGACGCAAAATATAAAAATAGTATAAAGAACTCATGGGGTCCGTGGCCGCGTGCCTGAGTGTCTGGTCGCAAACCTGGGGGAACTGGGTTCGATCCCGAAAGACGCCAAATATTTCCAATTTTAAATGGCACAAAAGTGACCCCTGTGGTGCACTCTCCACACCAGCTATGAGTGCCCGTGAGGTGACGCCTGGTAAAATATATCGTCATCATTACCGATGTCTACATGTGTTGTAGATAATGACACATCCAGAAATGGGTAATATGCCATGATGATATATATATAAAGAACTCATTTTATAAGAAATTTTTTCACACTTATCATTTAGAAAACTCGTACAGTAAATGTTAACGCGTGCGAAAAAAAAAACATCTTATAAAACTCGTACTTTAATATATTAATATGAGTGATGGAGACAAAAATTGTACCTAAATCTTATCATACCTCTCAGAAAAAACACCCACAAACATATTGATGGCCTAACTTGATTTCTAACCTCTAAGCTTGCAGATTACACAAATGATATTGCCGAGAAAAAGTATTTTATCAAATCTCCAAGTTAAATGTCCGTATTCCTAAAGCTGGTTCTAGACGCGACAAATCCCACTAAGATTTCATTTGTGAGATATCGCGGGACGAGAACACTTTCCTTGGCGGGAAAGAGAGGGCTTGCTGCAGACAGAGAAAGAAATTCGGATCGATGCAACGCGAAGTGAGCAACGCATCACTGTGCAAGATTGAAAAAAATAAATTGCCGTCTCATATTTGTAGGACACTTTCAAATATTAAATTACGCGAGTGTTTGCTAACAAGAACATCATGGATGGGAGATGTTAGGTGATGTTGATTAGTTGGATTCGTGTACACTGACAGCTGAGGCAGATGTATTTAATAAAGCACGCAATATCAGGATTAATGTAATTATGAAATGATCATTTTCTTTATTACGCTTATCTTGGTGAATATGTACTTCCTTTTTCATGAACAAAATTTAGAAAATGTTTCTTATATACAGAGTGCCAATTTTATCTATTCCCGCCTGAAATTTTAGCAATAGGCAAAACAGAATACATTTCATAAGCCACTTGGTAAATATTAATACTTTAAGGGCCAGTTGTACAATCAAGGGTTAAGGCAAGGGTTAGTAATTAACAGCTGGTTAGTCAAAAAATGTGTTGTACGATAACGGGTTAAGCGTAACCATGGCTCTTAACCAGAATATTTTTAACTTTTGATGAAATGAGGGGTTATTGAGTTAACAAAGTGTTAACGCATGACATTTGACGTTTGTTTAACTATTTGTAATGGCTTTTCGGCGACGTTTGGTAGTCGAATCTGATTCTGAAGATGAATTATTAGAAAATATGTTTTTAAGAAGTAGGAACTGATGCGATCACAACACAAGATAAGGTACCTAAATAAATTATTATATAAAGTGCCTGAAGTATTCTTGGTTATTGGGTAAAAGAAATAAGCAGGAATTCAGTCAATGTATAAAATTTTATTTAGTCAAAAACCGACGTTTCGCTTGCTGTGGAAGCTCCTTCAGGGCGAAAGACTAATATTTTTAAACAATTACTCGTTAAAAAATTATTTTAAAATATTCAGAAGGAAGCGAAACATCGGCTTTTGATTAAATAAAATTTTACACATTGACTGCATTCCTGCTTATTTCTTTATCCAATAACCAAGAATACTTCATGCACTTTATATAATAATTTATTTACCTTTTCTTGTGTTGTGATTGCATCAGTTTTTTTATTCTCTATTATATCTTTATACTGGGCGACAAAATCCACTAATTTTAAACAATCATCTAGTGTAAAATTAGGTGTTCTATTACGCTTAGTTTTTGATATTTTGTAATTTTAATTTTTATGAAAACTGACGTATATGTCAAAATTGCAATAAAATAAAATTTATGTTTTGTTTTATATAGTATAATTTGGAAAAACTGATCCAGTGTTAATTGACAGACTGCTAAGTAACCTTTAGAAAAATAGAAATGGTACAACTAATTGTGTTTTTTAACCAGTGGTTAGGTTAACTGTATGTTACGTAACCGTAGATACTAACTGTGTATTGTACAACTAGCCCTAAATCGAATAATCACAGTAATGTGAGTTGCCACGATGATGTCCGTAAAGATCCCATTAGATTTTGGTGTAAATCGGATAACCGGAAATGGCACTTTACCTGAAGCTCATAATGGTTTTTCTTCAAAAATACCATTAAATGCCATTTTTCACATTTTGTCATATAAAAAATAAGGATTATTGAATTTTCTACAGGAATATATTAATACTTTTTCTATATATTTTACAGATAAATTTAAAAATCTTTTTTACCTCCCGCTACCCTTGGTAAGGGAGGTATAGGGATCGTGCTAAAAATCTCATATCGAGATTTTAGTAAATGACCACGTTTTAAGGTCCCTAGAATCCATTTTTAACATTTTCACGATGATGTCTGTATGTGTATATGTGTGTGTGTGTGTGTGTGTGTGTGTGTGTATGTGTGTATGTGTATGTGTACGAATTTTGTTTGCACTCTAACTCAAATACTATCATTCAGAAAATTCTGAAACTTTGTATTTTCCCCGATTCTAATAGAAATAGATTTTGGTGTAAATCGGAAACGGAAATGGTACTTTACTTGAAGCTCATAATGATTTTTCTTCAAAAAATACCATAAAATGCCATTTTTTCGCATTTTGTCATATAAAAATTAAAGATTATTGAATTTTCTATAAGAATAGATTAATACTTCCCTGTTCCTATCTGTCATTGTGTTCGCATCTGTTATTCAGTGTTAAACCTAATTCTTTATTGTGATGTGTACGTTGTGTTTAATAAAAATGAGTTTAAAACCAGAAGATGTGTCTGGGGCAACTTTTTTGTTTGATAATATTGACGATCATTCGATTATTCAACTAAAATGATGGCTAGAGTGTAGAGTCTACGGCTGATGACAGGTCTTTGTTTGAACGTGGTAACCATAGCAACCTTGATTTCTATGCTTTGCCGTTAGAGGCGCTCGTGCAAATTGCAATTTTGTAAGTGTCTATTCCATTGTTACACAGTTCATATTTCAAATGAATGTAACTGACAGGTAAATATCACTGTCAAAAAAAATAATCCTTCAAATTAATAATAGTGACATTTTAAAAAGAAGATAGTAAATAAAGCAATAGTTATATGCAATGGAACATAATATAGTTTGTAGCATTAGTACAAACGTAGGTATGTATTTAAATTAATAAAAATTAAATAGCGGGAGGTTTTGTGTTGGCCACATCAGATTTTTAAAAAATGTGAAACGACGCATTTTGATTGTTTTTTGCGACGTCAATTTCCGAGGTTAGCAACATTGAATGTGAGACTGATATTATATTTAAACATAACCTAAAAAAATCTGTTGTGGCCAGCACAAGACCTTCCGTCAATTCCATGTATTTTGTACAAATCCCATACCAAAAGGTCCTTGGAACAGATTCTATATAATATCATGTAAAATCGAACACGAACACATACTATTTTTTACAAATTCCATACCAAAAGTTCATTTAAAAAGGTTCTATAAATCCAATAAAATTATAACATAAACTACACTAAGTAATGTCCTTCCATCTTCTCTTTGGCCTTTCTCTGCGTGTTACTTGCGAGCAACACTATGACATACCAATTTTAGATCCTATATACTTTTTTTCCATATTTGGTTTTGCACTTGCAACTGACATCTGTCAATTAAATTTTTTTTGAATAATTATGTCAGCTGTTTCCATGATAAATAACAAAGCTGACTAATTTTTGAAAATTAATTTCTTTATAATGCTTTAACTTTACATCTATTGAATATGAAGGAAAATGAATAATCAAACCATATAGAGAAGAATATTTTCTTTAATAAATATAATAACAAAATGTCAAAAAATAATATTTAACTGCGTTTTTTTAAGAAAAACTGTTAAAAACTTCAAATAAGGGTACTTCCGGTGGATCAATTATAACCAAAATCTAATCAACTCTTCATATGGATGTACAGTAGAGGAATACGAAAGAATTATAATTTTTAGAATTGTAGTATTGGAGTTATCGTCGGAGAAAAAATTGTCACACACGGACACACATACACACACACGCACACACACACACACACACACACACACACACACACACACACACACACGGACACACACACACGCATACATACAGACATCATCTTAAAAATAGTAAATTCGTATTGTAGGGACCCTAAAACGTGCTTATTCATTAAAAACTCACCACCAAATTTTTTGACCAAAGACAATACCTTCCTTACCTTAAGGTGACGGAAGGTAAAAAAATATTCCGTCCATTTTTAAAAATTTTCGATTTTAAATAAAATTTAATATGCAACTCGGCACTCGTTCTTATCACTCATATGATTATTTACATATTCTACATTCGTGATAAAAAAAAAAAAAAAAAAAAAATAGAAATTCAGAGCCTTGATACACAAATAACTATCATTTTACTGAATTTCTCTGAAACAAATAAAAAAAATCTGATGTGGCCAACACAAAACCTCCCGCTATTTAATTTTTATTAATTTAAATACATACCTACGTATTTACTAACGCTGCATACTGTTCCATTGCAGAAAACTATTGCTTTATTTACTATTTTCTTTTTAAAATGTCACTATTATTAATTTGAAGTGATAAGTTTTCTGACAGTGATATTTACTGTCAGTTACATTCATTTGAAAAATGAACTGTGTAACAAAGGAATAGTTTTTACCTTAGGCTTCGCGACTAATAAAAAAAATTATTTTTAAATTTATCTGTAAAATATATAGAAAAAGTATTAATGTATTTCTGTAGAAAATTCAATAATCTTTAATTCTCATAAGACATAAAATTCGAAAAAATGGCATTTAATGGTATTTTTTGAAGAAAAACCATTATGAGCTTCAAGTAAAGTACCATTTCCGTTTCCGATTTACACCAAAATCTAATGGCTTCTATTCCTATTAGAATAGGGTAAAAATACAAGGTTTCAGAATTTTCTGAATGATAGTATTTGAGTTAGATTGCAAACAAAATTCGTACACATACACACATACACACACACACATACTCACATACAGACATCATCGTGAAAATGTTAAAAATGGATTCTAGGGACCTTAAAACGTGGTCATTTACTAAAATCTCGATATTAGATTTTTAGCACGATCCTTACCTATACCTCCCTTACCAAGGGTAGCGGGAGGTAAAAATTCGCAATAATAAATGCAGTTTGTTTGAAGAGTACATTTTTAGTATACTGGTTTGAAAGTAAATTTATTTATTATTTACACTACACTACTAAACTCGTCTAATTTTGTGTAATGCATAAATTAATTTAATTCTGATATTTTTTGATGCAATAAGTTTTCGTTGATACGTTATTGAAAGTAGAAGGTGTATGTGTAGTTTTTTCTTGATCTTAATTTAAAAAGTAAGTAGGTACGCATTATTCTAATGTTATTTATGTCGACGGTTCATTAAGTTGTTACTTTTTCCTTCAATATGAAATTTCTCAATGCAACTACGACACATATTTACGTTCGTATTTTAATTCATAGTGTTTATAATCTCGATAACATCTTATTCGTGAAAATGGTCTCCACTTAAATATAATTTTCTCATTTCCATTTCATTTTGCGTTGCAAAAAAATGCAAGAAATGCGACTTTCTCATGTGTCAGTCTTAATGAATCTATTAATATTAATGAAGAATTTTATTCCATTTTACCGTTCAGCTGAGTTTGCATACCCAAATTCTTAAAACGTAGTTCAATACAAAAAACAGTCTAGCCGTCTGAATTTTTGATTTGAAAGCATTGGAGATTTTAAGATAGCCTGATATTCAACGAAAATATCGAACTTGGAAAACGTGGAGGACAATTACCATCCATCATCAAGCTACAGTAATCAAAATCACATTAAAACCATACATGAAAAAAAAAGCAAAATGTCAAGTAGATAATTATAATGGGATTGGTAGAGATTTCCAATAATGAACATAACGCCTTGGAAATTAATGTTGAAATTTTAGATAAAAAATTTGTTGTGGTGGCCAGCACAAAACCTCTCGCAATTTACAAATTAGGCTATATAAGTATTGTACATATTTAACATTTCTGATACACACAAAAACACATATCTTCTTCATATATTTTTATATTTTTTAATTCATTCTATTCACTCTTATTCTTCTAATGTTCGAGATTCTTCCAATTTATATAAAATATAATTTAAAAATTTTATCACGGCATATTACCCATTTCTGGGTGTGCCAGTATCTACAACACATGTAGACATCGGTAATGATGATATATTTTACCGTGTGGGCGTTTACCAGGCGTCACCTCACGGGCACTCTAGCTGGTGTGGAGAGTGCACCACTGGGGTCACTTTTGTGCCATTTAAAATTGGAAATATTTGGCGTCTGTCGGGATCGAACCCGGTTCCCCACACGGAACCCCATATTGGTGAAATTGGCAGTATTTCTGATCAGTATATGTAATATATGTATCTATAATTATAAATATTTAATTAATAATAAAATAAGAAATATTAAATGTACTTCCCAGAAAAAGTCTTCAATAATGTCTCTGGCTTCTTGACACTCACATTTATCTGTCAATTACAAACATTTTCCATGGGCTGCGAGATACATTTACAACTTATTATTTTATATATTTATATGTCTCTACTTTAACTCCATAGAAGATATAATAAAAATTTTAAATGTATCGGATAGAGATTTTTATATTCTTTAAAATAAAAATCTAATGTGACCAACACAAAACCTCCCGCTATTTAATTTTTACATACATACATACATAAAATCACGCGTTTCCCACTTAGTGGGTTAGCAAAAACCCGGAAACAATAGTAACAATAAGAAAAGGGATACGAGTAAGAGCTCAGCTGACTCACTTCACTCTTTAACAACATTTTTCTTTCGCCTTGTCCACAATCATTATAGCATTCATAAGAACATATTAAAGTGACTGATTTTCGGTAGCGAATAACCGCATCTAGACCACAATAATAGTTACGCAACAATCATCCTTCGACACACATTCCTATCCATTTTTCTTAATTTAAATAAATACTTACGTATTTACTAACGCTGCAAACTGTTCCACTGATAAAACTATTGATTTATTTACTATTTTCTTTTTAGAATGTCACTATTATTAATTTGAAGTGATTAATTTTTTGACAGTGACATTTACTGTCAGTTACATTCATTTGAAATATGAACTGTGTAACAACGGAATTGTGTTTATCTTAGGTTTCGCGACTAATAAAAAAAATTATTTTTAAATTTATCTGTAAAATATATAGAAAAAGTATTAATGTATTTCAGTAGAAAATTCAATAATCTTTAATTTTCATAAGACATAAAATGCGAAAAAATGGCATTTAATGGTATTTTTTGAAGAAAAACCATTATGAGCTTCTGGTAAAGTGCCATTTCCGGTTTTACCGATTTACACCAAAATCTAATGACTTCTTTTCATATTAGAATAGGGTATAAATACAAGGTTTCAGAATTTTCTGAATGATAGTATTTGAGTTAGAGCGAAGACAAAATCCATACACATACATACACACATACATACATATACACACACACACACACACACACACATACGTACATACATATACATACACACATACAGACATCATCGTGAAAATGTTAAAATTGGATTCTAGGGATCTTAAAACGTGGTCATTTACTAAAATCTCGATATGTGATTTTCAGCACGATCCCTATACCTCCCTTACCAAGAGTAGCGGGAGGTAAAAATAAATAAATATATCATCACGGCATATTACCCATTTCTGGGTGTGTCAGTATCTAAAACACATGTAGACATCGGTAATGATGATATATTTTACCGTGTGGGCACTTACCAGGCGTCACCTCACGGGCACTCATAGCTGGTGTGGAGAGTGCTCCGCAGGGGTCACTTTTGTACCATTTAAAATTGGAAATATTTGGCGTCTGTCGGGATCGAACCCGGTTCCCCTAGGTTCGCGAGCAGACACTCGGGCACGCGGCTACGGGACCCCATAAATAAGAAATATTAAATGTATTTCCCAGAAAAAGTCTTCAATATCAGTAGGTCTCTGATTTTTTGACAATCTGTCTCTATCTTTAACTCCATAGAAGATATAATAAAAATTTTAAATGTATCGGATAGAGATTTTTATATTCTTCAATATTAGTAATAACAGAAATTTTCAAAAAATAATATTTAGTAGATTTTTTTAAAGAAACTATTACTTCCGATTATCCAATTGTTACTAAAATCTAATCAGCTCTTCCCAGGAATGTCAGATGGAGGAAACTGTAGTTAAATATTTTTTAAGTCTTATAGTATTTGAGAAACCGTGGTTCCAACATCCACACACACATACACACACACACACGAAACATCATTGTAAAAATGTTACAATCGGATTATAGGGACCTTATGCTTATCCACTAAAATCAGGATATGCCATTTTTAACATGATTCCAATACCTCTCTTAGCGAGAGGTAAAAAGTTTGATAATATATTTAATATCTAAAATATAAGGGACTATTTTTTATTTATTCCTACTGTAAATATGAGGCTTAATATCCTTTTAAATTTAAATGCTTTGTTTTCGCCATTAAAAAATAAAAAATTGATTCTTAATTCCATTAGCAAACGTCACGGAAACTAAATATAATACTTATTTGTTTGCTAGAAACAAATAAAATATATCAAATTACAGGTAAACCCCTCAATTTTAGTAAAAGATTAAGTAGACAATTTCTTTAAGTTGTTTACATGGGAAGAGAAATACTTCCGCCATCTTTTATTCATACAATTTCATTATTAGTTTCACGATAATTTTCAGCCGAGTAGTTTTATGAAACATGAAATATTTGCTGCTTCCATTCGCAAATAATATTGATTGAATATTAGGTAATAGAAAACATGCATTACAAATGCTTGTACCTACCTACCATACACGTTTAGGATTATTTATAGGAGCTATATTTATTACATATTATTGGAAACATCGATTGATGATAAAAAATTTATTTTAGAGCGGTATTCTTGACATTGAATGAAATGTCAAAGTATTTATAAATCTATACTAGAAAAAGAATTCACTACAAATATAGCTTTTTAATAATATAGTTACGAGCAAAAGTTTGGAGCTACACATATTTTATTTCTTTTAAAAGAATATTTATTTTTATAATACATTTATATAGTAACAACTGTTAAGAATATTAATACCTTGTAATTAGTACAGTTACCATATTTTAAAATTTATGTTCATTGTATAGTGCGGGACGTGAAAGATAAGCTATGGAAAATATGTTAGCACAAATCATTGTCTAATACGAGGTGTGCAATTAAATAACAAGATTGATCTTACAACATTGGCAATGTATAAAATTACATAAAACAAATATTATAAAAGTAAAGGGGGGGATTAAAACTTCTAAGAAATATTTTGTTGAGGCTGATGCCTTTTTTAGAAACACTAACTAAAACTGTTTTGTTTTAAATAAATGTCTGTCCAAAGTGGAAGTGTTGAGCGCAGAATCGCGCATACCCTCTGTAATGTGTAACTTTTATTTTAATACATAATCAAATTCAATATTATTGTTGATTGATTTCAAGCCATAATAGATAATAAAATAAGTAATTATATTCATTAATAATAGAGTTTTTGTACGGTAAACAGAAAAACTAAAAATAACACACTATTTTAACTTTTAATTCTAGAATTAAAAAGTCACTAAATGTTAAATTTGACTTATAAAATATATTATTTTCAAATGTTTTCCTCGCTTATAAATGATACGTTTTAATAAATTATAATTAAACTGCCACTAAATCATCAAAATTATTCCAATTTTCAGGTTATACAAAAAATAGTGTATTTTGTTCGTTGTTCCAAGTATTGCAAGACTTGAATTCGTCTCATTTTTGCAAATTCTCTTCTCACAAGATAAAATGTTACTTTTAATTTTTATATTATATTATAATGTAGGTTCTTATCAGATTTTTTATCACAGCAAACAGGCCCTGATGGCCCCTTGTCAACGTTAACGTAGTTAGTGCAAAAACTCCCTGATATGTATACTACACAATAACTAAGTCAATAATCTAAGTCTACACTTCACGCCGTTAAAAGTAGTTAGAAAGTAACTCAAGGTAACTAAGTTACTTTTAATGAGTAACTAGTAAATAATTTAGTTCTTTCACCAAAGTAACTGGAACTTAAGTAACTTAGTTACTTTTTTTTGGAGGTAACTGTAACTAGTTACATTTTAAAAGTAACTTGCCCAGCTCTGGAAGCAATGCCTGCAGGCCTTTTCTGTTAGGTTGTTCATAAGCTTACCGCTTTTCTATAACTACATCTCAGCCCCGAATTTGATGCCTTTTAACGCAGAACTACAATTTGGGAATAAAAGCAAGTCATATGGCACTAGGTCAAATGAGTACGATTGATGTACCAACACGGTGTTTTTGTATTTCGTCAAAAATGTCTTGCCGGACAGGGCGTTTTGTTCCGGCGCGTTGTCTTCATGAAAAATCCATCACATTTCAGCCCCTTTTCTTCTCACCCATGCATGAAGGGTTATCAAAACCTTCTTGTAATATGCTTGGTTAACGAAATGCCCCTCAGGCACCCAGTCCATGTGAACAATCACTCGCATTTCGAAAAAAAAACTGTCAGTGCACAGCCGAGGCTCTAATCGTCTCCGATCTCTTTTCTTCCTTCTTTAAATCTTCTAAACTGCTCGAAAACTTCAGTACTAGATATACCCTCATCACCATAAACATTCTTCAACTATTCGTGCATTTCTGTAGCGGATTTTTTAAGTTTCACACAGAATTTTATATTGACACTAACATAATTCCGGTGGAGTACGAGAAAATAGTTAACTTCAATCAAAGGCTACTGCCGAACGGTTTGCCTAATTATCTTGAAATTTTAACAGTGGATGGAGGGAAGATGACAAATTATTATGACATAGTCTGCAATGTTGCCAAATTTACAAGGAAGCCGGAAAAAATAAATCTCGTTATTAATTGCCACACAACTGTATATTTTGTGAAAGCAAGCTTACTACGTTGCAACTAATAAAAATAAAAATGTAATATTTAATCACAAGATAATGCAACCTATCTTGCTATAATCACACGGATACAGTGCAAAATTGCGGTTGAAATCCGGTTGGCTTTATCAAATGCAACTTCTTATCTATTCTTAAAAGTCATGGGTGGCCATTCTTTAGAAAACTAAAACATTGTCTAATGTAATCTTCCTCATATGCACTAGTCATTCTTTCACGAATAATTTTTGGTTCATTGTTCTCTTTTGTTTAGAAGTTTTTGTACTTACAACCTCGGAATGGGGACTTATGAGTTTAGAATTTTACTGTTGACATCTACTGAGTTCTGTAGTAACCTCTTTAGACAAAGACGAGAAACTCAAAGAGAGAGATAGTTAAGTATTACTATGACCACTTAGAAAAATTTAAAAACATTATTAAATGGTATTAAGTTCCCTTGCATGTAACTATTTCTTTATTTCTTTTTTAAATGTCATCATTATTATTTTGAAATGATTAGTTTTTTGCAGTGACATTTATCTGTCAGTTACATACATTTGAAATATGAGCTGTGTAACAAAGGAATTGTGTTTATCTTTCATACATAGGCTCCTGGACTTATAAATTAGATTATTTTATAAATTTATATAGAAAATACATAGGAACTGTATGAATGCATATATGTAACAATAGTAATTTACTTAACAAGACCTGAAAGTGATACTTTACGTAAATATAAAAGATAGATATTTTTATTAACTAACCAGTGGCGTACGAAATAAATTTTCATATCCGTAAATTTTCGAGATATAACGCAAACTTATATTTTTTTAAATGCAACCCATATCTGATTTTAGTCTCATAAAAATCAATATTTTTTTCTCTTTTCAATGGTGTAAGGGTTATTATGTTTTATATTTGTTTTGCTACTCAGATTTAATTTTTCTCTTTATTTTCCTGAATTTTCTAATTATTTCCCAAAAAAAACATTATTATTTTTATTAATTATATTGTATTTGATCAACATAATTTGTTTCATGTCTTTATTACTTAATATTTTCATTCTAGACTCATAATTACAAATTACACTATGATGTGCCAAGGGCGAGCTGATACAAAATATTATAAAAATTAATTTGATACGAATTTTGAGCAAATATTTTTAAGGAAATAAATTATTTAAATACAAGGAGTATTTCCAAATAGAAATCTACCAATATTTTCAAAATAATTGTAAATTTAATACAAAATAAGGAATAAATAATAATTTTTTAAGGCAAAACAAATATAAAACATAATAACCCTTACATCGTTGAAAAGAGAAAAAAATATTTATTTTTTTGAGACTAAAATCAGATATGGGTTCCATTTAAAAAAAATATAAGTTTGTGTTATATCTCAAAAATTTACAGATATAAAAATTTATTTCGCACGCCACTGGTTAGTTAATAAAAATATCTATCTTTTATATTTGAAACTTTTTTCTCAATTATTAATAGTTTAGAAGTTATTTGAAAAAGAAAAAATCAACAATATTCAGTTTTTCGTCATTATCTAGTGCCCTATGAGAATTTTTGGAAAAATAAAAGCACATCTGAGTTGGCCTCTCAAAGCCGCATAAAAAGTTCCATTTAACCGACATCGTATTTCTTATAGTTCTCGAGATCCCAATGGTGGCACCTCTAAATGGGACACACTGTAGATAACATAAAAACCTGCCCCCGTACCATCTGCAAATATTTCTTGAAATATAAATGTCTTGTTGATATATTTAATGACTATGATAATTAAAATAATTAATGATATTTCGTATACGCGAAACAGCCGCGGTATGTATATAAATAGAATAAATTACAATTTTATTAGTAACATTGTCGTCGAAATAAGAGTCATTAGAATTCGTTAGCATCAAAATTGAACTTTCAAATTTCGTGGCTGTGTCACGGTTCAGTTAAATATTTATAAATGTCATAGAAAACGGAATTAACCGAGGTAATAGCAATAGCGTTTAATAATAACCGAATTCGAATCAATGAATCGACGTTACATTTCATGGATTCATTTATTTTTAAAACTGTCAACTTCAGGCTATTATTTCCGAACTTTGTAAACTTCCCCCAACAAAATAAAAAATGTAAATCGTTTATTCAAATAGGACGAAATATTTTGTGATCGATTTAGTAATTTTAAATATAGAAGAACTTCCCAGATACTGAATTCAGATTTAGGAATGTTATAAAAGTTTAAAATTACATTGTAATAGCTTTCTTTCTATAGGAATGTCTGCAAAATTTTGTATTTATTATTATTATTTACAGGGAGTTTCAACATAAGTGTAAAAAAATTTAAAGGCATATAGTACTGACCAAATTGAGTGAAAAGCCTAATCTTCATGGGTCCGAGCTTCAATAGTTTCCGAGATATGAGGCAGTGAAAAATGAGTTTTTACTGGATTGGGATTCTATCTTAAAAACTATAAGAGTTACGACTTTAATTAAATAAGACTTTTTGTTTTCCTTTCAGGGGTCATCTTAGATGTGCTTTTTTTGAAAATCAAATAATTGTACTAAGTTAAATGTTGTGGGGTCCCGTGGCCGCGTGCCTGAGTGTCTGGTCGCGAACCTGGGGGAACCGGGTTCGATCCCGACAGACGCCAAATATTTCCAATTTTAAATGGCACAAAAGTGACCCCTGTGGTGCACTCTCCACGCCAGCTATGAGTGCCCATGAGGTGACGCCTGGTAAGCGCCCACACGGTAAAATATATCGTCATCATTACCGATGTGTTGTAGATACTGACACACCCATAAATGGGTAATATGCCGTGATGATATATTTATTTATTTATTCATTTATTTATTTATTTAAGTTAAATGTTGGCCAATATTTAATTTTCATATAACTTCGTAACTATTAGAAATTGAGAAAAATGTTTCATATAAAATTTTATTGTTTTTACCTTCCGTCACCTTTAGGTAAGGAAGGTGTTGTCTTTGGTCAAAAAATGCGGTGGTGAGTTTTTAATGAATAAGCAAGTTTTAGGATCCCTACAATACGAATTTACTATTTTTAAGATGATGTCTGTATGTATGTATGTGTGTGTGTGTGTCCGTGTATGTGCGTGTCCGTGTGTGTGTGTGTCCGTGTGTGTGTGTGTGTGTGTGTGTATGTGTGTCCGTGTGTGACAAATTTTTCTCCGACGATAACTCCAATACTACAATTCTAAAAATTATAATTCTTTCGTATCCTCTTCTGTACATCCATATGATGAGTTGATTATATTTTGGTTATAATTGATCCACCGGAAGTACCCTTATTTGAAGTTTATAACAGTTTTTCTTAAAAAAACGCAGTTAAATATTATTTTTTGACATTTTATTATTATATATATATTAAAGAAAATACTCTTCTCTATACAGTTTGATTATAGATTTTCCTTCATATTCAATAGATGTAGATTTAAAGCATTATAAAGAAATTAATTTTCAAAAATTAGTCAGCTTTGCTATTTATCATGGAAACAGCTGATGTATTCAAAAAATTCTAATTGACAGATGTCAGTTGCAAGTGCAAATCCAAATATGGAAAGTATAGGATCAAAAATTTGTATGTCATAGTGTTCCTCGCAAGTGACATGCAGAGAAATGCCAAAGAGAAGATGGAAGGACTGTATCGCAGAAGACTTGAGAAAGGAAGGACTGTGTGAAGAAGATGCGTTGGACAGGAATGACTGGAAGAGAAGAGGAACAGTGACCCCTAATAAAATAGAAGAAAGCTGAAGAAGAAAGAAGGAAGTGTCAAGTGTATTTTACTTAGTGTATGTTTATGTTATAATTTTATTGGACTTATAGAACCTTTTCAAATGAACTTTTGGTATGGAATTTGCAAAAAATAGTATGTGTTCGTGTTCGATTTTACATGATATTATATAGAATCTGTTCCAAGAATCTTTTGGTATGGGATTTGTACAAAATACGTCGAATTGACGGAAGGTCTTGTGCTGGCCACAACAGATTTTTTTTTATAGTCTATTTATTGACAGACAACATTTTGTTCGATCAGTATCATTGCCAATTTTCTTCGATTTTTCATTTATCTCGGAAACAGTTGAAGATCAGACCTTTGTTGATTAAGCTTTTTTACTCATTTATGTCAGTACCATATGCCCTTAATTTTTACACTTTTTTGAAACAGCCTGTATATACCTGTATATATAGGCTTTTTGAAAAATATGATATCGGATTATTAGGATACTGAGAAATAAATATTTGAAACCACCGTATTCCGTATAAAATTTGAAATTTGATCGTAAAATTGTTGGTGCTGTTTTTGCTTAACATTTACAGCGTGCAGTTTATTAAAATTTATAGCAGATAAAGTAGAATTAGCTTTTACCAATTTGAAGATAAAATAAGATTTACATCATTTATATTAAAGCTACGGTAGGTTTTATTTCTCAATACATGAACGAGGTGAGTTTACATTAGGAAATAAACATAAAACTGTGATAAAATACTCACATTAAACATCTATTGCACCTTTAACTTTACGCAGATTTTATCGAAATATACGGTCGTTATCCATTATCCATTATGCTGTAAAAATGCAACAAATATACCCATAGTTATAAAGTACAGACATAAAAACTGCACAATCATATAAAAGGATCGATCGAGATTTACATATTATCGTTAAAGATAGACATTCTTTTACGAATTCTGAATGCTAAACTTATGTACAGAATTTGTGAAATTTAGAACATTTTTTTTTGCATTATTTATTTATTTCGCTTATAAGAATTTGTACAAATTTTACAACGTAATAGTTTATTATGCAACGAGTTTATAATGATAGCTATTAATACACGAGCATGAAGTTTACGATACGAGCCATAGCGAGTATTTTGTAATTCACTAGAAATTAATTTAGGCCTAGTTGCATTAAACGTTGTTAGCTTTGACAATGCTTATTTCTTATTTTCCAGTGTATTTTTGAAACGTTTCTGTGGTTGTAGTTAAAACACATAATCAGCTAATGATTAATAATAACAGGGGTCTAAGATTAAATTATAACTAAAACTAATAAAATTATCCATTGTAACATGATGAAATTCAGCGGCATTATTTTTATTTGGCACTTAGACAGTCGGTCAATTTTAACCTCTCGCTAAGAGACGTATTGGATTCATGCTAAAATTCGCATATCCAGATTTTATTGAATAAGCACGATTTAAGGTCCCTACAATCCGATTATAACATTTTTTAAATGATGACTGTGTGTGTGTGGATGTGTGTATGTGTGTGTGTATGTATGTCTGGATGTTGTAGACACGATTCCTCAAAAACTATAAGACTTAAAAAATATTTAACTGCAGTTTCCTGAATCTGACATTCCTGGGAAGAGCTGAAAAGCTTTTGGTAACAATTCAACAACCGGAAGTAGTCGTTTCTTAGAAAAATTCCTCTAAATATAATTTTTTGGGAGTTTTTTTTATTAAATATTGAAGAACATAAAATTCTCCATCTAATACACTTAAAATTTTTATTATATCTTGTATAGATTTAGAGATAAAGCCACTATAATTTATAGAGTACTAATCGCAGAGGCTAAGGCACTAAGGAAACCAGTTGACAAATTCCAATGTTTATAATATAGTTTGTAAATGACACATGTCATTGTCAAATATCAACAATTTTAGTGACATTCTGATAGATTTTTCTGGGAAGCATATTTAATTTTTCTTATTGTTTTATTTATTAAATATTTGAAATTATAGGTAAAATTGTGGTAAAATGCATATATCCATCAGAAATACCGCCAGTCTGGTTAATGAATTGGAAGAATCTGTGACATTTAGGAACTTCCTCATACAATGAAAAATATATATAATTAGAATTATATGTGTGCAGAAGACATGTTAAATACAATAAAAAACAATATTTGGGTAAAGTTCTGTAATATTTTGTTATAAAACGACAGTTCGACAGCGAAGTGCAATACAATACTTATATAGCCTAATATGGAAGTGGCGAGAGGTCTTGTGCTGGCCACAACAGATTTTTTTTCACATTTTTATGTCAATTTTCCCTGAAGAAGGCACCAGTTCATGGTGCCGAAACGTTGGGTTTTAATAAAAAATGCAGAACTTAAACTAAAAAGGTAGTATTATTCCAATTATTAATATGAGTTCTGAAAGATATTTAATAATTAATTTTAAGATTAATGAATAAGTAATTTTATTAGTTTTAGTCACAATATCCCTGAAAATATTGTGAAAGATGCTGAGAAGCTTTTAAGAAGTGAAAGGAAAGAATGAAAGCAACTACTTTAAAAATAAAATTCTAAAAAATATGAAGCACTTTTCTTATTTTCAATAACTCAAGCGTGACCTTCATATATAAGTATAAAACATATTTCGAATAACCCCCAACATCATCAATTTTACACCAGCATCATCATTCATTTACCCCACACAATCCTACTACACTACCTACATGCTATGCTACTATGTGTGTGGATCGATGCCTGAGCTACGTGCACCGTCCGTGTCGCTCGGACGTCAGCTTTCAGCTTCAGCTTTAGCTTTCAGCCTGAGGCTTCAGGTGTAGCGGTAGCGGTGTAGGTAAGGCCGAGAGGTAAGGTGAGGATGATAGTAGGCTATGGCGCGACGGCGCGCTGCACAGGCAACGGCCTTGACGCCGGAGGGTCACGCGCCGACCTTGACTCACTGGTGACGTCACGGCACGACCTGCCTGGAACGGGCGGAGAGGGGGAAGGGGTAGTAGATGGGGTACTACTAAATGTGTGTGGAATGATATTTATTATGCATTTCAATTTCTGTAAGAGGGTTTGTCCTAGCTTTTATAAATGAGTACACAAAACATACTCTTCATATTTCCGCAATATTTTTAATGTTATAGCGCTATAATTCGTTTCAGATCATGAGTTAATTATGTTAAAACTAGACCTTAAAACTATATTTATTTCCGTCAATGGGGGATTACATCATTTTTTTTTTATAATTTCATCTGAAAATATTAGGAAAACTAAGACTATTGATGAAAATCCGGTGAAAAAATTCCTATTAATAAGCGAGTTATGGTTTCCCGAATTTTGAAAAGATTGACGTGACGTCACATTTATGTGTTTTTATATCAAACTGTTTTCATCATGGACCTAAATGTTCTTGAAATATATGCTATTTTAAGTTATATTTACATAAAAATAAATGAATATTATAACACTGTATAAGTCTACATACTTTATAATTACAGGTGTATTTAAATTATTAAGTTTAATGCAAGAAATTTATTTTAAAATAAAAACTGTTTGAAAACTGCTGTACAGGAATGTTAGCCCCTCCTGTCGAATTTGAATTTCTTAACTTCCATTGGTAGTAATCCCCACCTCCTAACATGCTATTTGTAATACATGTATAGGTGGTCTCTCAGTCGCCAATCAAAATATTTTCATATTAGTGTCGAAGCGCTATAACAAAAAACCCTTTATTTCCGAAATATCTCAATTATACCATTTCATTGTTTTATTAATATTCGTTATTCAGCATATACATTCGTATTTTTTTGCTATTTTCCTTTAATTCGATTGAGCCGTAATCCCCCATTCTATGTATATTGGAAATGATTCTATATATCCAATAAAATTATAACACAAACATATACTATGTAAATTGCACTGTTAAGAAGAATACGAAAGAATTATAATTTTTAGAATTGTAGGATTGGAGTTATCAAAGACGAAAAAATTGATACACACACACACACACATACATACAGAGATCATCGTAATAATAATAAAATCATATACTAAGGACCCTAAAACGTGCTTATTCATTAAAAACTCCACCGAACCTTAGGTAAAAAATCTGATGTGGCCAACACATGACCTCCCGCCAATTCCATGTTTAAAGTAGCAGTGAGCTTTAAGTAAAGTATCATTTCCGGTTAATCGTTTGTAAATAAAATCTAATTTGTTGTCCAATAAATAGAAAAGTCTGTAATACGAAATTTTGGATTGTTTTATTGTTTTTCCTCAAAAATCTGTTAGAGCTCCAAATTAAGTACTACATCCGATTTATCATATATGGTTAAAATCTAATATATTGTTTCAAATTATATATTCTTATAAAAATCAGCATCATCTTCTAGATGCTCTAAAACGCAATCTTTGTAAATTCTTCGCCGTACATGATCCATTTCGTAAATGTGTAGTTGTAAATTAATATTAATTTATAGTGCTGCAAAAATAGCAATTAGCAAATTTAAATCAGATCATTCTGTACATCTAACATTTATGTATGATGGAAAATATATTATTTTTACAAACCTTAATTAAATATTTTAATATTATATTCTCCTTAACACGGTTTCATTATTAATTTTAATATAATTGCTTCCTGTCAGTGACATTTGTTTAAATATGTCAAAACTGTCATTAAAATTATGTTTTTGTTTGACGCATAGGTTAGGTGATACATGAAAATAAATTATATTATATATTCATATTTAAAGTTATTTAGAGATATTTACTAAATGTTATTATCGTAGAATTGAAGATTGTACCATTAATCAATTTTAATTAGTAAAAGTTGCTAAAAAATAATATTCAATGAATTTTTTACAAGAAAAACTTTTAAAAGCTTGTATAAATGATACTTCTGGTTATCCGATATATACTAAAAAATAATGAGCACTTCCTATGTAAGTATAGAATGGGTATACAAAATTTCAAATTTTTCTGATTGATAGTATTTGAGTAATCGTGTCCACAAGATCCACACACTCGGGCACACACACGGACACACACACAGACACACAGCCACACATACACACATACACACATACATACCTACAGACATCATTGTAAAAATGTTAAAATCGGATTCTGGGGACATCAAAACGTGCTTATTCAATAAAATCTCTATATGCGATTTTTAGCACGATCCCTATACCTCCCTTACCTAGGGTAGCGGGAGGTAAAAATTGTAAAATTCGAAAGTATCACGAAATATCCATTTTAGTAAATTTACGTTATCTAATGTGACGTCAAAGTTCATACAGTTTATTTAATTATTTAGAAAATAACAAATTATCATTATTTTTATTACTATAAAAAATACTGCATAAAATTTCATTTAATACTTTTTTGAAATATGTGAAACTGGCTCATAAGCAAAACTAAAGTATGTGTATTATTTTTATATCAATTTAACAATAAAAATAAACGTTCAATAAAAATTCCAATGGATACCAATATATTAGATTATAGGACAATACAAACAATATAGCAATGTATTAAAGTAATTACAAATTGTAAATTGAATTGTGGTAGATTTCATTTGTAAGTGGACTATTTGATAATTAAAAAAAGCCATTATTGGTAATTATCAATCAGGTAAAAAATGTATAACACAATTTGTATTATTGACACATAATAAATAATAAAGTAAAGCAAGGTTAGTGTCATATAGTAATTACATAAATTTAATTTTAATTTCATTTGTACATGAACTATTTTAGTTTGAAGTAAGTGCAATAAATTCGGAGTAAAAGTGTCATTGTGTGTCTCACATGCAATGGGGAAGTTTAGCATGGTAAAAATTCTACAGAACATATTATTTTCTCACAAATATAACACAAATGACTGCTGAAATTGAAATTAAAAATTAAAATTATTGCTCCATTTATTTATAATTAATATTTTTTGAGTAAGCTCTAAGTACGTCACAAGTCAGTTATGCGCAAACTCAGACAGAACGGTGAAAGCGAATCACTTGAATGTGGGTCGAAAAACACCTCAGTCTCAAGTGACTGGTAACCGTCGTAACCGCGTGCGTCAGTGTATAAGCGACATACGTTGTACCAAGCCTCTACCGACGTCATCACAGCTTAAAATCGGCTTTTCCGGAAAATCTGGGCATTTTTGAAAAAAATAAAACATGTTACATCATTTTTCAAGTCATTTCCCATGGTATAAAAGAATAAAAAAAAATCGCTAAACTTCCCCATTGTCCGACATACTCGCCACACAAAGTATCACTTTTACTACTAATACTCGTAACACAATATACTATTGCAAGAGCCCTATTATTAGCAGAAATGTAACAGGCATTCACTATGAACTGCGAATGTACCATTAGAAATTGCAAGTGCGGTTAATGCATTTAAGTAATTCAATTTCAATTTTGTTTATGGCTACACAATGCACCATTATGATGAAATCTAGATAGCTTTGAAACAACAAACTGTCGTTTCATAGCTTACTATTCTTTATTTATTCAATTTCTCATTAACAACTGAAAATCTATCTTTTTATTATTTGTGTACACTGTTCTTCTTTTTTATTATTATTAAATATAATCAATGATTTAAAAAATGTAAATTGAACTTTGAACTTTTCAGACAATATAAATTTATGAATAAAAATATTTGCTGGTCAAACAGGTGGAATGATTTATAAAGTATTAATTATAAATATGTTTTATTTATTGTCATATGTGTAGCATATGTAAATTATCGAGGGACATATTAAATAATTGTGAGTAATGTTTTATGAACTATTTAGCATAAATTAACGAAAATGAGAGATAAACACGGTATTTATTATATAAATCACAAAAGATATGTTTTTAATGTGACTTTCTCTGTAGCATAAAGGTTGGTTTATGTACTTCTTAGGGCAAATCACCAATAAGAGCAGGCCGGTAATGTCACTTTTGTAAAATCGACATGTCTTTCTTTATCATAAATATATCTACAGTAAAATTTTTGAAAGAAGTCCGATCAAGGCCATCTACGAATTGCATCTATGAATTAAGATTTTATGCTGTCAAATTTAGTAGTGTCGTTTACATAGTTTTTATGAGGTACACAAGATATTATGTACCCTCATAAAAACTAAGTAAAAGACACTACTAAATTTGACAGCACAAAATCTTAATTCATAGATACAATTCCTAGATGGCCTTGATCGGACTTCTTTCAAAAATTTTACTGTATATTGTTCAATTCACTGTATTAGTTACAAAATTTTGAACTGTGACGAGAATGGTCAGTTTTATAGGCCTCCAGTTCTTGTAGAAAACAAGTTAAACAAATATAACTAAAGAAAAAACCCCTTAACCTTAACAATAAATTTAAAAACTATATACGTATTTTGAGAACTAAGTTCTCATCATCAGTAGAAACTACAAAGTAAAAACAGAGAAGTTAAGATTACTCAGCATGTAAACCATGCCAGAGGTCAAAACAGCTCTGAGGAATAAGAGAGAGAACACGGGTTATATAGGGACAGGAGACATAGGTGAGTGGATACCTAATTGGGTAACTAAGATTAAACAGAGTAACTGTCTTATATTAACTCATATAATTTAGAATTTGGGATGGGACCTAGGTCCGCGTTCATCAATTTATCTTTAAATTTATGTATTATCAAACTCTCATGTGCGTCTAAATATCTATTATTATCAACTTGTTTCAATAATTTTATATTAGAATTGTCAATTTTATGATTATTAATAAACATATGTTGTGCTACGCTAGATTTATCAGGATTACCGCTTTTTAAATGTTAGAAATGTTCTTTAAACCGAGTATCAATTTGTCTTTTAGTTTGCCCGATATAAACTTTATTACAATCTTTACAGTCAATTTTATAAACACCGGATTTTTTATTATTATCTATTTTATCTTTAGGGTTACCTAATAGTGATTTAATGGTGTTATTTGATTTATAAGTTACCGTTAAATTTTGATTTTTAAAAATTTTGTTTAAACCTTTGGTGGCATTATCAAATGATAATGTTATATATTTATTATTTTTATTATTAGTTGGCGTTAAAGTTGTGAAATCTAATACGGATTGACGATTTTTAAATTTATGGACTAGTTTATCTATAATTTTAACCGGGAATCCATTATATTTAGATATATTTTTTAAATATATTTCAATTCATTTTCAAAACGTGTTTTGTTTAACGGAAATTTGGTCAGTCTATTAATTAAAAAGTTAAACGCTGCTAATTTATGTTGCCAAAAATGATTCTCGGATTTACTATCTATGGGGTCAGTTTTACCATGGATTAAGCGCTGTACATTTACATAAATAACACTCTATATTGTTCTCACAAGCATTTCATAGTTTACCTTTTCAAAGCAGTATACTTTATCTTCCATTTCAAATGTTATATTCTGTTCTTTTGTTGTCTGATTTTGCTTTATTGCCATATATTTGGTTTTAGGTTCGTTTATGGACCGTCCGTATTTCTATTCTGCATTATTCAAATCTGTGAAACTGGACATTCTGCATTATAGCATAGCTATCACTACAAATGAGCAATAATAATAAAATTTCAAATTCGATTTTAAAGGTTACTAAACCTGTGAATCCGTTTAACGATTTATGTGTAACAGGGGACTAGAATTTAATTATCTACAAATTTATTTGACACATTTTTGCCTAAAATTAATTGGGAACTTTTACGCGAGTAAAAACTGATTTCCTATGTTAAACGCCTATATGCCCGCTTTTTAATTAATACTCTGTATAATAATATAGGTAATCAGTTTCATTTTGGTTAAAATTGGTATTGGTTATATTTTGCTAGTTTAACATTTTTCGGATATTTTTTTTCTTTCCCAGATCGCTTTTGCTGAAACTACAAGTTTTCCATGCGGATAATATGTCCAGTGCTGTTTCGTCCTTTGCTGTTTTGTCAAATACTTGAACAATTATTGGTATGTGAATTATATATTTTTATTTTTACAATAATGCGAGGCGTCTCGACTTGAATCGAATCAATAAATAAACATCATCCCACAAGCAGTCAAAACTGTAGATGAGTTTATGTTAAATAATTTTCTTGAAATACATGGTCAATATGGTGTTGTATAAAGTAATCTTTAGTCGTTTGTCAAATTTGAATAAAAAAAGAAGTATATATTGCGTGAGAAAAAGAAAATGAAAAATTTTCTAGATGTAATTAAATTGAGACGAATAGTGAATAAGAATTACAATATAGTACACATTTTTTTTAATCTGTACACAATGGGGTATTCCGGTGATATGGAATTAATGCAAAATAATAACTTTTTTCTATAGTTTCCATCTTCATACATATAATAGAAAAATATAATAAAACATGTTTAATAAAAAGTTTTAATTCATAATTTAATGTTACAAAATTGGAATTTTTACAGCTCTAGAAACGTCCTTGAAATATGTGACGTCAAGTTGATAATCTGTTGCTCAAGTAAATATTTTCGTTTAAAAACACAGATGGTGCCAGTAGTTAACATGCGCGGGTGTATTTCTTGTTTGACATTTCGTCCACTTTATAATTATTATTTGAATTGCGATGAAATTTTTTAAAATTCATATCTCATGTGATGCATACATTTTCTTACTCAAAGTTAGATATTCAGAGTCCTACTGGTCTGTACTAATGCAAAAATATATTTTTAAAAAAGAATAAATTAAAAAATATATTAATAACAGATGTAGTTAGAATTTTTGTATGTGTGTGTACCAGAAATGTTAATAAATACAATATGTACTTATATAGCCTAATATGGGAATGGTGAGAGGTATTGTGCTGGCCACAACAGATTTTTCTATTTTGGCTTTCATTTACATTATTTTTTTATGAAAATAGTTACGGGGAATTTTTGTAAAATAATTTATTTTTAATATTTTGTTATAATAGGACGCTTTTACATCAGCAAAAATATTTTTTGCCCTCCTGAAGTGTAATGGGTACTTTACAATTGTATACACAGCAAGTGAAACCTACATTTTACGCTTACTGTGTTGTAATTTGTCTAACTATGCGGTAAAATAATCAAAATATACTGGACGTTTATGGGCATTTAGAAAAGAAATCATCTTTACTATAATAAAGTTCATGTAAAAAAGTACTACCTACTTAAGTTATTTTCTTACTTTAACATTTCCTATATTTAAAATTAATTTATATAAACCAAAATCACGGCAGCGACATCTGTCATTATTGTAAAAAACCGCCGTTACCGACATAGTCACCGATCGATATACCTGTCAAATACGCGAGCATTGCTGAAATGTCAAATATCGACACCTACCTATTATTTATTACGAAGAAAACATGAGCAAATAAATATATTATCAGTCATAAACAACGTCTATTATTACAGATAAATTTTTGCTAGAAGAAGTACTGTAATGAAGGTAAGTAAAATCAAATTTGGAAATTGACTTAACCCCAGTATTTTAAACTAACCCTTTTCAGAAGTACAACCTATCTCATTGAAAAAAGTGATTTTCATTATCGTCGGCCAAAAAAATTTGATACAATTTTCGTGCGTGAAGTATTTTACACGCACTCAAATGTAAATAACTATTAATTATGTTAATCAATTTCAAATAAAAATTAATTAATATTTTATATAAAAACTACATTTGAATCAATATGCCAAATTTCAATTCTTATTTATTAATAGAAGCTGAGATCTTTTACTTTTTTATTAATTACTATAAACAATATAAATAAATCGAAAAAATAGCATTTAAATTATTCACAAAGCCTATGGTTACAACATATTAAAACTTAAAAAATTTCCATTCATACATATTGATATTAGAAATGAATGAAGTTGACATTTCCTCAAACGGAATAAAAATGGGAGTAGGTAATTTTTCATATACTGTCATTATTATAAAAATTAGTATAATTACACAGAAATGTATAGTCCATAATTGAAATTGTGTTTCTTGTACCATAATTTTAATTGAGTTTCAAACTGAACTGCCGATAATAATGAATTTCCAATTTGGAAACTTTTATTTCCGCGTTTTAATTGATATAGATGGTGTTTTTCGTAATTCCCGCGCAATTTTTCATATTTCACTTACGTTTGTTTGTTATTGATGCGCCGCTGTTTTTGCACAAGGAAATGAATGCGTCCACGGCAACCTTTGACGCGAAACTGTGTGTTGTGCATCGGAAAGTCAAAAGAACGATTTTTTTTAACAGCGGAAATCCGACATCCTACGAGCTCATAATGTTTGTCCTACTTTTTCCTAGAAAACAAAATAAGGTCACGAAATCGGCTTGGCATTAATTAAAATACGGAATTTTATTTTTAACCCACCCAGATAACCTAAATTTGAATATGTTGAAAGCTAGATTACAGACTTATAACAATATACAACGCAGAAACTAAATTAATTGTTTATGTTTGTGTCAAGCATTTATCATCATATTAATATTTAATAAACAAAGAATTAAGGCTCAAATCCCTCTTCGAACTGTCGAAAAATAACACAGTTATTTTTCTTTCATAACTTGGTTAGAACAGTCTGATAATAAATATCATTAAACACAAGTAAAATTGTCTGTAAAACAAAAGATATTTGTGCTTATACAAGTTGTTTTATGTTCTCAAAATGATTTATTTTCTATACAGGTGTCTCTAAAAGATGGAGACATGGCTTAACCACAGATTTCTAAGGCTAAAATAAGACGAATTCTGTTTCAAAGTTCGAAAAAAAATAATAATTTTGCTTATAATAACAGAACGCTTTATTCGAATTGGAGAAATTTGGTTCCGGTTCCGGATAGTTTTGGTTTCGGATCCAAAAATATCCGGATATCCGGATAACTGAATGTTGAACTATCCGGATCTCGGATCCAAATCTCAGTATCGGATTTTGGATCCGGATCTGAGTATTGGATTTTGGATCCGGATCTGAGTATCGGATTTTGGATCCGAATCTGAGTATTGGATTTTGGATCCGGATCCGAATATGATTATGCGTATCGGATTTTAGACATGGAAAAACAATCCCTTTTATGTGAAACACGTGCACGATATAAATAAATAGGTATTTCGACACTTGCAACCTGTAACCAGTATTTCTCAAATTTAATCTTAATCTCGTTTTCTTTGAAGTATTTGTTGTAACGAATTGTTAAAATTTTAGAACCACATAATTCATTATTCTAAGAAATATCCTTCTCGTATTTGCACACTTTAGTGACGATTTCAAATAATAGTAATTTACGTAACAAGACCTGAAAGTGATACTTTACTGGGTGAGCAAGCATATTTGCGAGCTTTGGAAGCTTGTGAGCCCAGTATAGACACTTTCAGGTCATGTTGGGTACAATATTTTTGCGATCCTGAAAAAAGAATAAAAAAAGTATTATTTTATTTTTTACGAGCAAATAAAAAATAAATAAACAACTGATCTCCATGGAAACATTTAGCTTTACCGGTCCCGGGATCGGTAAAGTACTTTCCGATCCCTTATAGACAACTTTCCGAGCTAGCTCAGCAAAGAAGGACTTTCCGGTCTAAATAGTGATCAGAAAGAGCTCATTTTCTGGGCGATCGCGAAAAAAATATATTACCTATCAACGCCAACTTCGTAAAGGTTAACTACTTATATTATCCCGCCCTCATTTTTCAGAGAAATTAAAGTTTTTTGCAGTTTATTTTTCAAATATAATTAGATGAAACCTGATGTGTAAAATTGCTCTCTCAAGGATAAAATAATATTGTCCTCTTCACTTTATTATTTAATTAACTTTATGATTGAATTTAATTTAATAATTACGCCAATTTTATCATTTAATTGTTTATATACCTACCACCAACAACTTTCGGTTTTTTTATAGGGTGTTAAAAAAACTTACTCTGAATAGGCTGTGAATAAACAAACGTATGTCTTAATTTAAAAGTATTTAATTAAATCTTCATTTTCTGGCCTAGTGATACAAATAACTACTTATTTATTGCTCATAGGTAGAGATGCATTCGGGTCTTTGGTCTTTGAGGTTTGGATCGACTCGGCCCGAAAATAAAAATTACCGGCCCGATTTGAAGATCGACTCGACAAAAAAATTAGCTAGCCCGGCTCGAAAATTGACTCGAAATCGGGCCGGGCCGGGCCAAAGCTCGAAATTGGGTGCATCCGGCATTCCTAATGTTGATTTTTATGTTAAGGCGAAATGTTTAACTTTTTTCGTATCAAACTTATAAAAAACCTCTACATTCTTATAACTTTCAACATTAGTTAACATAAGTAGTTAAAAAAGAGACCCTTCTAGTTTAAGTTAAGTTAAGTTAAGACCTACGAGCATTTAACACTTTGTTTACCAAAGCCGTTCGAAAATTAGGACTTTTTATCTAATTTTGTCCCTGCTCAAAAATAGGACAAGAAATCATTATGGTAGGAAGTATACGAGTAATAACAATAATAATAGCAACATCACAATTTAATTATTATGCTTTAATTAATAACCTTGAATTCTTGAAGTAAAATAATACATTTTTATTTATTATTATGTGAAGTTGTTATTAAATCATTTTGATCCTTTTTAACTTCATCCATTTTCATTAAAATATTAAGGAAAGTGTGCATTTGATTGAACTATAAGATTTTTCGAGCCGGCCCGAAAAGCTCGAATTTTCGGGCCGGGCCAAAATCAAAAGTCCGACTCTCCTCGATTTTTGAAAATGATTAGCCCGATTCGGCCCGATAAAAAATATCTTTGGCCCGGCTCGATGATCGACTCGTAATCGAGGCGGGCTTCGGGCCGGGCCGGGCCAAAACTCGAAATCGAGTGCATCTCTACTCATAGGATTGAAGGTTTCTTTGTTAACATCATTGAGGAGTGTTTTAAAATGATTTATTATGATCCCTCGAGTTCTGGTGACTTTTACTATAATAAAGCGTCATTTCTGGCGTAGGGAGTATACCACAAGGGTCACTTTGGCGTCTCAATCTCAAAATTACAAAATGTTGACATTGATTGTTGGATTTTTGATTTTTGACTAAAATCTAGTTTCAATTTTCAATAATGGAACTAGATTTTAAAGTATCATCTATTTTGATTTGTTTATTATTATTTATTATTTGTTAATACAGTTTTCAATTTTGCTCAATAATCTATGCGAATTATTATGCATTTAATAATCGTTTGACTATTAAGGGCAACGAACTACATCAGCAAATGACTTTTAAATGCATTATAATCTTCCTACATGCACAAAATTGCAGCCCAGTGTAGAATATATTTATAGAACCAATTATTAAAAGGGCAAATAGTTCATTTTCCGACCCTGCGCGTTGAGCATAAAGTTGATTTTCTTTTCTGAATTATTTATTTAGGTCTTTTTTACCTCGGCAACCTACATACGAATGTAGATCATGATTTTTATCAGAAGAACAATTTTGTATGAATTTCGGTCTTCTGGGAGTAATGTTTTTAAAAAATAATCGTAGCAGGTGCGTTTACATTTTTATTTAATGACGCGTAGGACTTGAAAATGTCTATAAAATTTTTAAAAAAATGTATAAATGTCAGATAATCTTTCCAATATTTATTTTTTTGTTAAGACTAATTCGAGCACTGAAATTAATCGAAATTATAATTATACTTATAAATATAAGTTTATCAGTACATTCAAAGATCTGTATTCAAAAGCTTCAAATTAATATCGAAATTAATTTACAATAACAACATAAGAATTTTATACAAACTTCATATATTTTACTGAAAATTATGATTTATGATTATAAATATGTGACAATCAAATTTAACAAAAAAAAAAAATCTGTTATGGCCAGCACAAGACCTCTCGCCATTTCCATATTAGGCTAGATAAGTATTGTATAGCACTTCGCTATCGAACCGTCGTTTCATAACAAAAAATTACAGAACTTTACCCAAATATTGTTTTTTATTATATTTAACATGTCTTCTGCATACATACAATTCTAATTCATTAACCAGATTGGCGGTATTTCTGATGGTTATATGCATTTTACTATAATTTCAAACATTTAATTAATAATACAATAAGAAAGATTAAATATACTTCCCAGAAAAAACTATTAGAATGTCACTAAAACTGTTGATTTTTGACACTGACGTATGTCATTTACAAACTATGTTATAAACATTTGAATTTGTCAAAAGATTTCCTTAGTGCCTTAGCCTCTGCGATTAGAATATTCTATATATTATAGTGTCATCTCTAAATCTATACAAGATATAATAAAAAATTTAAGTGTATTAGATGGAGAATTTTGTTCTTCAATATTTGTAATAACAAAAAATTATATTTAGAAGAATTTTTCTAAGAAACTACTACTTCCGGTTGTTCAATTGTTACCAAAACCTTTTCAGCTCTTCCCAGGAATGTCAGATTGAGGATTTCATAGTTAAACTGGTCTTAAGTCTTATAGTTTTTGAGGAATCGTCCTTACAACATACAGACATACATACACACATACACACATACACACATACACACATACACACACACACACACATCATTTTAAAAATGTTATAATCGGATTCTAGGAACCTTAAATCGTGCTTATTCAATAAAATCTGGTAATGCGAATTTTAGCATGAATCCAATACCTCTCTTAGCGAGAGGTAAAAAAAATCTGTTGTAGCCAGCACAATACCTCTCGCCATTTTCATATTAGGCTATATAAGTATTGTATTTAACATTTCTGGTTCACACAAAAAATTCTAATTACATATATTCTTTATTTTTCAATACATTCTATGAACAAGTTTCCTCTACTCTTCTAAATGTTCGAGATTCTTCCATTTGATTGACGAGATTGGCGGTATTTCTGAAGGGTATGTAATGAATTATATGTATAGTAAGCGCGTGTTTAGTTGACACTGATACTGTACATACTTTGGCGTATAAATGAATCCCCTTTCTTTTTATACCAACTTTAAATGTTGACGGAGTCTTTTCCTCATAACAACAATATATTATGTTACTATTACATTTCGACATGTTCATGTACGAATTATTTGAATTTCTTAATAGTTTTTCTTGAAAAAATGCAGTCAAATATAATTTTTTGACATTTTTTGTGATTATCAATATGAAATAATATCTTATTGTCCATATGGTTTGATTATACATTTTCCTTCATATTCAAGAAATATAGAGTTAAAGAATTATAAAGAGATTAACTTTCATACATCAGCCAGCTTTACTGTAATCATGCAAACTGCTGATATATTCAAATAATTCTAAATGACTGTGTGAAATAATTGCTCATTCTTATAATGATTTTGATTTAATTTATTTTAAATTCAGAAATTTCATTTAATATATAAATGTCAAATAGAGACCTTTTCATTAATTATTTTTATGTTCATATTAAAAGCAAAGGATTATATTTGTTTATGTGTATGAATATTTAATTAGTAAATATGACATTTCAGCTACGTTTAAAAAATATAATGAAAAATATTTTTGACAAAAAAAAATACAAATAACAGATAATACTTGTAATTTAAATTACATGAAAAACTTTGTGAAATGTATTTTAAATGGAGACATATATGCACATTAAAAGTTATTTCCATGTACAATAAATGTTGTTACAAACTTTTAAATTTTTAATAACAATTTTAATGGAAAACACGTTGTAGAACATACCTTTTATTATTTAAAATTCCATTTTAAAGATGTATTTAAATTATTGATTTTAAGTACAATCAAATAAACACAAAAGAATAGTTATTTATGTATCAAGCAAGGTACTGAAGTTCTACTTTTTATTACTTTTTCGAGGCCTTGCGGGCTCGTGTGCTAAACTTTCTTCTCATGAATAAAAATTATCTTAGCTCACTTGGTGTATAAATATCTATTATACCGTTCGATAGCAAATTTCATGTACTTTTTAAATTTGAATAAATATATAGGGTGTTCCATTTGAATATTAAAAGTTATTATCAATTACTCGAAAACCGAAAGTAACAATGTTGACCTATTTCCGCTGTTATATACAGGGTGTCTCAATAAGCTTGCTCACTATTGGTAACTTTTTTATTTGAAGAGATACGAGGTTGGTTAAATGCGCAAAATTGTGCCATTTTATATTAGAAAACTGGTCAGGTAGATAAAATAAAAATTGTGGCAGCGGTTCCCAAAATTTGGGACAAAATATATATTTTTTAAATGGAACTATATAAATAAATAAATATATCATCACGGCATATTACCCATTTCTGGGTGTGCCAGTATCTACAACACATGTAGACATCGGTAATGATGACGATATATTTTACCGTGTGGGCGCTTACCAGGCGTCAACTCACGGGCACTCATAGCTGGTGTGGAAAGAGTATTTTTTTCCCTTTCCAATAAGGTAATGTTGTTTATGTACATTTTTTTCAAATAAACGTGTTATTTAGGTTTAAAGATAAAATTGTCTTTTATTATTTTATTTAGTCAAGTAAACCATGGAAACAATTGTCTTTTATATTTTTTTTTATTTTATTAACTTATTTTACAGTAATAACAAAACATATAAGAAAATATTCAAATTGTAAGCCATTTCGCACATTTCAGCTCTTTTGGAAAGAGAGCCGACCGTTCTACGTAACTGGTGTCTAGATATAACTTTCCATATAGCAAGATCATATCTAATTTTCTTCATATATAAAGTTATTAAAAATTATTAAACACAGAGAACTTTACGGGAGAAATTATTAAACGTCAAACAAACAAAGAATCAATTGTGTCCATGGCTTACTTGGCTAAATAAACTAATAAAACAGTTTACAAAATTTTAATTTTTAACCGTAAATAACTCGTTCATTTGAAAAAATTGTACATAAACAACATTACATTATTGGAAAGAGAAAAATACTGTTTCCAAGAAGAGAATAAAAAATATATGGTTCCATTTAAAAAATATATATTTTGTCCCAAATTTTGAGGTTCTCAGCGGTTCGCTGATACAATTTTTATTTTGTCTACCTGACCAATTTTCTAACATTAAATGACCGAATTTTGCTCATTTAACCAACCTCGTATCTCTTCAAATAAAAAAGTTACCAATAGTGAGCAAGCTTATTGAGACACCCTGTAGAAGAGTTTAAATAATGTAATTTATGCACGGACGTATCATAATTTAACAATTATACACGAATTTCTTTGATATAAACGTCATTTTATAGCCCGCGTCAAACCGAATTATAACCTCCAATATAAACAATTTAAACAGGCAACATGAAAAGTTTTTATTACAAATCGAAATTTTTTATATTCTTTAATGAAAAATGAAAATTAATTTTGTGATATTTATATAGAAAGCACGGAGATTCACAAAATAAAACTCAAATGACATAACTAATAAACAAACAATAAATTGTTGTTCTCCCCTTTCATAGCAACACTAGATACTGGATGTATGAGGACAAATTCTTTTCGATACAATTTTTCTAACATTCATAATTTGAAAATTTTCATCCGTGCATAAAGTTTTGTATGTACCACGAGCGTAACTTGCTTTTATGACCTTTGACGTGTTTTTATCCCTCGGCTTACGCCTCGGGCTCATAATCCCGCCGCAAGCCATAAAAGCCTCCTTACGCTCTTAATATATAAATAACTATTATGGTACATAATTAAAAGCGTTAAATATAATAATAAGCGAGATAATTGCTGGCTAATTTATAGACGGACACCCCGTATTATTGATAGAAATAGAAAATGTATCATATGCGTTAATAGCAGTGTCGTAACTTCCGCCCCATTGATAAAAAATTGCATTACAATTTCCACTTCAAGACAAAATTATAAACATGCTCGAAATCGTTTGTAATTGTAATTTATTTATTATTGTCTAAAGCTGGTTTAACTCTTTTGTTATTATCCCCGTATTTTCTGAAAATGAATATTTCCTGTTTTTAAACCCTATTACTTTTAATAATATTCACCCTTCCTTTTATACTCCGTAGACAATTAACACGAAAATTTGTCAAAGAGAAAAGAAAAATTTCACGTGAAGAAAAGTAATTTGAGTTGGAAGGAATTTTTAGTGGAGCTTAGTTATTCAAATGTAGCTCACGCGAGAAACGGTGGTTGCCTACCGGCTCTTTGGCCTCTGAGGGCCGTAAAAATAGACACGCTCAAAGTCTCTCCAACCTCTTTAATATCACACTCAGATTTTTCTAAGAATCTCCAGAACTTGAGTTCAAGACAGAGTACAATCTACAATCATGTTTATTTCTTTGACTTTTTACCTCCCGCAACCCTAGGTAAAGGAGGTATAGGGATCGTGCTAAAAATCGCATATACAGAGAATTTATTTTAAAATGCAACATTATACTTTATCACGTCCATGGTGACCCACTATTGTCAAAAAATGACAGCAATGTAATATTTGTCCATTTTAAAATGCAACATTATAATTAGTATTACAGCACAGGAGATACCTCCAAAACACATCACAAGTGTTGTCAATTCTTATTATGACCGACTAGAATATTGTCTCAGAGTGATTGTGGGTATTTTTAACATTTATTACATGAAAGTTATGAATTTTTGTAAGCTAAAGTTTGTTAAGATGTACAACATTCATGTTTTGATTATTTGTTAATCGTATGTAGGCTAATTTACTGGAAATTAGTTTTGATAATACAAAACTGCAAATTTTGTATGTTGCATTTTAAAATGGACAAATATTACATTGCTGTCATTTTTTGGCAATAGTGAGTAACCATGGAAGTGATCCGCCATATGTTGCATGTTAAAATAAATTCCCTGTAGAGATTTTAGTGGATAAGCACGTTTTGATGTCCCCAGAATCCAATTTTAACATTTTTACAATGATGTCTGTAGGTATGTATGTATGTATGTATGTATGTATGTATGTATGTATGTATGTATGTATGTATGTATGTTTGTATGTATGTATGTGTGTGTGTGTGTATGTATGTGTGTGTGTGTGTGTGTGTGTGTGTGTGTGTGTGTGTGTGTGTGTATGGTGTGTGGATCGTGTGGACACGATTACTCAAATACTATCAATCAGACAATTTTGAAATTTTGTATACCCATTCTATAATAATGTGGGAAGAGCTCATTAGTTTTTAGTGTATATCGGATAACCGGAAGTATCATTTATACAAGCTTTTAACAGTTTTTCTTGTAAAAAAATCATTGAATATAATTTTTTAGCAACATTTACTAATTAAAATTGAATATAATGGTACAATCTTCAATTCTACGATAATAACATTTAGTAAATAACTCTAAATAACTTTAAATATGAATATATAATATAATTTATTTTCATATACCTATCATCTTGCCTATGCGTCAAACAAAAACATTATTTTAATAACAATTTTGACATATTTAAACAAATATCACTGACAGGACGCAATTACATTAAAATTAATAATGAAACCGTGAGAGAGAATATAATAGTAAAATATTTAATTCTAATGAAATTAAGGTTTGTAAAAATAATGTATTTTCCATTATACATAAATATTAGATGTACAGGATGATCTGATTTAAATTTGCTATTTTTGCAGCACTATAAATTAATATTAATTTACAACTACACATTTACGAAATGGATCATGTACGGCGAAGAATTTACAAAGATTGCGTTTTAGAGCACCTAGAAGTTGAGGCTGATTTTTATTAGAATGTGTGACGGTTTTTCCTTAAAGTCTATTAAAATATGATCCAAAACTTCTCAAATTTGGTATTTAAAACTCATACTTAATTTGAAACAACATATTAGATTTAACCATATATAATAAATCTGATGTAGTACTTAATTTGGAGCTCTAATAGATTTTTGAGGAAAAACAATAAAACATAATCCAAAATTTCGTATTACAGACTTTTCTATTTATTGGACAACAAATTAGATTTTATTTACAAACGATCAACTGGAAGTGATACTTTACTTAAAGCTCACTGCTATTTTAAATATGGAATTGGCCCGCCAAAGGTCATGTGCTGGCCACATCAGATTTTTTTATGAAAATGATTGTTTTTTCCCATACCCACGTACTTTTATTTATTAACATTATACATAGAACAATAATTTAAAGCATTTTAATCACTTAAAATTTTAGCTGTCTGGTCTCTGCTCTGACATAACCTATTTGTATTAATGGCAAAATGACAGGTCAAATAATATTTCCGCTTTCACCTGGTGTTGTAAAAAAATTTAGAATAAAAAGAACAATGGGGCATAGAATAATTGACATATGTGTAATTTTTACAATTTAGGCTATAATATCGATGCTGTGTTTTGTGTTTTTCTTTTAATTGACAGTTAAATTAACAGACTGTTTAACCGGAGATGAAAATACCGGGCCTAACTAATTACAAACCATAACTACCATTAAAAATACATTAGACGGATTAAAAAATAACTGAATTTGTTATTTTAGTCACAGCTTAATCACCCCTGATTAAGAGTAAATACTACAAGTGCTTGAAAGGCCTGTAAAAATTCTTACAACAGAACTATTGCACTCTATTTTATATGAAAATATTTTTAAATTGGATATCGGTTAGTAAGATTAAAATAGACCATTTCCTTTGTTTACAAATAAAAATAGAAATATAATGACGGACATATGGATAGAATTGATGCTTAAATATTTATTTATTTTTCTCCTTAATCTATTTAAAATTGCTTCTTACTTCTAAATATAAAAATATCTTTGATATATGGGTTAGTAATTATTGCAAGACCCAAATATATCTTTTTTGTAGTCTAAGAAAATATAAATAATGTATGTGTTTAACCTAAATTTTAAATGTTTTGATAAAATCAAAACAATTTGTTATCTACGGGTTTGTTGATTTTAAAAGCATCTACTTTTTATTTATATCCGTTTTGCAATATTTCATCGGCTTTATATCGTTGAAAACATTTCCCTCTAAAAATTAAACGTCAAACCGAAAACATATTGATGAATGCAGTAGCTATAAAGATACGGGATTAACTATTGAAACAAAGCAATAAAAATAACTTGAACAATGATTTATTCCCAAAATAAAATTTAGTGCAATTTCAAAGCAAACATTTTCTACTGATGATGTACAGTTCTACTATAATAAATAATGCCTATAAACGTCATTCTCTTATTTTTTATGACGTTTTCTTTCCGTCGGATGCTTGTTGATCTGATATATACGATAAGAAGAACTAACAATGTAAACAGATCAATGAGCTGTCTAGAAAATGATGATGTAGTTTTCTTCATTACATTTCTTACTGTAACGTAAAACGGGTTGCGGAGGATTAACTTAACAAGTTAGTAGTTTTTTTTACAACAAAACAGTGTTGCTCTTTTTATTTAAATTATGTGCAGAAGAAAATTTATGACAAGAAAAAACATTTTCGAGATTATTGTTATTTACACGCCGTAAAACTTATAACATACGCATCGCACACAACACTGAAGAATATATGGTTGCCTACTGCGTGACGTAGACTTTCCCGCGCAAAAATTATGCGTAAAAACAAAAGAAAACAACCAACAAATATTGTTTTTTTGTCAATTCAAACCAAATAAACAACATAGACACATTTTTTAAGTATTTTTAATACACTTAAGGGTTAAAACACGACAAAATTGTAAAGAATAGAGAAAATATCTCTACCTGGAGATCTCTCAGCGGCTGACACCGTCGTGCCGACAAGCTGCAGGTTCCTCGGCAGATTCCGCCATGATGTAGACGCGTTGCAAGCCGTGGTCGTGCACTACGTGGGTACCCGAGCCGCACTGATGGAAGGTGAAGACGAGACCGCGTTACCGCCGTCATGGATCGATACCTGGCAGCGGAGAGCGTTTTCGACGCTGAACGTCGCTACGTCATTACGTCACGCGCATGATGGCGACACTGGGTGACGCGGAAACTATCGCCGTCATCAACGATAAATACTTGTATAACTAACCAAATATTTAACCCTCATAACTTACTACAACTCAACGGTGAATACAACAAGATTATATAATTAGTATAATTGTCCGTATAAAAGATTGAGGAAGTTTATGCGTGTAGAAAGTGCGTGGGATGAGTGACGAAGTGACGTCACGGTTATAATTTTGACCACCCACGCACTCGTGACGTCACTGTTTCTATTGTAATCGATTATCTTCGCCGGATTGTCCGAGATGAAAGTGAACAGACATCTACGCATAATCTCAAGCATGCGTGCATATCTACACGAATCTTACACGCCAAAACATCCTATACAAATCAAATGTGATTTCTTATTTTTGTATTTCCCGGGTCAAAGGAAGTGTATGATTGAATTTGGCGGGTGCATAGTTAGTGGCGCTACCTGCAGCGAGCATGGCCATGGAGTCATCGGCCACTTAGCGGATTATTTTATGCCGGTTAACAGTCGTATTTTCATTAACTTTTAATTTAATTTTTTGTTTAAAGTTTGAGTTAAAATTCCGGCAGTATGGGTGCGTATTTATCGGAACCTGTGACGGAAAAAATATCAAGTGATGATGAGAGTGAACGCGTACGTTATGGTGCAAGTTCAATGCAAGGCTGGCGGGTTAGTCAGGAGGTAAATATTTTGTTGATTGTTATCATTTATTACTCCCCTCAATCATATAACAACAATTATTCAACAATATTGTTTAAAAATATACAAATTCTATGTTCAAAAACTTTTAACCAAACTTATAAACTCATATTATTCACAAGCAAACTAGACAAAGTATTAAAATACTCAGTTTACACAATAATTACTGATGACTCAGCATACTAAAAATTAATAAAATAATGTGCAATATTTATAAATTGCATCAGCAATCATATTTAAGTGATTAGCGCGCACATTTCTGTCCTGTCAGTTAATAAAGAATTCCCCATTTTAGGATGCCCACAATTGCGTGATTGATTTCGACAAAAATACGTCATTATTTGCTGTATACGATGGTCACGGCGGCCACGAAGTTGCTGTATATTGCTCACAAAAATTACCACAATTTATTAAAGACACAGAAGCATACAAAAATGGTGACCTGAAAAACGCATTAATTGATGCATTTCTTGGATTTGATGCAACTATTGCAACCAGAGAAATAGTTGCAGAGTTAAAAGAAATAGCTGGAGTTAAAGATAATGAAGCTGATAAAGCCGATATTGGATCAGAGGATGAAGAAAATGTTAATAACCTATACGAAGAAGCGTCAATGCCTATTGAACAAGTTATGGAGAAGTATCAATCTAACTTATTAAATCCAAATATAAAGAAGTTGCAAAGTGAAAAATGTCCGATATCTCCGATGTTAAAAGGTAAAAAATGTGAAGATAATTCCGGATCGGGATCTAGTGTTAATCCAGCTTGTTCTTCGTCAAGTTCCGGTGCTTCTTCATCTAAAATCGATTCCGATGAGACATCAGGAGAAAGCACCGCCAGTTCAAAAAAAGAGAGTGATCAAACTACAGTCAGTACAAGTTCTGATTCTTGCAGTGATTCTGCAATATCTTCATCAACCAGCAATGGAGAAGTCAAATCCACTGTTGTAGAAGCAAAACCCACTAATGACGAAGTGAAAACCAATAATGACGAAGTCAAACCCACTAATGACGAAGTTAAACCCACTATTAAAGAAGTTAATCCCGGAAATGAAGTTAAACAGGCAAATGAAGAAATAAAACCCGCAAATGAAGTAGTGAAGCCCGCCGTTGAAGAAGTTGAAGATATTAAAGAAGAGGAATTTCCGGAAATTAAAACAGATAAAGACAAAGAGGTAAGAGTAAACGGCGAAACGCCAAAAAATGAAGACAATATCGATGTCCCACAATCAAATGGAGAAGTAGACACACCTCTAAAAGGTAAAGGTAAATCTATTATGAAGAAAAACCTGAAACCTAGTTCAACACCGCCAAAAACAAAGACTTTACGGACGAGAAACGCTCTCCAGCTATACAACAAATTATTAGAAATGGAAGAAGAAAGCGATACAGAGGACGAAAACGACGAAACTTTCGAAGGAGCGCCAAATTACAGCTCATCAGAAGGCAGCGGAGAAGACGACGAAAGCAGTGAAGGCGCCGACGATGAAGACGAAGGAGACGACGACGAAGAAGAGGAAGAAGAAATGTACGACGACGAAACCGATGAATTCACCAGAAACATGACAGAAGAACCCGGTTCAGACAGCGGCTGTACCGCCGTAATCGCTCTCCTCCAAGGAAACGAACTATTCGTTGCAAATGCCGGCGATTCCCGCTGTATAGTCTGCCGAAACGGCCAAGCGGTCGACATGTCCTTCGACCACAAACCCGAAGACGAACCAGAATTCGACCGAATTGTCGAAGCCGGAGGAAAAGTTACCCAAGATGGCAGAGTCAACGGAGGGCTAAATTTATCGCGAGCTATCGGCGATCATGCTTACAAACAAAACAAAGACAAATCTGATAGAGAACAGATGATCACAGCTCTCCCAGACATAAAAACTTTAACAATAAACCCTTCAGAAGACGAATTCATGGTTCTAGCTTGCGACGGCATCTGGAATTTCATGAGCAGTCAAGAAGTCGTCGATTTCGTCCGCCCCAGGTTGAATAAAGAAACCGGACCAGAAAAACTATCCCAAATCTGTGAAGAAATGTTCGATCATTGTCTAGCTCCTCATACAATGGGCGATGGGACAGGATGCGATAACATGACCGCAGTTATAGTTCAATTCAAAAACGGTATTTTAAAAAGAAGTGCCGAAGACGTGGAAGAGATCATCGAGGAGGAATCTAGTGCGAAACGGGCGAAGACTGACGAATGAGTGACGAGAAAATATTGTTATCGGTGCCTTCGCGAGAACTAATAATCAGAGTGTTTGTGAAGATATGTGGAATTTATTTTTAATATCAGCCATGTTGTAAAGGTGGAAGAAGTGAAAAACTCATATGAGCGAGTTATTTAACCAAATCATGGTTAATTTGTACTCCCATTTAATTTGTATTTTTGAAAATTATTTTGACCATAGTTTAATAACTGTTTTGTTCCAATAGATGAAATATTCATGTCAACTATCTTTTATAATCGACTTAGTGAATACTGTTAATAAATGTAGCCGTTTAAGTTTAATATAAAAATCATTTATTTATACATATTTTAATAATGTAACAAATTGTCTATAATTTCCTGTTGTTCAATTTCTGTTTTCTGTAGAGAATTGTGAGTTATCTTCAATCTTTCCAATTCCAGAGCTTTTTCCATTATCAGGGCCTGAAATAAAACAACTGCGTAAGTAAAAGTTTTTTTCTACTCCCGTGCGTGAAGTGAGTACTTCACGTATCAATTTTTATGTGTGAAGTTTGATTTTTTGCACACAGTGCGTGAAGTGTTACTTCACGCACCGTTCATTATTTTAAATATTACAAACTGAATTGTATTTTAATAAAACAAAGCTGTTAAACACCCGTAACGTTGGTAATCATGGTTACAAAGTCGATAATTCAGTGGCTTTACGCTAAAAGAATGACAATGTAAAGAAAAAATATATTTTATTGCAAGGTCGTAGAAAAAGTATAGTATGTAACACGTGTGTGAAGCCTATTTTACATTCGGGTGGTTTGCAACACTCGCCTTCGGCTCGTGTCGCAATCTCCACCCTCATGTAAAAATTTCAGCTTCACACACTTGCCACATAATATACTATTTTATATCGTAAAAAAATTTGATGTCTCGCGCACTAGTTTCCACCATTTTGGTTTTATTTTATGTGACCTCATATTTAATACATATTATTTGCGCCCATAGAATTTTTGAGCATAACATTCTGAATTTTTTGTACCAAAATTTTTTAATTTCCATTTTTAAAACTTAATTTGAAGTCAGTATACGATTCTTTAAAAAAAATGAACATCGAGTTAACTCAAATATTTTATCGTTAAATTTTGACGTGGCGCACTATTTTCCGCCATTTTAGTTTTTATTTTATGATCTGCTAATTAAAACATTTTTTCAAATATTATCTGACCCGTAAAATTTTATTGGATTATTTACACATAAAATTTTACTGCCCGATTCACAAAAAAGTTTAAGCTAATCCTCAATTTTGGATTAGCGAATTTTACTTTAATTTTGACAGTTTATATCTTAAAATATAGTCTAATCTATTCCTAGTATCTACCTTTATTGATAATATAAAAAATAAATTTTAAATACCGGAATAGAATAGAATTCACTAATCCAAAAATGAGGATTAGCTTAAACTTTTTTGTGAATCGGGCTGTTAGAAAATAAAATTCTGACTATTTCGATACCAAAATTTTTGAATTTGTCGTTGGCAACCGAGTAAACCTATTTAAAGGCACGGAAAAAATAATCTAGTATGCGATTATTTAACATCGAGTTAACTGTTTAACAACGTTCATTTGTTTTTAATAATCGCAGCCAAGGAGTTGTATTTATCTTAAAAGCTGCAAGATTTTTAAAAATGAAGTATCTTTTTTAAATTAATTTACAATATGTAGCAAAATTTTATGTGACTCGCCGTTTTAGTTTATATTTTATGTTGTCATAATTAAAAATTTTGTTCAAATATTGTTTGTCCCGTAAAATTTTATGGTGTACTTTAGGTACAGAATTTTAAAGCATAAAATTCTGACTATTTTGTTATCAAAATTTATGAATGTCTGTGGTAACCGAGTAAACTTTATTTAAAGTTACATTAAAAATAAATCTAGTATGCGATAATTTAAGAATTGAACATCGAATTAACTGTCAATAATATTCATGATTTTTAAATAACTTCAACCAATGAGTTGTGTTTATCTTAAAATTAATCTTTGTACATTAATTGTGGGTTCGGACGAACCGACAATGAAAAACATTCTTACTTGATGTTGCTGCTGCATAGCTTCCTTGTGTTTAGTCATAGATTGTACCAAATTCCTATTCCCAACAGCTTTTATTTTCTGTTTTTCAACTTCTGTTGACAATTTTGTAAACATTGTAATAAATCCATCGATTATTTTTTGAAATTCGTCGATTTCTACAATAAAACACAATTATTCCAGTAAAATATACATAAAATACAATGTTATACTAGATCAAAGTTGTGTTGGTGTAAGTGCAAGAGTTTTTGTGCAATACAAACAAAATTTTGTGAAATTTTTGCCCACTTTCAACGAAAAGTTTGCATTCCTCCTTGAGTTTGCTGGTTTTATTTGCAACTTGTGGATCGAGAACTCTAATTTTGTTTAATTCGTCGAAGTATAATCCTTGTTTTGATAATAATTCTGCCATTTTTAAATTCTTTTTCACTAAAACCTTTGAAATAAGAGGTTAGTTTATGCATTGATCGAGTATTTCGTACTTCATTTGTCAAAGTTTACCTTGACGTTATCTACAATACACAAATAATTTACATAAATGACGATTACTCTATTAAATTATTAACAACAATGGTTGAACAATATCAGTATGACTCAAAACAAATACTGATTTATCACGTAAAAATGTTTGAAGTCTTAAATAAAGTGTTGTAAAGTGTAATTATTTACTTATGACTAACATCACATGTAAGATATAAACAAAATGTTCAAAATGGAGTGAATGTGTAGTTGTCAGTGAATAAACACAATTTGTGATAAGTATGATAAGATAATTAGTAAATTCAGTAACATAATTCGGCAGAAGACTTGCCGATGATGTCCGGCGACCACAAAACAGTAATAAAGGGAAATCCTTCCCAATATGTAAAGTTAAATGTCGGTGGATGTTTGCATTATACTACCATAGGAACTCTTATTAAAAATGATACTATGTTACGGGCTATGTTTAGTGGAAGGATGGAAGTCTTAACAGATAGTGAAGGTATGTACATTGTTTTATATTTGGTAAGTCACAGAAATCAATTTTCACAAGGGTTAAGATAACATTTCCAATTTAATGTCTCTTTGGCGATGTTTTCCGCTCTGTCTGCATTTCTCCAGGTCTCTTCGTTTATAACTTGTTCTTTATTAGCTTATTTACAAATCCTGAAGTTTAGGAAAAAAGGAGAATGTTTTTTAGAGGTTATTTTAAAGATTTTCTAAAACAGGGGGTGATTCAGGTCACAAAATTTGTGCCAGATCCATAACTGAACTTTACTCATTGAAAAAATGCAGTACTTTTTAAATCAGCAATTTAGAATAATATTGTCCATTTGGTTAAATAATACAAGAGACACAATTTTGTAATGCAGATACTTTCGAAGTATATAGTGAACTCAATACATATTAGGGCAAAATATAAAATATTTATATGTAATGTATGTAAATTTTATAGAAAACTATATTGTGATGCATGTATTTGTAAATAAATATACGTAATACATGAACATTTCTTTAGTTTTGGAAAAAAATAGTATCAATTTACCGGTGTACATTAATGTGGGTTAATACGAACCCATAATTATATTCACATTTCTTGCGCCTCATTACTGAATATTGGAGTAAATAACAAAAAAAAAGCGAAAGTAGTATATTAAAAAACAAGTATCATAAGGCAATTTGTTAAAGTACGAGTCCCAGTTTGGAAAACTATTTTTTCTACTGAGGTAATTTTACAAGTTTTTTTTTTCAAATGCGAATTGTAAAAATTATGACTGTTTGTTTTTTATCAGTTATGTTTGTAACAAATTAAATTTCATATTTGACGTTTGCGTGTTGTGAATTTTGTTTGAATACTTTAATACATTGTTTCAAACAGTACGCTTATAGATATAGAACACCGAAATAGAAAAATGTAGTTATGATATTTGCATTATTGCTCTCAAGCTAAGTTAAGAAATAAAAGGATATGGATAAGGGAAATAACAATTTTAATAAAAATTGTAAATCAAATTTAAATTTTCAAATGTCACTGTCAGCAACAGGAAATAATTTTTGTATGTGTTACCAGTTTCAATTAATTTTTGTTATTGCTAAGAGACTCATGCCCAATTGCCCCAACATGAAATTAATTTTAATCATGTTTAATCTTCGTTTAAAGAAAAAAATGCAAATCGAAATTTTGACTGCAATATATTATAATTTGACATTTCATTTTGATGCAATATTGTCAATTTTATATTTAAGATAAGTTGGTGCAATCGGGCATCAGTTTTTTTTTATCACTCTTTAATTTTGTTTAAATTCCATGGATATCCTTACAAATGAGTAATATTCATAAAATTTAAAATTGATTTTACAGCTTATTAAATATGTAAAATAAAATCTGATTGGTGATTTCTGTGTAGAATTTAATTCTTTACAACATTTATTTAAAACATTTTTGTCTTAAATTATTTAGGAAGTTTTCTTTAACGCTATACAGGGTGGTTGATTTTTCATTGTCCAGCTTATATCTTCTGAAATATTAAATATACAAAAAAAAGTTATATACAAAAGTTGTTTAATACAACTTGATCTATAATTTAGCATAAACAATTTTTTTTTCAAGGCCTACCAATTTTTTGGAAAAATGTTTAACTTTAATTTTTTAAATGGAACACCCTGTATATTTTGACAGAATAAGATTCTTAATAAATTTCTCTTTACAATGATGTGTAACAAGTAAGGATTTACCTTTAAATTATGTCCTATAAAGCAAATAGAAATATGATAAAAGTAGGCTATGATATTCTATTGTTTATACCTGTAACTTCTGTCACACATGAACATTGGCTACGTAGGGGTTTTCCTTTGAATAAAATTATGTCTAATAAAGCAAGTAATAGAATTACTAGCATTGATGATTTACAAAATTATTAATACTTTTATTTAAATATCAAGTAGCAATCTGTGACATATGTTACTGGTATAAACAATAGAATATCACAGCCTACTTTGTCGTATTTCTATTTGCTTTATTAGACATAATTTAAAGGTAAACCCTTACTTGTTACACTCATTGTAAAGAGAAATTTATTTAGAATTTTATTCCGTAAAAATATACAGGTGTTCCATTTAAAAAATCAAAATTAAATATTTTTCTGGAAAATTGGTAGGCCTTGGAAAAAAATTGTTTATGCTAAATTATAGACCAGGTTGTATCAAATAACTTTTCTATATAACTTTTTCTTGTATCTTTAATATTTCAGAAGATATAAGCTGGATAATGAAAAATCAACCACTCTGTATAAATGTAAAAGTGAACAAAATAGCAACAATTTTTGTTTACTAATACATTTATTATCGTTTGACATTAAAAATTATGCACTTTTAGTGAGAGTTGCATTTCTAAAGTGGTATAGAAAATTACAGAATCGCACCGTTAGGCCCTCTTTTTAATTAAAATCTATACAATAATTTTCTCTAAAGTCATTAGTTCGCCCAAAAAAAAGCACTGGTTGTTTTAAAGAAAACATTTGTATATACAGTGTGTCCCATTTAGAGGTGCCATCATTGGGATCTCGAGAACTATAAGAGATACGATGTCGGTTAAATGGAACTTTTTGTGCACCTTTGGGAGGCCATCTCAGATGTGCTTTTGTTTTTTCAAAAATTCTCATAGGGCACTAAATAATGACGAAAAACTGAATATTGTTGATTTCTTCTGTTTCAAATAACGTCTAAACTATTAGTAATTAAGAAAAACGTTTCGAATATAAAAGATAGATATTTTTATTAGCTAACCAGTGGCGTATGAAATAAATTTTTATATCCGTAAATTTTCGAGATTTAACACAAACTTATATTTTTTTAAATGGAACCCATATCTGATTTTAGTCTCAAAAAATTCATTATTTTTTTCTCTTTTTAATGATGTAAGGGTTATTATATTTTATATTTGTTTTACCTACAAAATTTAATTTTTCTCTTTATTTTCCTGAACTTTCTTATTATTTCCCAAAAAAACATTATTATTTTTATTAATTATATTGTATTTGAGCGAAATAATTTGTTTTATGCCTTTATTACTTAATATTTTCATTCTAGTCTCATAATTACAAATTACACTAATATGCCAAGGGCGACCAGATACAAAATATTATAAAAATTAGTTTGATACGAGTTTTGAGCAAAATTTTCTAACGAAATAAATTATTTAAATACAAGGAGTATTTCTAAATAGAAATCTACCAATATTTTCAAAATAATTATAAATTTAATACAAAATAAAGAAAAAATAATAAATTTGAAGGTAAAACAAATATAAAACATAATAACATTTACATCGTTGAAAAGAGAAAAAAATAATGATTTTTTTGAGATTAAAATCAGATATGGGTTCTATTTAAAAAAATATAAGTTTGTGTTATATCTCGAAAATTTACGGATATAAAAATTTATTTTGTACGCCACTGGTTAGTTAATAAAAATATTTATCTTTTGTATTTGAAACGTTTTTCTAAATTACTAATAGTTTAGAAGTTATTTGAAAAAGAAAAAATCAACAATATTCAGTTTTTCGTCATTATCTAGTACCCTATGAGAATTTTTGGAAAAACAAAAGCTCATCTGCGATGGCCTCCCAAAGGCGCACAAAAAGTTCCATTTAACCGACATCGTATCTCTTATAGTTCTCGAGATCCCAATGGTGGCACCTCTAAATGGGACACACTGTATACTTTTTAATTTATGATTTTTTTCCTTTTAGGTTGGATACTAATCGACAGAAACGGCAAACACTTTGGCACAATATTAAATTTCCTCCGAGACGGTAGTGTTCCTCTCCCAGAAAGTAGCAAAGAAGTCGCAGAACTTTTAGCCGAAGCAAAGTATTACTGCATAGCCGAATTAGCAGAATCTTGCGAGCAGGCTTTGCTAAAAAAAGAACGTCAAGCCGAACCCATTTGTCGAGTGCCATTGATAACATCGTTAAAAGAAGAACAATTGCTCATTAATTCCACCTGCAAACCAGTCGTGAAGCTGTTAATAAATAGACATAACAACAAATACTCCTACACGAGCACTTCGGACGACAATTTGCTCAAAAATATCGAACTCTTCGATAAGTTATCGCTTTGGTACAGCGGCAGAGTTCTCTTCATTAAAGATGTGATTGGAACTAGTGAGATTTGTTGTTGGATTTTTTACGGACACGGCAAAAAAGTGTCGGAGGTGTGCTGCACTTCAATAGTTTACGCTACGGATAAAAAGCACACGAAAGTTGAATTTCCCGAGGCGAGGATCTATGAAGAAACTTTAAATATTCTTCTTTATGAAAGTAGGAATGCACCGGATCAAGAATTGATGCAGGCGACATCTACGAGAGGGGCGCTAAGTGGAATGAGTTCTTATACAAGTGATGAGGAAGAGGAGCGATCGGGGTTGGAGCGGTTAAGAAGTAACAAGTCTAATAATCCTTCCTAGCGATTACACTGTGCTCCTCTCACTCTTTGTGTTCCCATGTTTCTTGTTCTAGCAAGAAATAGACGGCCCTTACCGTTACTCATATTTAAACTATTGTTTATTCAATGTTATCCGCGATGATTTTCCAATAAATAAATATACAATTTAATCATTCATTCATGTTTTATTCTTATTTAGAAATAACGAACACTACAAAAGTAGGGTGACTCGTTCTCGATGTTTTTTTAGGGTCAACTTTTTGAGAAAAGTTTAATAATCACCACAGGAATTTCGATCTTCTTTTGTTTGTGAGCTATAGGTAAAAAGGTTTTTCACTCATTTCGAAAATATATTATTTATTATGATAGAGAAAAATGATTTTATCAAATTTTGTTTTTTAATAATTCTCGAGATATAACACAAACTTTATGATTTTTTAAATGGCAAGCTATGTTGAAAAAATCTGATGTGGCCAACACAAAACCTCCCGCTATTTAATTTTTATTAATTTAAATACCTACGTATTTACTAAGGCTGCAATCTGTTCCATTGCAGAAAACTATTGCTTTATTTACTATTTTCTTTTTAAAATGTCACTATAATTAATTTGAAGTTTGAAGTGATTAGTTTTTTGACAGTGACATTTACTGTCAGTTACATTCATTTGAAATATGAACTGTGTAACAAAGGAATTGTGTTTATCTTAGGCTTCGAAACTAATAAAAAAAATTATTTTTAAATTTATCTGTAAAATATATAGAAAAAGTATTAATGTATTTCAGTAGAAAATTCAATAATCTTTAATTTTCATAAGACATAAAATGCGAAAAAATGACATTTAATGGTATTTTTTGAAGAAAAACCATTATAAGCTTCAGGTAAAGTGCCATTTCCGGTTATTCGATTTATACCAAAATCTAATGACTTCTTTTCATATTAGAATAGGATAGAAATATAAGGTTTCAGAATTTTCTGACTGATAGTATTTGAGTTAGAGCGAAGACAAAATCCATACACACACACATACAGACATCGTGAAAATGTTAAAATTCGATTCTAGGGACCTTAAAACGCGGTCATTTGCTAAAATCTCGATATGTGATTTTTAGCACGATCCCTATACCTCCCTTACCAAGGGTAGCGGGAGGTAAAAATAGTCTCATCCTTTGAATATTTTATAAGCTTTTCAATAATTATAAGAAGTTTCCATTTTTTGGGATGGAAAAATTAAAAATTATTAAAACACAAATGAAAAAACTATTACAGTTTATTTTGATTCCAAATCTTTTAATTATATTCTCAAAATTATTCTAAACCAATTATTTTCGGATTAGTTAAATTATTATTTATCCACAATCGTTAACATTATTATTCAACTTAAAATAGTGAGGAAAGCAGCATGTTGAATCACAAATGTGCAAAGAAATATCTTTCTTCACAAGTGAGCAAAATACACAAGCCTATAATAATCTACATCAGGAGTCATAAATTTTGGGGGAGTTACAAATTGTACCATTCTTCATGAAGGAACAATAATTTTTTTAATTAACTTTACATTAAATTCAGTTAAAAACATTCATTAATAAAAAAAGTAAAATGTTTCGTTTTTTTGAAAAATTATATTTCAAGATTGTGGAAAAAATCATGTTTGCTTTGCTCACTTGTACCAGTTAACTTGCTTTCAGCATCTAAATCAACCTCTCGGTTATTTTTCAGTTGCTGGCCGAGTCCAGTTAGTAACAAAATACTGAAATCTTGTAAAACATGGCGAGGTTTTAATAATTTATTAGCAAATAATATATTTCTTGCACGATCGGTGTTTTTTAAATGTTAACTGATAAAGTTTCCAAGGTTTTGTTTGCAAATATTGCTGATCGGTAACTGGAGTGGGATCACGTAACTGTGAAAACGATATTGCGACTGTCGACAAGTGAAAATGCGATCACGTAAATAGTGAAAACCGAAAACGATATCGTTTTAGACTGAAAAAAATGTGAATTCTAGTCGACACTCTCAAAGCATGTGAAAACGATAGTCGTTTCTTAGGTCTCTTTTTATTTTATACATTTGAGTATAGGTATATCCTTTTCTTATTTACTTGCACTTAGGTAAAAGAATGTAGTGAGCAGTGAGTTGAATTTGACGTTTTGGAAAGAATGAAAGAAATGTCATTATAAATTATTTAAAAATAAAATAATATTTTAAATTTGAAAGGTATATTTTATTATTTTAATTAGTAAGGTGAAAATGAAATAATTGTGATAAAATACGATAATTATAAAATGAAAATTGATTACAAGAATGAATCTAAGAAAAAAAAAATCATGAATATTTTAATAAGCATGTTGTGAAGAACAAAATACTTGTGATTTACTACATATTTTTACTCTTTTGAAATCTATGATAGAAAATTGAAATCTTGGTGATTAGATATTTTCTTATTTCTACTGAAATTTCCCTGATTTAAGTACTATTAAAATTTAGTGAAAGAACTACCCAAAAGAAATATTTTCGGGCAATATTGATATTCCAATAACTGTAAAAGTGTTGATTACAACAAAGCATATTTTGATTGATTACAAGAATAAATCCAAGAAAGAAAATTTTATTAATATTTTAATAATATTGTATTCTGCGAAACATCAAATATAACGATTCTAGCTTGTGTTTTGTGATTAATATTTTGTAGTTTATACATAAAATTAAAATTTGTGAATTGATCATTTTCTGCAGCCCGTCGAAAGTTGTGCGCCGTTATTTAAATGTGGCCCATACTTTATTTACTTGAAATACAAAACTTAATAAAAACTAGATTACTTTAAAATAACAATCTTGTATACTTGCAATCTTAAAAGGTCTCTTGAAGTTTTAATTTTATATTTAGTTTACTTAATAAATTTTTCTTCTGGAATAGCAAAAGGAACAAAATTAGATGATACATGGCATCTGCAACTAATTGATAATTTAACTTGTATTCTTACAGCATTTCTATTATGAACGAAATAAAAACGAAGGGCGAGAATAATACTTTTTGACATTAGATTAAAAATTTTAATGACATTCATATAAATTATCTGTCAAAACTACTATTTAATACAAAAACATTAGTCTATAAACGATATCGTTTTCACAAAACGTAGTCACTTTACGGAAATAACCGAAGTTGAAAACGTAGTGAGTGACTAATTTTACGTGATCGCTAAGGAAACGAATGTAGTTTTCGCTTCTCGATAATCGCAATATCGTTTTCATTTTTACGTGATCCCACTCCAGATGTGAATTATAGGAGACGGTAAGTAAATAAAAACAACGATCAAAGTTTACTTTAAAAATCTGATGTGGCCAATATCTCCCGCTATTTAATTTTTATTAATTTAAATACATAATGCTGCAAATTATATGAAGTTCCATTGCATATAACTATTGCTTTATATACTATTTTCTTTTCAAAATGTCACTATTGTTAATTTGAAATGATTCGTTTTATGACAGTGACATTTATCTGTCAGTTACAAACAATTGAAATATAATCTGTGTAACAAAGGAATCGTGTTTATCTTAAGCTTAGGGATTTATTTTTTTTTTTTTTTTTTTTTTTTTTATTTAAACATTAATTTACAACTGGCCTAGTTTGGCCAACCAGTAAATGTGATACAAGTTTAGTGACATGCGTGAAGGTATCACCCATCAGTGATCCTTCTTTACATTATATTTTACAATGACGTAATAAAATACATATATGCATCTGTGAGTTTAGTTTGAACTTAGGTCTAGGGGTTTTCTTCTTTTCAATCTTCTGGTTTCGTTTTCGTTGTTTAGGAGATTTACTGCTAATGTATTAGGATGATAGTTTAGCCTTCTCTTATATTTTGTAGCGAATGTTTTTATTTTATCTTTTATGTAGTCTATTCTTAGGTCGGTATGTAGTGTTTCATTATTTATGTACCACGGAGCATTGGCAATGATACGGAGTGTTTTATTTTGATATCGTTGAATTAAATTAATGTTGGATTGTTTTGCACAACCCCATAGTTGGACACCGTATGTCCAGATAGGTATCAATATTACCTTATACAACAAAATTTTACTTTGTAGAGATAGCTGGGATCTACGACCTAAGAGCCAATACATTTTTCTAGTTTTCAAGTCTAATTGCTTTCTTTTTGTGGATAGGTGTTTTTTCCAGGTTAGGCCTCTGTCTAGGTGCATACCTAGATAGATAACGTCCTTTTTCACAGGCAGGACTTGATTATTTAAGGTTACTTCCGGACATGAAGCGTGTTTTTTAGTGAATGTAATTTGAACAGATTTGGTTTCATTGAGCTTGATCCTCCATTTATTTGTCCACGTTTGTAGTTTATTCAGGGATTGTTGAAGGAGTCTCGACGCTTTCACTGGGTCTTCATGTGACGCAAGGAATGCCGTATCATCCGCGTAGGTAGCTGTCATTACGTTATCTTCACTAGGTAGATCCGCTGTAAATAGTTGGTAAAGCACTGGGCCCAAAACACTGCCTTGCGGCACTCCAGCATTTATGCGGTAATGTTTAGAATAACTACCGCCGTAGTTTACCTGATAATATCTGTCGTTTACATATGATTTAAAAAGCAGGTAATATTGGTGAGGAAGATTTTGTTTGATTTTATATAGGAGACCAGCATGCCAGACTCGGTCGAATGCCTGGCTCACGTCTAGGAAGGCGGCTGCACAGAATTTTTGTTCTTCGAAGCTGCATTCGATTGCATTAACAACCCTGTGGATTTGCTCTATGGTAGAATGCTGGTTTCTGAAACCGAACTGATGCTCAGGAATAAGGTTGTTATCTTCTATTAATGGTTTTAAGCGTTTCAGTATTAATTTTTCTAGTATCTTAGATAGGATAGGGAGCAAGGATATCGGTCTATAAGAGGATACTTCATGGGCCGGTTTTCCTGGTTTGAGTATCACCAGAATTTGCGCAAATTTCCATAGCACGGGGAAATATTGGATTCTGATTACTGAATTGAAGATATTTGTTAAAGCAACCAATGCCTTCTTTGGGAGTTGTTTGATAACTACAGCATTTATAAGGTCGTACCCAGGAGCTTTCTTGTTATTTAGCAATTTTATTTCTTCTTTTACTTCTCCTACTGAGAAATATTTTATTGGCGGGGATAGCTGTAGTGGAGCATCTAGGAACGATAGTAGTGCAGTTTCATCTTCAGCTAGTGATTGCGATGCGTTGGGTGTGAAAATGTTGGCTAAATGTTTAGCAAAAACCTCTGATTTATCGTTATCTGTCCTAGCCCATGTTCCATTTTCTTTTCGTATTGCGGAAATTGATTGTTTTGGTCTCTTGAGCTTTTTTGTAGTTTTCCATAACGAATATTCGTCGTTGGCATGTGGTGACAGTTTACTGATGTAGTTTTGGAATGTTTCATTTCTAATTTCACGTAACAGTTTCTTTATTTCTTTGCTTAGTTTATTCAGCGTATTTTTGTCACTTGGATGCCTAGTAGCTTGCCATTTTTTTCTAGCTTTTCTTTTCTCGGAAATTTTTTCCCTAACGTATTTTGGGTAGTTCGTGATTGTTCCGTTGTTTGTTTTAGTTATTGGTGTTGAATTCCAAGCCGCTTCTTGTATACGTTTAGTTATTTGTTCAACTGCAGAGTCAATGTCGTTTTCATTTTTCAGCGGTATGTTGAGATTTAAGCTGTCGTTCAAGTATTTTCGGAATAGCTCCCAGTCAGTTTTGTTGTTGGTCAACGTCGGTTTTTGGTCTTTATAAATTATTGTTGCACTGATTGTGAGTATGATAGGTGAGTGATCAGACGATAGGTCGAAACTTTCTGTTACGTCTGTATAGTTCGAGGAAATTCCTTTCGTTATAAAGAAGTCTAACAAATCTGGTATTTTTGCTGGGTCTGTAGGCCAGTATGTGGGCTTTCCCGTGCTTAAAGATTCGTAGCTTTTGTCTGTTATCATGCGCTCGAGTTGCCTGCCCTTGGGGTTAATCACTCGTGATCCCCATCGGGTATGTTTTGAATTATAATCTCCACCAGCTACGAACCTGTTCCCTAATGTTTGAAAGTATTCTTCAAAATCGGATTTCTTTACTGCATGTTTCGGGGGACAATATACTGCAGCGACGACCAATGAGCCGTTTCCTTCCTTCATTTTAATACTAGTTGCTTGAAGATATTCCTTTTCGTATTTGTCTAGTTCGAAATGTGCAATTTTATCGCTGACTATTATAGCAGTTCCTCCATGGGCCGTTCCGTCCGGGTGATTTGTATGGTACGTTTTGTATTTGTGTATGTTAAAGTAATTCCTTATTGTGAAATGTGTTTCCGATACTAGTAAAATGTCAATTTTATGTTGGTGCAAGAAAATTTCTACCTCATGTCGGTGTTGTGTCAGCCCATTGGCGTTCCATAATGCTATTCTTAAGCTATCCATGACTGAGGTTTTTGATTAGCGTGGAAAGCATATTAAGTATTAAGCTGTTCTGATTCATGAGTTGCTGGAACATGGCTTCGAATCTGTGTAGAAATTGTGCTAGGGTTATATCTTCTCTGTTATTTGCTGTATTGTTATTGTTGCTAGGGTTGAATTGAGTGGCTTGGGCATAGCTGGTGTTGTCGTTTGTTACTTTACTTTGTCTTGGGTGTTCAGTATTATTCTTGTGGAGCTGCATGTTTGGTTGGCTTGTTGGTTGGTTTATTGGTTTTCCCCTAGATTTTTGGAGTTCTCTGTATATCGAGCAACCTTTGTAATTGGCCGGATGGGGTCCCCCACATAAAACGCATTTGGCTTGTGTGTCTTTGGTTTTTTGACATATGTGTGTCGGGTGGTTGTCTGCACATTTGACACAGTAATACTCCTTGTTACAATATGTTTTTGTGTGCCCGTATTCTTGGCATCTATGGCACTGCGGTATTACGTTCTTCTTTCGTGGTGCTTCTACTAGGATTTTGGTACCCAGTAAAAATTCGATCTTATATATTTCCTTATTTTTCTCATCTGGCGCTTGGTCTACAAAGAATAAGCTTAGGGATTTATAAAAAAGATTATTTTATGAATTTATCTGTAAAATATATAAAAAATGTATGAATGCATATCTGTAGAAAATATTTAATAATCTTTAATTTTTATAATTACATAAATTGTGAAAAAATGCCATTTGAATGTGTTATTCAAAGAAAAACTATTTTGAGCTGCAAGTAAAGTGCTATTTTCGGTTCTTTCCATATTAGAATAGGGTCTAAATACAAGGTCTAAATTTTTCGATTGATAGTATTAGAGCGTTAATAGTATCCACCGTGAAAATGTTAAAAATATTCTAGGGATCTTAAAACGTGGTATTTTTTAGCACGATCCCCATATCTCCCTTACCAAGGGTAGCGGGAGGTAAAAATGATAACCAAAATTTTTAATGTTAGAATAATTTGCAAATCTTTTTTTTATTAATTTTGTGCGTTGATCATACAAAAAACGTAGTAAGCATTGTGGTCAGTAAGAACTCTTCTACGGGTATTGAAAACATTATTATATAATGTTTAGTAATCAAATTATTTGTATTATTATTAAATATAATATTTGAAATGTGTACGTTGACCTCCAGTTCAGTAGCGTGACATCAACAGCTGTAGAACCTGTTTTGCGGTTAATTAGAGGTGAACCAAAATAGGTTCAGAGTACCAAAAATTTATAAAATATTAGGTAAGAGTTTACACTGCTCGAAAAAAATTGATATGAAGTGTCCCCGCTCTAAAATATTGCACACGGGAGTCTAAAATATATTTGTTACGCCACTGGTAATAGAAAACAAACGACCAGCGCGTAGCGGCCATGATTGTTTCACTTGATGTTCACTAGTTGTAATATCCACGTCGATCCGTAGTAAATAATCACAATCTGCATTTATTTTAATTACTGTAAAGCAATAATAGTTATATTACAATATTATACTAGTCATTTGTACCTTTTGTGTAAAAATAATGGCCATTAAGTACTTTGTACGACCGAAATCGTTTATTGAAGATATAAAAATTTACCGGCCATCTTACGCAATCGTGTTAGCGTTGAACAAGCATTGTTACAATTTCTTTCTCATCAAAGCCGAATAAAAGGTAAAATGGGGAAATAATGTCTTGTTTCTTGAAAAATAATAACTTATTTGATATTTTACTGTAATTTTATGATGATATATTTGTAGATTTTTATATATTTATTATTCTTTACAGGAATTGCGCAGTTACGACTAATTATCTAGCACATATAAATATGATGATTGGGGCATAAAAATGTTAATAATAATAATTCAGAGTTCATATAAATTGGAAATAAATTGATGTAAATCAAAGAAATCGCTGATGAAAGAAAAAGGCAGAATTTTTTAGCGAAAGGTTGTGCAAATTAAGGAAATGTAATGAACATAAAAATAATAGCTCAGAGTTAACATAAATCGGAAGTAAAATCAACTAAACAGAAGAAATTGTTGATATAAATGCATTTGTTTAGTGGACTGTTCTGGAAATGTAAGTATAATACTTTTATTAACATAGTCCCTAATGGTTGTGAATGATATTTATTTTAATTAATGCTATTTTTAATTATTTTAGGTGCTAATGTGTCGCGAAATGATTTTAAATTGCCTAAGGAACTATTAAAAGTGGCTGATTCCTTCATTTCCTGATTTGCTGTTCACAGATCAAAACTCCCAGCAAATGTAAGTAATTAAAAAAATATGTACTTAGCCAAGAATAGGAACGTATTTTTTACATATAAAATTAAAATTTCTAATTTTTAGCTTTACAACTATGCACAATAATTTAATTGAAGGTAGAACTATTTGGTATCATTTTACCAATTTAATAATTTAATTGCTGATAATAAATGAATATTTTTTCTTATTTAAAATTCTGATTGAAAAATAACTTTCCTATTCTTACCATTTCCGCAATATATTATATTGTACACAAATCGATGGCTTAACAAAGGGGTCCTCCACTACTTTTCTTATGAAATTTTATCAAGATCGAAATAGATCTCTAGTTGCATAAAGTTTTAATGGTTTTTCGTTAAACCAAAATATATTTTTTTAATTTTCTATGACGTAGATATTAAGTAGGTACATTTTATTTTCAAACAGTGGAGTTTTCTAATAATTAGAGTTACATTAATTGATTAATTTCAACATTTCTAAAATATATAGGCTTGTACCACGATCACAGTTTTAACTAAAACACTGTTTTAAGAAATGTCAAATTTCATTATTTAATGATAATAATAAATACTATAAAATTTATCAAAATATGATTTTAAAGCAGAACATAGTTTGTATTCAATCAAATATTTTTAAATAAATCGATCTTGTAACATAAGGGTGAAATTACATTTTGAAATTTGAATTTGACCTTTCTTAAAACAGCGTTTTAGTTAACCGGGATCCGAGTAACAAATGAGTTTTTACGGGATTTATTTCTGCTCGAAAACTATAAGAATTACAACCTCCATTAAGAGCCGGTCTTTCTATCTTCGGATAAAGTTATTTGGGATAAATCAAAAATGTGTCTTTCCACCTTCAGATAAGTTTATTCGCCAGATAAATACTGCCTATCCGACAGATAAGTTACCCGGAACTTTTCTACCGAATAAATATGATACCTGACAGAAACATATGAATAGATGCAATAAATTGGAGAAAATGGGGTCGCGTGGCCTTGTACGTTTAGTTGTATGGTTGCCAATCTGGTGACCCGGGTTCGATGCCCGCCAGTGCAGACTTTTAATCGCACAAAAGTGATCCCTGTGGCGCACTCTTCACACCAGTTATGAGTGCCTGGTAGTTGACGCCTGGTGAGCGGCCACACGGTAAAAATATATCGTCATCATTACCGATGTCTACATGTATTGTAGATACTGGCACACCCAGTAATGGGTAATATGCCGTGATGATATATTTATTCCATTTAAATGGAAAGACCAAAATTTTTAATGTTAGAATAATTTGCAAATCTTTTTTTATTAATTTTGTGCGTTGATCATACAAAAAACGTAATAAGCATTGTGGTCAGTAAGAACTTTTCTACGGGTATTGAAAACATTATTATATAATGTTTAGTAATCAAATTATTCAAAATATTTGTATTATTATTAAATTTAATATAGTAAAAATTTTTAGGCAGAGTAGTCACGTCATCAAAGTTTGTAACTAGATAATGACGTCACGAAATTAGTAGGTTTACATGATACACTAATTTAATTTTAGAAAATAATTGTATTTACCTGCGATGCTAATTTATGTGATCAAGTTAATTTATTTAATAGTCGAATAATAATTGAATATTATTGTAAAGTGTAATATATTTCCAATTTATGGTATTGAAAATTCGGTGTAGGGCACACCGAGTCGGGTTTCAGAAGGAATACGGGGAGTGAATGAAGCACTTGATGAAAAATAAGAAAATTGATGTTAAATGACATTGAATATATTTAAAAAAAAATTGATTTGATTTTATTTAGATTTTCAATTCTGTAGTGTTATAGAAAAGTAAAGAGTAGCACTATAAATTCAACTTATTGAAAATATAATTAAAATAACATTTAAAAAATATATTATATTTGATTGAAAATACTCCAATAATACAATTTACAATTATTGAAATTAACACAAACTAAAAACAGAAAAGCTCAAGTTCAATCTCAAAGTATCGAACTAATGACAGCAGACGCTTGACAATTCCGGGAGAAACATGTCATGTAAACGTTTAAATATTGAAATCCAATAGTACCAACATGTGGTGAAGAAATGAACTACAATTATTTTAAATAAATTAAAACTCATTAAAAACATTATGTTCGACTTTAAAATAATTGTAAATTTAATTAAAATGTACTTTACTTATAGTATACAAAAAAACAGTATTTATTTTCTTCGTTTTCCTAAACATATACAATACTACAGTGTTTTTTCATTTTGTAATGAAATGATGACGTGACTACTCTGCCTAAAAATTTTTACTATATTTGAAATGTGTACGTTGACCTCCAGTTCAGTAGCGTGACATCAACAGCTGTAGAACCTGTTTTGCGGTTAATGAGGGGTGAACCAAAATGGGTTCAGAGTACCAAAAATTTATAAAATCTTAGGTAAGAGTTTACACTGCTCGAAAAAAAATGATAGGAAGTGTTCCCGCTCTAAAATATTGCACACGGGAGTCTAAAATATATTTGTTACGCCACTGGTAATAGAGAACAGACGACCGCGCAGCGGCCATGATTGTTTCACTTGATGTTCACTAGTTGTAATATCCACGTCGATCCGTAGTAAATAATCATAATCTGCATTTATTTTAATTACTGTAAAGCAATAATAGTTATATTACAATATTATACTAGTCATTTGTATCTTTTGTGTAAAAATAATGGCTATTAAGTACTTTGTACGACCGAAATCGTTTATTGAAGATATAAAAATTTACCGGCCATCTTATGCAATCGTGTTAGCGTTGAACAAGCGTTGGTACAATTTCTTTCTCATCAAAGCCGAATAAAAGGTAAAATGAGGAAATAATGTCTTGTTTCTTGAAAAATAATAACTTATTTGATATTTTACTGTAATATTATGATGATATATTTGTAGATTTTTATATATTTATTATTCTTTACAGGAATTGCGCAGTTACGACTAATTATCTAGCATATATAAATATGATGATTGGGGCATAAAAATGTTAATAATAATAATTCAGAGTTCATATAAATTGGAAATAAATTGATGCAAATCAAAGAAATCGCTGATAAAGGAAAAAGGCTGAATTTTTTGGCGAAAGGTTGTGCAAATTAAGGAAATGTAATGAACATAAAAATAATAGCTCAGAGTTAACATAAATCGGAAGTAAAATCAACTAAACAGAAGAAATTGTTGATATAAATGCATTTGTTTAGTGGACTGTTCTGGAAATGTAAGTATAACACTTTTATTAACATAGTCCCTAATGGTTGTGAATGATATTTATTTTAATTAATGCTATTTTTAATTATTTTAGGTGCTAATGTGTCGCGAAATGATATCAAATTACCTACGAAGCTATGAAAATGGCTGATTCCTTCATTTCCTGATTTGCTGTTCACAGATCAAAACTCCCAGCAAATGTAAGTGATTAAAAAATATGTACTTAGCCAAGAATAGGAACGTATTTTCTACATATAAAATTAAAATTTCTAATTATTAGCTTTACAACAATGCACAATAATTTAATTGAAGGTAGAACTATCTGGAATCTTTTTACCAATTTAATAATTTAATTACTGATAATAAATGAATATTTTTTTCTTATTTAAGATTCTGATTGAAAAATGACTTTCCTATTCTTACCATTTCCGCAATATATTATATTGTACACAAATCGTTGGCTTAACTACTTATGAAATTTTATCAAAATCGAAATAGATCTCTAGTTGCAGAAAGTCTTAATAGTTTTTCGTTAAACCAAAATATATTTTTTTAATTTTCTATGACGTAGATATTAAGTAGGTACATTTTGTTGTCAAACAGTGGAGTTTTCTAATAATTAGAGTTGCATTAATTGATTATTTTCAACATTTCTAAAAAATATAGGCTTGTACCACGATCACGGTTTTAACTAAAACACTGTTTTAAGAAATGTCAAATTTCATTATTTAATGATAATAATAAATACTATAAAATTTATCAAAATATGATTTTAAAGCAGAACATAGTTTGTATTCAATCAAATAATTTTAAATAAATCGATCTTCTAACATAAGGGTGAAATTACATTTTGAAATTTGAATTTGACCTTTCTTAAAACTGCGTTTTAGTTAAAACCGGGATCCGAGTAACAAATGAGTTTTTACGGGATTTATTTCTGCTATCTCGAAAACTATAAGAATTACAACCTCCATTAAGAGCCGGTCTTTCTATCTTCGGATAAAGTTATTTGGGATAAATCAAAAATGTGTCTTTCCACCTTCAGATAAGTTTATTCGCCAGATAAATACTGCCTATCCGACAAATAAGTTATCCGGAACTTTTCTACCGAATAAATATGATACCTGACAGAAACATATGAATAGATGCAATAAATTGGAGAAAATGGGGTCGCGTGGCCTTGTACGTTTAGTTGTATGGTTGCCAATCTGGTGACCCGGGTTCGATGCCCGCCAGTGCAGACTTTTAATCGCACAAAAGTGATCCCTGTGGTGCACTTTCCACACCAGCTATGAGTGCCCGGTAGTTGACGCCTGGTAAGCGGCCACACGGTAGAAAATATATCGTCATCATTACCGATGTCTACATGTATTGTAGATACTGGCACACCCAGTAATGGGTAATATGCCGTGATGATATATTTATTTATAATTGGGAAAAATGTCAAATACATAATATTTTGAAAGAATACAAACATGTAATTTCACATTTCATTATTTATTATACCGTATGTCCACGGATCGAGTTCCAAAGAGAAAAACCTTTTTTATTTTACAAAAAAATGTATTCTTGATAAAAGTTTTTGGATGTCCCGAAACGGCCAATTCAGTTTTATTTTAACATTTTCAAATTTTCTTTTAGTTTCAGATAAAAATGGAAAATTGGTCGTTTTAGTTGAAAATTCCCAAAATATAAGTTTGCGTTGTCATGGTAATTGCCATTATTTATTTATTTTCATTAACTGTCAGTTATAAAAATCAACCATAATCGTTGAAAATGTTGTCAAAAGACGAACGAATTTACCTAATTCAATGTTATGGCAAAGGTAATAAAGCGATCCGTCGAGTTGTTGAAGAATTTAACAACGATTATGGTTGATTTTTATAAGTGACATTTAATGAAAATAAATAAATAACGGTAATTACCATGACAACGCAAACTTATTTTTTGGGACTTTTCAACTAAAACGACCAATTTTAGATTTTTATCTGAAACTAAAAGAAAATTTGAAAATGTTAAAACTGAATTGGCCGTTTCGGGACATCCAAAAACTTTTATCAAGAATACATTTTTTTGTAAAATAAAAAATAAAAAAGTTTTTCCTCTTTGGAACTCGATCCGTGGAATGGGGTCTTCCACCACCATAAGATTTTTAATGTTTAGGCATAAATTACTTTTTATAACACTTCAATAGTTCTGAAAAAAATGTAAACAATGTTATTCGCGAAGTTTAGACGTCAGCGCCACTATTGAACTTGTTTGGAGGGTATTGAGATCTGTCAATCTCGTGTTTACTTTGTCATATTTTTGTGTAATTACAATATATTTTAAACGAAGTGGTTTTTGGATGGATGCTTCATTTATTTCAACATAATCAATTATTTACAGATTCCAATTGTGACGTTTCGGTTCTGTTTAGAACTTGTAACTTCATTTATAATTAAAATGTAAAACTTTTTAATTTTTTAAAATAACCGAAACGTCGCACTTGGAATCTGTAAATCATTGACTATGTTGAAATAAATAAAGCATTCATCCAAAACCACTTCGTTTAAAAAATTTTTAATTGCTTCCAAAAACTGAATCAAAATACAATATATTTTATTAAACTTCTGCAAGTTTAATAGAGTTTAAGAGTTATCATGGTTATGAGGCGCTAGTGTCTGTAACAGTTTTCTCTCTTTCCGGTTTCAGGGAGACTGACGTTCAACGAAATTTGAATTTGAAATATGAATTTTGTATCAGATTTTAATTATTAATTTCTATATATTACAAATTATTTTTGGGTGAAACTATGATTTATATACTACAATAAAAAAATTGGTGGAATACCCCATTTCCCAATGGGGTAAAAATGATATTCTTACAAATCGTACATATTTTTTGTCATATACCAAAATTTTATATATACACCCGATTATAGGTATCAGGGATATGGAGAAGAAGAAATAAATACAAACAAATAAAATATTCCATATCTAAACTTTGAAAGACAAGATTTTTTTGCTTTTCAGACACTTGTTCCATCATCCTATCACTGTTGTTAGTCCATCCCTGGTTACTCATTCTTGCTGTAGTAATAGCGTAGTTAGTATTGTTGTAATCAAATTTTGTCATTGTTGTAATAAGTATTATAATTTATTTATTTATTTATTGAAACTAAACAGGCACAAGGGCCTAATTACATAGTTTCATTAAAAACTAACTTATACAGTGTGTCCCATTTAGAGGTGCCACCATTGGGATCTCGAGAACTGTAAGAGATACGATGTCGGTTAAATGGAACTTTTTATGCGCCTTTGGGAGGCCATCTCAGATGTGCTTTTATTTTTTCAAAAATTCTCATAGGGCACTAGATAATGACGAAAAACTTAATATTGTTGATTTTTTCTTTTTCAAATAACTTCTAAACTATTAATAATTGAGAAAAAAGTTTCAAATATAAAAGATAGATATTTTTATTAGGTAACCAGTGGCGTACGAAATAAATTTTTATATCTGTAAATTTTTGAGATATAACACAAACTTATATTTTTTTAAATGGAACCCATATCTTATTTTAGTCTCAAAAAAATAAATATTTTTTTCTCTTTTCAACGATGTAAGGGTTATTATGTTTTATATTTGTTTTGCCTTCAAAAATTATTATTTTTTCCTTATTTTGTATTAAATTTATAATTATTTTGAAAATATTGGTAAATTTCTATTTGGAAATACTCCTTGTATTTAAATAATATATTTCCTTAAAAATATTTGCTCAAAATTCGTATCAAATTAATTTTTATATTTTGTATCAGGTCGCCCTTGGCACCTCATTAAGTAATTTTTAATTATGAGTCTAGAATGAAAATATTAAGTAATAAAGACATAAAACAAATTATTTTGATCAAACACAATATAATTAATAAAAATAATAATGTGTTTTTGGGAAATAATTAGAAAATTCAGGAAAATAAAGAGAAAAATTAAATTTTAGGAGCAAAACAAATATAAAACATAATAACCCTTACACCATTGAAAAGAGAAAAAAATATTGATTTTTTTGAGACTAAAATCAGATATGGGTTCCATTTAAAAAAATATAAGTTTGTGTTATATCTCGAAAATTTACGGATATGAAAATTTATTTCGTACGCCACTGGTTAGTTAATAAAAATATCTATCTTTTATATTTGAAACGTTTTTCTCAATTACTAATTGTTTAGAAATTATTTGAGAAAGAAAAAATCAACAATATTCAGTTTTTCGTCATTATCTAGTGTCCTATGAGAATTTTTGGAAAAACAAAAGCACATCTGAGATGGCCTCCCAAAGGTGCACAAAAAGTTCCATTTAACCGACATCGTATCTCTTATAGTTCTCGAGATCCCAATGGTGGCACCTCTAAATGGGACACACTGTACACTAAATTAACTTACTCTAAAAAATACTTTCAAATACTTAACTAATGTAACTATATTATCTGTATATATATCTACATTATTGTTATTAATATGATTACAAATTAGGCAACATCTTATTAAAGGGGAATTTTTCCTAATATCTATCATCATTATCATTGTCGTCATCAAATTTAATCATTACGATGATGAAATTTTATTTCAATTGTACAATTTTAAAATTAAATTTAGCGGCGCCCCTGGGTAAGTCCTTTTATTTTCTATGATATATTTGCACATTAGTACAAGTACAAATATAGAAATATTCTTTATTTCAACAATTTCATAATAATTGCAGCTTTCATGTGTATCAATTTTCATAATCCTTAAACTTATCCAAATATGAACAGAAAACAGAATATACTGCACTCAGAATATTTATCCAAATTACTTTAATCACACTAAATATTTGTAATTACGTCAAAAAGATCATAACCACAAATGTGAAAACACAAATATTATGCAACTTGAACCAAACAAAACTTATATGGCATTTTCTTGCTCCGTCTTATTACATTTGTAATGTTGTTATCTCTTTTTAATTTTATCAGAGATTTTGGAACTGTATACAGTGAGTATATTTTAACGTGAAACATTGGGTTTGTCTTATTCATGGTTACGACTTGACATTTGATTGATAGCAATATATTTGCCCGTTCCATTTGAAATGAAACATAGGGAACGAATTTGACATTTGATAAGACGTCAATAGAGGTTAATTTTGTTTAAATAATTCTGACTCGGCTAAATTTCTTACAATATTTAAATATAGTACTTCTGTCAAATTAATTCCCCATGTGTCATTTTAAATGAGACAGACAAATACATTGCTGTCAAACAAATGTCAAGTCGTAACATATAGGAAAATTCAACGGTTATCTGTCATATTGACAAGATGTCATTAGAGGTTAATTTTGTTTAAATAATTATACCTGATTATTAAAATATCTTTCAGAACTCATATTATTAATTGGAAAAATACTACCTTTTTTTAGTTTATGTTCTGTATTTATTAATTTTAACCCAACGTTTCGGCACCATAAACTGGTGCCTTCTTCAGGGGATACATTGACATAAATATTTTAAAAAACAATAAAAAAATAGTATATTATGTGGCAAGTGTGTGAAGCTGACATTTTTACATGAGGGTGGAGATTGCGACTCGAGCCGAAGGCGAGTGTTGCAAACCACCCGAATGTAAAATAGGCTTCACACACGTGTTACATACTATACTTTTTCTACGACCCTGCAATAAAATATATTTGTTCTTCACATTGTCATTCTTTAAACGTAAAGCCTCTGTATTATCGACTTGTGTAACCATGGTTACCAACGGTGCGTGAAGTGAGTACTTCACGTATCAATTTTTATGTGTGAAGTTTGAGTTTTTGCACACGGTGCGTGAAGTGCTACTTCACGCACAGTGTGCTTGAAGTAACATTTCACACACCGTTCATTATTTTAAATATTACAAATTGAATTGTATTTTAATAAAACAAAACTGTTAAACACCCATAACGTTGGTAACCATGGTTACACAAGTCGATAATACAGAGGCTTTACGTTTAAAGAATGACAATGTGAAGAAAAAAATATTTTATTGCAAGGTCGTAGAAAAAGTATAGTATGTAACACATGTGTGAAGCCTATTTTACATTCGGGTGGTTTGCAACACTCGCCTTCGGCTCGTGTCGCAATCTCCACCCTCATGTAAAAATGTCAGCTTCACACACTTGCCACATAATATACTATTATGTCAATGTATCCCCTGAAGAAGGCACCAGTTTATGGTGCCGAAACGTTGGGTTAAAATTAATAAATACAGAACATAAACTAAAAAAAAGGTAGTATTTTTCCAATTAATTATACCTGTTTTCTAAAAATTAAATTAAGCTGTAGAAAAAATACTGTGTGCACCTTGTGCCCGAAATATGTTTAATGCTCTCGAGTGGTTTTCTGACTCCGCTAAATTTCTTACAATACATATTTAAATGTAATACTTCCGTCAGATTCGTTCCCTATGTTTCATTTTAAATGGAACGGGCAAATACATTGCTGTCAATCAAATATCAAGTTGTAACCATGGATATGACAAACCCAATGTTTCACTTTAAAAAATACTCACGGTATACTGCACTTATCTGGCGGATAGCTATCCGGAACTTTATCTGAAGGTGGAAAGACCGGCCCTAAATGAGACTTTTTGTTTACGTTGAGAGGTCAACAAAAATGTGTTGTGGCCAGCACAATACCTCTCTACCAGATTTAAAAAAAAAGTAATATGTTGTGATGAACCAGTATTTTATTTTCAAATATTAGAAATTGAAAAAAAATGTGTTGTGGCCAGCACAATACCTCTCTACCAGATTTGCTATTGTTCTTTGAAAAAAGTAATATGTTGTGATGACCTTAACCAGTATTTTATTTTCAAATATTAGAAATTGAAAAAAAATGTGTTGTGGCCAGCACAATACCTCTCTACCAGATTTGCTATTGTTGTTTAAAAAAAGTAATATGTTGTGATGACCTTAACCAGTATTTTATTTTCAAATATTAGAAATTGAAAAAAAATGTGTTGTGGCGAGCACAATACCTCTCTACCAGATTTGCTATTGTTCTTTGAAAAAAGTAATATGTTGTGATGACCTTAACCAGTATTTTATTTTCAAATATTAGAAATTGAAAAAAAAATGTGTTGTGGCCAGCACAATACCTCTCTACCAGATTTGCTATTGTTCTTTAAAAAAAGTAATATGTTGTGATGACTTTAACCAGTATTTTATTTTCATATAACTATTAGAAATTGAAAAAAAAAAATGTGTTGTGGCCAGCACAATACCTCTCGCCATTTTCATATTGGGCTACATAAGTATTGTATTTAACATTTCAGGTACACACAAAAAATTTTGTTACATATCATCGTAAAACTACACTTGCCGTCAAATAATTATGGACTGGACATTTCTACACTGATGTCAAAGTAATTTTATATTCTGTCATTTTCGTTAGTACTTGTGTGCTCTTTTTATTTCCAATCCTATAAATTGCATTATATGTATGTAGACTTTTGAAAAGAAAATGAGTGAAACTCTTTAATTAAATTATTCCTGGTTCTTATAAAAAACATTTAGGAAAACAAGATTTAAATGGGCAGGCAAAAACAATTATTGCCAATGTATACAATTTTTTCAAAAAAATGGCGTTACATCCTGAAAAAATTAATAATTTATTAAATAAGAAGTAAACTTTGGATTTGACTGCAGAATCATGTTGTGTTGATAGATCTACTGTTCACCTAATAATCAATTATTCTTACCTTTTATTTAGATTCCTCCGGTTATCGTATTTTAACACAAACGCGACCTTAGCTTGATGTGTGGAAACTTTGGTCAAAATATAAATATGAATTTTCCACAGAGACAATTTTTATATTTTATATTACGTATTACTGTTTTACCTTACTTATTTGTTATAATATTTTCTTCATTTACGATGTATCAAATATTTTAATTAGTTTTAAATATGCCATTTGCGTTCATTCCTGGTCATGTCAAGTTACAAGCGGCAACACCGCTGGGCAAGGGACAGGGTGTGGAAAGGGATAAAAGTTGAACATCAGTCCACAATCATTTGACGGCGAGTATAGTTCAAATCTATACCTTTTCAATTTTAAATTGAGACTAAACAACTTCAAATTGAGAATAAATAATTTGAAATTAAGAACCATTTGGGAAAAACACAAAATTTAACAAACGATGATAACATTCGTATTGTATTTGATATTTTAAATTTTAAAAATGCCTTATTTGTAAAAAGCTGAGTCTGAAAACTATTAAAAAACAAATATGTGCACTTTATAATAATAATGAATAGTGGAGAACTGTTGCGAATATCAGTGGCGTAGCCAGGATTTTCAAATGGGGGTGGATATTGTATATGTGTGGGGAAGAGAGTTCGTTGTGTAGAAGTAAATACTACTCCCACATATTATAGGTACTCTGTTTTTGTTAGTTACAATTTTGCGTTATACTTATACGTTTTATGAAATAGATCATTTATTTATTAAAATAAAATATGTATTAATATTACCAATGGGGAGGGTTTAAGCCCGAAAACACCCCCCTTGGCTACGCCACTGGCGAATACATTAAGAGTAGAATAATCCACAGTTTATCGGTAGGAAAGGAATCAAAATGAAGTTGAATTTGTTTAGTCTCAATTTGAAGTTGAAAACTTATAGTTACTCGCGAATACTTTTAAAGTTGAAGGTATGTCTGAAACAGTTATATCTGTATAGTGCGTGAAATATTTGCACTAGAGTAACTAAGCATTTGGAAAGTGGTGCACTTTCCACTTGTATAACTATCCGATGGACAGAGTGGTGCAAAATTCACGGTTATTAGACATTAGATTGATTTAAATAGTATTTGTTTTAATTTGATATTTCAAATGGACATTTAATAAATAAAATAGTGCAGGATGTCATGCACAGTTAAATGTGAAAGTTTATCTCACATTGCTTGAGATAAATACTAATATACTAGTACTAACATCATAGTAACTGGGTGGTCTTCTCTGCACTATTTTTAATAAAACCATTTAAAAATTATTGGATAAAATTTCGCATGGTACACGTGTTCATTATATAAATCATGTGTGAAATACGTTCTGTTCTCGTGTCTCGTGTACGAAATTTTAACCAACAGTTTTTTAAATAGTTTGAGAATACCACAATCTAATAATTATTATTTAGTAGGTGGACCTTTGGTTGGTCTGTTGCTTCAAAAACTTAGAGAATTTGGATGCAGCTATTCTACGACGTAAACGGCCATCGATGGATGAACTGGTAGGAATCTTTTTCTCTTAAATATAACATTTATAAAATATTAGTTTGTTCTCATGTTCAACCATGAGAACTTAAAGTCTAAGGAATATGACTATATGCCTAATTATTATCTTGTACTCAAATTCGATTTTGAGTACTATATTGAAAAAATATAACTCATAAATGTTTGTATAATATCAAAACAATTTGAAATTGAAATATCGATTATTTATCAATAAAATCAATATCTGGGAACAAATGATTAGCATATGTCTTTCAGGAATCGGACATCTAGAAGATTAAAATAATAGTAGCTTTATAAGTTTTAGTATTATTTACGTAAGAATGGCACTATGCAATTAAATGTATGCTTGCTAAGACACGTAATTGAAATAGTTTTTTTGCCATACAGTTTATAGAATCAGTTCATAACGTAGTTCATATATATTGACGTGTGTTTTAACATTTTTGTGTCTCGTGTTGATTTTCTGATTTATGAATAATGGTTGCTTTTGCGTTTCTTGATGCATGAAAAGATAGTTTCTTATTAGATTTCAGCACAGATTATAAAGCGAATTGAACTTGTGCAACGCCATTCGTACGTGAGGAATACTATAGTTTTAAGTTCTTGGAAATGTATTTTCAGGTTTTAATTAAACTTTGGCTCATCGCGCCGTCGAGCAAACACGCGTTTTCTTTAAAAATTAAAAATAAATTGATTAATTTGAAGTGCATTCCGTGACGATCATCCTAAAATCGTGCGTCTACGGTTACAGCGGTAACCGTACGCGTGGCTTACCCAGACGGTAGCGAGGGAGAGTGCTTGGGAAAAGAAAATACGGACGTATCGGGGCATGCTTGCAGGTGGATGGATGAGTAAGTCAGGAAGGAGGTAACAGACCGAAACTTTGATGTGGGTGTTCGGGTTCCTTATTCAATTAACTTCACACGGTCAGAGGGGCTGGGTAGGTAGGTTTCGTGCGCGATAGCCATAATTGAGTGGACTGATATGTACAACGCACCGTCATGTGAATCCTGTTGTTATGGTGGATCGCTTCACACTTGTGTGAATGTTTCTAGGGACATTAATCCATAGTTGACACAGAAAGCTTTCTTATGGCCTTATGTGCTCTCCTCATCCGGAGGCAACGTAATGTAATCATCATTTAATGATAATGGCAACGAATAATTAAAGACAAGGTAAAGTTTTTGTTTGATTTAACTTTGTTGAGCACACGGGTTAATAACCGCGTTCGGTGTAGGGTATCCGCGAGAGGCGCGGGCGAATGTCTCCGGGAGTAGCTAGGTAGGTTGGCGTGTACCCTAGGTAGTTACATGTAACTGCTACCGTACTCTCTACCTAGTTCGTGGATTAGGCCGTAAATGCATTGCATCGCGTGGGGTCGGCTTAACCCCCTCGTAAACTTCCGTGAGAACCAACAACGGCGTTCGACGCCACGGCGTTCTCACCATTTGCTTAGCTCGTACTCTTTCTCTCTCACACGCCTTTAGCTTAGTTTAATCTAGATATAAGATAGTTCGCGTAGACATAAGATAGCTTAGATATAAGTAGGAAGGGTTGTTTTTGCTTTTCGAGAGAGAGAGAAAAATTAACGTAACTTGACATTTTTAGACTTGCTTTTCTTTGAAATCGTTATTAACGTAAGATAGGCTTTTTTAGACTTGTTTTTCATTGAAATATATCTTAACGTAAGATAGGCTTTTTTGCGCACTTCACTAACTTAATTTGGGGGGAACTACAATAATTTAAGTTAGATTATAAGTATTATTGTACACGGAACTGTATTTAATAAACGGTATATATAAGGGAACGTGGGTTTGGTATTTGAGGGCGGTGTTTCCCTTATATATACTATTTATTAAATAAAGGGTTTCGTTTTTAGTTTTAAGTTAGTTTTCAGGTTAAAAAGATCTCCCCACCGCCACTATCGTCAAGATTGCAGTGCCGATTGGAGACGCAGACCATGGCTTCTTCATTTGTTTAAAATGTTTGTACAACAATAAAAAAATCTATTATTTTAATTTAAACCCAATGTCCCATTAGTTTTTAAGTAGGTAGTTTTAGTAAAAATTGTAATTACTACAGATATTTAGGATAGAACGTTAGTAACTTCAATACAAGTGAAATACTTCGTTTCTGTTGCGTCTGAATTCATCTTTTTCAGTTATGCTGTGGGTTATTAGATATTGTTTATCAATTAGCATGTCCTTTGCATTGGGGCCAACGTTGGAACACGGTACACAACCATAGGCCTCCATGGGCACCCCCCCACGTCCTCGTACGTGGCAGACGGAACCCATGTGCCTATGCCGGTGTTGTCGGGAATGCGGAGTTCGTTTGGGGACGTAGGCTTTAAGTCGACGTCGTGAGAGCCATATACTTATTACCTAGGTGTTAGGTATATAGTGTGTATCATGGCGCCTCGGCTAGGCGTGAAATCTCTGACTCCTGCTCGTGTATAGGCGAAACCAACCCGAATGGGCGGGAATCATCGGCACAGATTCCACCGTTTTTTATATTAGAGTCACTTAGATTTGCGGACAACACGTGTTGTTCTTTAGATTCAGGATGGGAATTAGGGATGGTGTAATTGCACTGGGTGGATTCAGACGTATTCAGGACAAAGTGTTGCTTTGAGAAATTACTAGTGTTCGCCTACATTTCTGATGTAATATATTAAGACGTGGTTAGGGCAAAGTTAGTTTTAAGTATTGTAAACGAAGCTTTGTATTAAATATTATATATTTTGGTAAGTGGGAGGTTTGGGTGGTAACAAAATATATAATATAATATAAAGTTTCGGAAACGGTCTTCAACTGAATAAGAAATCTTTGTACCTTTAACAATGGGAACAAGGAATCTTATTTAGGGATCACCAAGATTTAATTTGTTAAATTAGTATTGTAAACGAAACTCTATTTAATACAGTATTATTTTACCTTAAAACATAAATAATATAAATGTAGAGTTTCGTATTAGTTATAAAACTGAAATGTTTGTTACCAAATAAAATTATGGTTATATTATTTGTGTTTAATTCTGTTGCATCTTTATTCAATCACTGAATAAAGATACAAAATAATTAAGAACAAATAATACGACTATAATAATGATAATTTTATTTGATAACAAACGTTTTAGTTTTATAACTAAATCATGTTTGACACTCATATATTGTTATTAGATTTGTTGACAAATTTAGTAACAATTGTAAACAGAATTAATCCAAATGAAACGTAAAAGACATTTGTGTTTAAAAATTGTGTTCATAATTATTTCTCACAAGTTTGTTAACAAATTTGGTAACAATTTTTAAACGTTGCCAAACAGGCTTTAGTTGTAAAATTGAAATGTTTGTTACACTTTCATTATTTTGGTTCTAAATATTATTAATTAGATTACATCTTTATTTTGTAATAAAAGTAACCTCTATTACAAAATAAAGATGCAATATAATTAATTATATTTACAGTCAAAATAATGATATTTTTACTTGGTAACAAACATTTCAATTTTACAACTAAAGCCTGTTTGACGTTAAAAATTGTCACCAAATTTGTTAATAATCTTAGTGAGAAATAATTATGCAGAATTTTTAAACACAAATATCTTGCATTTCTTTTGTGTTATAATTCTGTTCACAATTGTTCCTAAATTTCTCAACAAATCTAATAACAATTTATTATGTGTATTTTGTAATACCAATAAACTTTATTTTTTATAAGAAAAAGGCTTGTAATTTGTTATAAAATATAAATGTTTTTATTTTTAAAAATTGATTTTTTTAATTCCCCACGTATGTAGTTTTTAAAACGGCCACCAGGTTGGCAGTACATATCAAATATTCCAACGAGTAAATGTAACCCGAAAAAATTCATCTGTGAACATACGTACGTATATACATCATTTTACTACAGATAGCATTACTCGAAAATGCGATTTTTTGAATCTACGGCTCAAGCTGCGTACAATAGACAATACGAAAATTTAATTTTGGTAAATACAGTAGTTACATTTTTTTCTAATTTCTATCCCGAAATTAAGGTGAAGGCGCGTTGTTCAGACTATGGTTTTTTGATAATACAGGTCGAGGAGAATATGTTCCCAAAATTTGGTGATAAAAGGGCAATAAACGCAGGCTCTAGAAATTTTTAAAAATGGTTCGCTATAGAAAACAAGCAAATTGACAGGTGATGCCTTCTTAAGCGGGCGAGAACTCTATAAGTGTGTTTGAGAGTTGTATTGTTAAAATTAAAGCTAAGATTATTAATATCTCAACAAGGGTAGAAATTAAAGAAGTCATTTTTAAATCAATTTTACAGTTTATTAGCATTATATAATTACAAATATGTTTAAAATATATACATTAACATTTTATTACAATTTTATATTTAATACTTCTCTTCTGCCTTTAGGGGTCTTGATGTTCACATGTTGACAATCTGCACAGACAAATATATAAAAATTAGATTATTAAACAAATATAAGTACAAAATGAGAGTAAACCAAAGAGATTGATAAGAAAAAAATTCAGTAATGTTTCTTGTACTTAAGAAATAAAAATTTGAAACTTTATACTGAAGTTACGTAACTAACAATGCATTTATAAAATAATATACCAAAATTCTCTCTTTTTATATGAATGTAAAGAAGAGGGATACGAAAGGATTATAATTTTTAGATCGTCGGAGAAAAATTTCTCATACATGGACACACACACAGATATTATCTTCCAAATAGTAAATTCATATAGTAGGGCCCCAATAACGTGCTTATTCATTAAAAACTTACCACCGATTATTTTTTACCAATACCTTCCTTATAAAGATGATGGGGGTATCCGATAAGTAATGTTACATGAAAAAATTCAGAAATATTCAAATATTTTTCGTTCTATGAAAAACTGTATGTCTAAATCAGTTCTATTCATGCATTTATAAAAAAAAATCTGTTGTGGCCAGCACAAAACCTTCCGTCAATTCGATGTATTTTGTACATATCCTATTCCTAGAAAAATATTCTATATATCGTGTATAATTGTAACAAGAACACACTATTTTACATATCCATACTGAAAGTTCCTTTGAAGAGATTCTAAAATCTAATAAAATTTTAATACGAATACGAACGTAATGTATTGCACTTAACACTTCCTCCTGCTTCAACTTTGCCCTATTTTATTAGAAGTCACTGTTTCTTACTTTTCTCTTCTACTCATTCCTGTCCAAAGCACCTTCGTGACACAGTTCTTCCTCTCTCAAATCTTCTGCTATACAGTCCTTCCATCTTCTCTTTTGCCTTTCTTGTACTTTTGGCATTATAAGTTCCTATCTTGAGGCGAGGCCGCAAATGCAAGTCACTGGCGAGGGACACTCTGTCACTTATATCACTTTCAGATCACATATACTTTCCACTTTGGTTCTGCACTTGCCACTGACATCTGTCAATTAGAGTTTTTTTAAATATATTTGTTGTTTTCATAATTTTTGCAATGCTGACTGATTTTCGAAAGTTAATCTCTCTATAACTCTATATCTATGGAATATGAAGGAAAATGTATAATCGAACCGTATAGAGAATAAGATATTCTTTCTACTGATAATCACATAAAATGTCGAAAATGATATTTAACTGCGATTTTTCAAGAAAAACTGTTAAGAACTTCAAATAGGGGTACTTCCGGTGGATCAATTATAACCAAAATCTAAACAGTTCTTCATATGGATGTAAAGAAGAGGAATACGAAAAAATTATAATTTTTAGAATTGTAGTATTGGAGTTATCGTCGGAGAAAAATATGTCACACACGGACACACACAAACATACAGACATCATCTTAAAAATAGTAAATTCGTATTCTAGGGGCCCTAAAACGCGCTTATTCATTAAAAACTCACCAACGAATTTTTTGACCAAAGACAATACCTTCCTTACCTAAAGGTGACGGAAGGTAAAAATATAATCTTACCATGAATAAATAAAATGTCCAAGTAAATTCCACGTCCTATAGATATCCAGAAATCGTCTCCAAGCACCAGGAAGTGATCCACAAAGACTACCTAAGACTAAAACAATAAAACTGACAAAATTAATATCTCATTTCCATCTAACCGTCTAACGAATCAATCACAATATTTACAAATCGGAAGATTTCCAATATTAAAATGATATAAAAAAATGTGTTAAATTTAAATAATCACTTATTTCTACTGATTCACAGTAGTTTTTTAATAGTTTGAAGATTTACAATTACATTACACTAATATATATTATAAATAAATAAAACAAATATTTCGTAGAGATTTGTTATTGTGTAGATTATTTAATAATTATAACATCTTTTGTATACACGTAATATATGACAAAAATAAATACATATTCTATATTAAATCTCTTTTCAATAAAAGCTAACTTGGCTAACCCAATTGCACCAAATTTCATCATTTCTTCCATCATTTCATTTTCGCTCTGCAACTGGGTGAAGAACTTAAGTGATTAAAGAGCAGAATTAGGATTGGGAGGCTGGGTTTCAATCCCAACTCTGCGAGATCTAACTTGTTTCTTTTTCCAAAGCGCTCTTTCAACCGAGAAGAATAAGACATATAATACACAGGACATATATTTTAACACAAATTTGTAGGTGTCACGATATGAAAGGGCACTTTTTTAAAGAAACAAGAAAGATTAGAAATTAAAATTTGGGTAGCATAGGCCCAATGCTTTGGGGTTTTAGAAAAATGGTTTTTAAATATTTCATAATCACAATTTATTCGTAAAAACGGCAAAGATTTTATACTTGAACGATTGTGAAGTATTTAAAAACCAAAACTCCGTTGAGATTCTGCAAATAAACTGAGATATCTTCAACCGAAATAAACTTTCAAGCAAGTAACATGAATATATATTCTTCACATCAATAAGTGTTTCGTACATTTACACAAAATATATATATTTGACATATAGTTTAGCTGTGACTACAATCCGTGATTATGGCGAATAACCAGATATGTTCTCTCACTGAAATTTGCAAACAAGGCCCATAATCAAGGACGAAAAGAAATCTGTCACAGCGTCAGTGAAAGCAGCGAGTATGTGTGGGCTGGATCACATATAATCGCTGTTTCACTGCTGGTTTTCTGTCTACAGTTAACTACGCTAACATGGGAGAGATCGAGGATATAGTCATAGATTTGATGGACGCGTGTGCGGAAAGGGGTTTTGTTTGCTACGGAACAAATCGCATTTGGAATCAAAAGATGGGTTACATTTTGTTCAAGAATATTTAAGTGTAAATCAGACTTTGTTAAATTATCTTTTTATTAAACGCTTAGATATTTTTAAAAGCCATATTGTCAAATCTTAGGCCCAATATTTTCTTCTTTAGTTAAACTGTTTTTTTATTTAACTATAAGTGTAAACGAAAAATATCCTTTTGAAAAATTGACATGTGTAATTTTAACAACTTATGCTATATTTTTCGTTTTAACTAACAGTTAAATTAACAAATAGTTTAATTTTGCATAAATATATCGGACCTGTTTTATTTTACAATCTACGGAAGCGTGAAAGGGCCACGAATATATACGAGCCCCGTCTCACAGTAGTTGGCCCACCCGCTTTAATTTAATTTTATTTAGTTAATTATAATATAAATAATAACTAACGTAAATTATCGCCACTTTTTATTAATATTACTAACATTTTGCTGTTCTAATGACAAATAGCACGATATGTTTTCTAAAATATTTCAATTAAAATTTAGTTTTACCAAAAACTGAAGAAAACCGGAAAAAATAAACGAATTTAAATCGTAAGGTTCATAGATTTTCTTAAATAAAATGTCTAAAAGAATTATAGTAATTTAGAATAAAAAGCGATGTTACCCAAAATTAATAAATAACATTATATTAATATATCGATTTGTGTTACAATTATAACCGTTAAATTTTTAATTTTTAGAGAAAAAATTAATTTAACATTAAGGTATATTGTTGAAAATTTTCATTGTAAATAAAAAGTAAAGATTTATTTAATTAATATTACAAACTCTATTAGTTGTCATGATAAATTAAAATTTAAAAAGTGGGTCAACTGCTGTGAGACGGGGCTCGTATATATTCATGGAAATAAACAGCAAATTTACGCTTTTAAATTGTAAATTTACACTTTTTAATCTGTAAATTTTCACTTTTAATCTGTGACTTTACACTTTTTAATCTGTAAATTTACACTTACTAACTTAAACATAACCTAACTGTAAATTTACAGATTAAAACATGTAAATTTACAGATTAAAAATGTAAATTTACAGATTAAAAATGTAAATTTACAGACAGTTTTTTTCTTCCGTAACAATCTGACTAAATATTTTATAAAACGGCAAATATTTTACGGCCACATTTTCAAATTTATTAAATTACCGCATGTTTAAATTCTGGCTATAGTCCATTCACGATAGCGAGAGAATTTGAAAATAATTCGTGAAAAGAGGCAAGTTATTCTATTGGTTCTTCTTCCGGCTACTAGAATTGTCTGTTCGTGACTTAGTTCCAAATTCTCTCGCTATCGTGAATGAGCACTAAAACATTTCATTTTCCGTTCAGTTCTCGTAGGTGAATTACAAAAGCAGTCGTTTTATAAAACGTCTACTCGTTTTCAAATTGGCTAGATGACAAAATTCGGCTAGAGTTTTCCAAGCGTAAGTTTTTGTGTTAGGTTAGATTAAGTTAAAATGTTTTGAAAAAATGTAAAGGAAAATGTCCAAATATTTATTTTGCAATGTGGCCGAAGATTTGACAATCTGACCATGTATTATAAAAAGCCGGTTTTATGTTTTGGTTACGACAAACTTATATTAGACTCGTAGTTAATGACACAAATTTTAAAGTGTTAAAATTTCTTTAAAATTTTTAATAATTGTTGAAATATTTTTCCATTATTTTATAAGATTGATTATTGAAAGATTTAATTTTTGTAATCAATACGAAGATAGATTATAATAGGTTGTTTAAAAATCATTGAAAATTGATTGAAAACGCATTTTAATATGAGTCTACAAGTATCAGAATATATTCGTTCTTAATTTGATTTTAATTTCGTTATTGTTATTGTTGGAAATTCAATATTTATGTATGTTTAAATTATAGCAAATCTTCGTCCAACTTTATTAAAATCATTTTAATTAAATAATTCACATTTTGAGCTTCCAATTAAGAATAGAAATTAGAATAAAAGTCAAATAATCAATTTACGAAAAATAAATTTTTTTGCTATTCAATTCAATGAAAATTTTGAAAGTACAATACGTTTTAAATTTAGATGAAATATATTAAAAATTATGTTATTTGTGCGTCTAGTTTTCCATAAAAATTACTTTTGAAACTAAATATACTTATTTAAATATCGCAATATTTTGTTCAAAATGTTTGCGTTGTTAGTAATTTCATGTTTTGTAAGATTAATTTAAAAATATTTCCCCGAATAATGCTCAAAGTTAAAGATGTTAAACTTACCGTTAACAGAAGTTTAAATAATGTTTATTTGCGATTTATTTTCCGTAGCAAATAAAACGTGTAGAAGATCTTCGAAGATAAGTAACTACAAGTGCTACACTGTGAATTCTTGAAGATTTTAGCTTTAACAGATAACGCACCCTAGGGATAACACATAAAACATTCAAAAATAAACAGAATAGCACACCGGATCATAACCGTAATCATTTCATATGATGCTTATGAAACAACTACTGCTTCTCTTTTTCCTTATCTTTATCTTTCTCCTCCTTTTGTAGCTGGGCCGGGAGTGCTTTCAAGATGGCGTGAACTTCTTCAGCGACGGCCATGAGCACGAACTCGAACTGCTGTTTGGTGGCGACCATACATGGTCGCTGGTCGCGGATGTGTTCCAGAGTAGCAGCGATGTCGATTTCTTTGGCGCCTTTTGCCATGCGGTTGAGGACCATGTCGATGAGGCAGTATGTGCCGGTACGGCCCGCCCCGTCACTAAAATGGAGAGGTAGAATAGATATTTCTGTATTAAGAGCGTAAAATGGGATATTGTTGCGGCATTTTCTCGAAATCGACAATGTTCATTTGTGCTCGAATCACGTACAAGATTTTTCTACAGCCGCTACAATGGGGTCCTCCACCATAATAAACTACTCAATAAATAACTATTAACAGTAAATAAAAGTATGCCACCATTACGTTTTCGCCATATCTTCCAATTTTTTACTTCCCGCTAAGGGAGGTATATTCTTCCTATTACACAGATGTAAATTAGTATCAGTTCACCTGATAACGGAAGCAGATTTTAGCATCCGAAACGTTGTGAAACAATTTTGTGTTTTCAATAAAGATAATGTCAGTCCAGAAATCGAGTTTTATTCAGAGTAATACATTATCTTGCGAGTTAAAGTTTAAAGACAAGGAGGTATAGGGATCGTGCTAAAAATCGGATATAGAGATTTCAGTGAATAAGCACGTTTTGATGTCCCCAGAATCCGATTTTAACATTTTTACAATGATGTCTGTAGGTATGTATGTGTGTCTGTTTGTGTGTGAGTGTGGATCTTGTGGACACGATTACTCAAATACTATCAATCAGAAAAATTTGAAATTTTGTATACCCATTCTATACCAATGTGGGAAGAGCTCATTAGGTTTTAGTGCATATCAGATAACCGGAAGTATCATTTATACAAGCTTTTAACTGTTTTTCTTGTAAAAAATTCATTGAATATAATTTTTTAGCAACTTTTACCAATACAAATTGAATATAATGGCACAATCTTCAATTCTACGATAATAGCATTTAGTAAATAACTTGAAATAACTTTATATTATATTATAAAATAATTTATTTTTGTACATCACCTCTGCGTCAAACAAAAACAATACTTTAATAACAAATTTGACATATTTAAACAAATGTCACTGTCACGAAGCAAAATATTTTTTTCTACAGTCACTATAGAAAGTAGCCATTTGCGCTCTCTTTTGTCAACGCAAAATGTCACTTTGCCGCTCATGCGCGACAAAGTAGAAAAAACTCTCGTTGTCCAAATTTCTAAGTATACAATGTTGAGAAATGTCACTTGTCTACATTCTTAATGAAAATGTTTAGTTAGGAACTAATGGCACTGTAATTACACATTTATCACGTTCACAAGTCAATTTGACATATGTTCTGTCGGTATTTAACATAACCTAACAAAATGCCACACAGCTGTGAAAATGAAATAGGGCATTCATTTACAAAAACGAAAGTATAAAATGTTTAGATTAAATTGAATAAAAACTCAAGAAGAATGGAAAATAACGATAAAATAAAATTAAATATAAAATAAAATGTGTGAACAGTTATGTTTAGTAATAGGAATGATTGTACACAGATGGCGGTAGGATAGTTGCGAGTCGTACTGACATCTGATCTCTAGTTAACTATTTCTTTTGATTACAGTAAAGTTATTAGTTATTTCGTTACTTAAATAATTGCGAGAAGTAAGTCAATGCACATACATGTCTATATAATCACAAATTCCTTGAAATATTTGTTAATTTTTTCAGTGTGACAGGCGTGACAACTAACCACACATTTTGCTACAAAAACTCATCAAATCATCACAAATCCTTGCTTCCACACTCTAATTTGGGTTTTTTTTATGGAATAGATGGCTAATGTAACGATATAATCATTTAAAAGCCTTTTTAAGTTTAAACCGTATCTTTTGTATTAGCCAATCGTTATTTATTGAGCAGTACTGTAAGTATAAAGTGTAAATTTTATTATTTTTTGTTATGGTGGAGGACCCCATTGTGGCGACTGTAGAAAAAATCTTGTGTGTGTTTCGAGCGCAAATGGACATTGTCGATTTTGAGAGAACAACCTCTCAATCGACAATGTCGCATTTTGCGCTCTTAATACACAAATAGCTATTTTTAATTACCTGCAGTGTACAGCAATAGGACAAGATCGGCCACGATACGATTTATTGACTTTTCTGTAACAAACATAAAATTATTATAAAACATCAAAATTAGGGCATCAAACCCGCCAAAAACTGGGTTCGGTTCAGGTTCAAACATGAATAAAATTTGCGGTTTTGTTAAGGTAAGCGTTCAGGTAATAATTTAAAATGCGAGCTAAAATTCACGCAAGAAACAAACAATTTTCACGAAAAATCAACAAAGGCAACCGATTATACATTATTACGATTACAAAATGGTCCTGAACCGGTTTTAAACCCTGATCACAGAATACATTTATACAGAAGCGACACTCCTTGTCGACACCATTGTTGTTGCGATTTTGCGTTTATGACCTTGAACTTTAAATTTGTTGGCAAATTTACGCTCGAAATTTAAATTGTTTTAAATGGCAAAAGAAAAATTAGAACAAAAAAGTACTAAAATTTTAATTTTATTAACGAATTAAAAAGAAATCAGATAAAATAATCACATAATTAAATTTTTATTAAACAAATACCTGAATTTTTCAAATTCATTACAATGCCGAATTTTATCTATCTTTGATGTGGGAAACACAAACGTCAGACTCGATAAATATGTCCCATATATCCTTCTCCATCAAATCTTCTCCTCCACAGGCCTTGAGCCACATTTTACACCTATATTTATTAAATGAATATACATTTTACATGATATGGTAGTCGTTTTACATAACTTACATTTCTGGATCTTTCGGAAATGAAAAAAAACTTACATTTCCCTTTCTCCATTTTTTAAATCTATTTATACAGTCTTTATATGAACAAACAAGTCCTCCCCATTCTATCTTCTTCGTTTTTTTCCATTTTATTAAAAATTAACACCACTTCTAAAATTCACAAACAATTCACAAAATGACATATGTCAAAAGTGAGAAGACGTGTTTGGTTTGCTTGAATTAGCCATAACCATAAAATACATGGGCGTAACAAGCTGAGACAACAGCTCTTTCAGAATACGTGAAATATAATGATTTTCCTTATGATAACGAATTTTCCTATCTTTTGTTGAAAAAATAACATATTTGTTTTTATTAGAAATCAATTTGTGTTTCTCAATATACTTTTATTATTGACCCCTAACAGAAAATATTCTCGTCGAGATAATGAAAAGAACAAAGAATCGTAAGATACGAAGATATGCCGAAACAATCCGATTTTATCCGATTAGCCCTTTAAATTTGTTGGCATACTCTTTCTTTCTCTAATTTTCGTTTTTCTCTGTGGCTGTCGCTTCTGTATGATTGTTTATTCTGTGCTTTGGTTCCGGTGTTGGGTCGGTCCAGGCTTATATTAGAATTTTTTTTTTTTCTTACCTGCGGAATTCCAGTAGAGCTTTGGTAGAAGTCGGTATTCCATTCTCCGGCCAGGAAAGAAAATGAAACTGCGTCACCGTCCTAGTCTCCCCAGTTTTCACATTCTTCAAATAAAAACTCCTCACCAGATAGTCGTCACACCAGATATGTTCGCTGACTAGATGCACTTCGTAAATATGGTAGACTTCAGATCCTTCTTCGGGCCAATATCGGTGACACATTGCGTTGCCGTTTTCGGTTAGGCGAGTTAGCATAACCATAACCACGCTGCCTTGCTCCCAGATCATCTGCCAGAAGTCGGGGGCCGTGTGGGGCAAGGGGCCCTGGGTTGCTATGTAGGCAGGGTTCCTTGGGTCGTGGTCAGTCTAGAGGAGAAAATTTCATTCGAGCATATCTAGTCTACGTAATAGAGGTTGTAACCAAAACCATATACCTATTAACTAACATATTGCTAATGCTCGTATCTTTCCCATAAGAGTAGGTGAAGGAAACACTGTGAAATGGAAATATCATTTCTGCATAAGTCCATCTCTTACAAACACCCAACCGGCAATTATGCGCATGCTCGGAAATCTTGACTACTATTGGCTAACGCTGACAGCGTCGCTGGCTGGGCTGCGTTCCAAAATCCTATTCTTAGAGTACGAAATTATTCAAAGTCGTTTCAAAACTAATAACCTTACTCTCAGAGTTTACTAAACCTGTTCCAAAACAGCCAGAGTTTACTCCAAAGTGATGTTCTACTTACTCTACTAACGAGGAGGGTATAGAAATTACTCCACAATATTTTCAAACGTAGATTCTCACGATTCTCAACATATGAAAGTAATTTGCCTTCTTGAGGAAGAAAACATGCTTTTGGTTGAAAATAAACATAAGTAAATACGTTGGCGTGTATTACGAGCATACTTTTATAATAAAAGCGCTTTTATGGAGCGTACTTTCACATTATATTGAGGAGAGTGCCCCATAAAAGAGCTTTTATTACGGGCTTGACATGAATGTTGTAATTATAAGTAGTTTTGTTAGTTTCATAAAATTATTTTTAATTTAGTTTCAATTTTTTACTTCAACAAAACTCTCATTCGTTCCAAAGCACAACACATCATACTCTACGCCAAAACTCAGTATTCTTGGTTTTGGAACGCTGCCCTGGTGATGCAGCGAGCACATGGTTTGACATTGACGTTTGATTTCATTTCTGTTTGTAGTTGCACTTCGAAAGCATTTGCTTTGTGTTTCATACAGTAATTTATTGTCACCTAAATAAATTAATCCTGACCAGATTGTATTCCTATTATTTTTACAGTACAACAAAGTAAATTATTTAATTCAAATTTAGCACTAGAATATGTCAATGTTTTTTATTATTTCTAATATTTATATTCAAGAATTTACATACAAAAAAAAATAGTAGGTACATCGTTTAATTTCTCAAATTTAAATTAAAAATTTCTCGCGCTAGTCGTTAATAAACAGAACTTTGTGATTCGCAAAAAGTGATCATGATTTCCTTGTTAGCCAATAGTAGTCAAGGTTTCCAAGCATGCGCATAATTCGCGGTTGGGTGTTAGTGTGAGATAGACTTATGCAGAAATGATATTTCCATTTCACAGTGTTTCCTTCAAGAAAAGCAAAGGATCCGCAATATATTAGTTAATAGGTATATGACCAAAACTCATTTTTTGCATCTTTGTTCCAAGATGGCTGCTCACGCGGAGCCTCCCCAAGGTCACAATTTGAATATCTCATCCCCGTCTCAGCCCCAACAACTATTAAATTCGTTTCTACACACTTTTTCTAAGGCAAAGGTCTTTTTTGATCCCCATTTACTGGACTATTATTATTTCGATTTGTTGCTATAAAACATGAAAACGCATTTAAAAACTTACAATACTGGAGGCATTGATGTAATCGGAACCGGACATGTTCGCCAAATCGTTCAAAACGACCCTGGCATGATCATACGGAAGAATTTCCACATAGCGGTTCTTTTTGACGTTCTCCGGTTTTAGAGCGATTGTTGTTGCACATGGTTCTGCTTCATAGGCGCAAAGGGCCACCCATTCTTGCTCCAAACGGTCCTTATTTTTCAGGTGATCTTCCATGTAAGTCTAAGAAAGAAATAACATAATAATATTTAAATTTCGGTAGCGATAAAAAAAGCATCATATGAGAAATTCGCGCAGACTAAAATGATGACGCAAACGAAGGCAGTGATTAGTGGAATGGCAAGAAATAATTTTGCTTATAATAACAGAACGCTTTATTCAATTTGGATGAAGTCATCTTTTAAGATAATACCTGTTTCTATTAGTGAACCACTAGTGTATGAAACTTAGGTCCCAATATTGATTAGAATGTAACTTTTTAATAGAAACGCCAATAACGTGAAATTTTTTTTTTTTTAAGAAAGCTACATTCAATAGTAAACTTTTCTCTCTCTGAGTAATTTGTGATATCTGTTACGGTTCACACAGAAAAAAATAAAATCTGAGTGTCTGTACCGTGAAATTTTTAAAATAAATTTTATCTAGCCATCCAAATGCCAAACATCTAATTTTTAATGACAGTAACGAGTTGTCAATCTTCTCAACTTGTTTAAGAATAAGCTAAGATATGTAATCGTCTTATAATATTTATCATAATGATAATAAAATACTATTATAGCCGAGACAGACGACAAAAATTAATGATCATTAACGGTTAGATATAGTATGCGCATGTGAACTTGAGACTATTGACAGATGTCAAAATTGCGTCTATTAACAAACCAGAATATAATTGAATGTAATAAGGTCGTGCTACTTATTGTATTACATTCATACAGTACAAAACAATAAGTAACACGTACTAACTACAGTCAATATTTTCTGGCTTGTAAATAGACGCAATTTTGACATCTATCAATAGTCTCAAGTTCACGTGCGCATACTATATCTAACCTTTAATGATGATTAATTTTTGTCGTCTGTCTCGGGTATTAGGCCGAACAAACGGATGTTACTGTCATTAAAAATTTGTTGTTTGACATTTGGATAGACTGCTAGATTAAATTTATTTTTAAAAATTCAAGGTGCAGTCACTCAGGTTTTATTATTTTCTGCGCGAACCGTAACAGATATCACAAATGGGGTATTCCTACATTTATTAAAAATATTTTTTTACATTAGTACAGACTAGTAGGACTCTGAATATCTAACTTTGACTAAGAAAATGCATGCATCACATGACATATGAATTTTAAAAAATTTCATCGCAATTCAAATTTTCTTATCATGGCGCGCTTATGACGTCAACTCGATGGTGACATCTGCAACGAACTTCATCGCCTAAATCCACATGTTCATGACAGCCATTTGCTTGTTTACATATGATTTTAGTAGCAGCGTGCATTTCGGTGTTTGTCCTGTGTTTGTTTATGGTAAAAATAGGAGTAATAATTATAAAGTGGACGAAATGTCAAACAAGAAATATATCCGCGCGTGTTAACTACTGGCTCCATCTGTGTTTTTAAACGAAAATATTTACTTTGAAATGAGCAACAGATTATCAACTTGACGTCACAAATTTCAAGGACATTTCTAGAGCTGTAAAAATTCCAATTTTGTAACATTAAATTATGAATTAAAACATTTTATTAAACATGTTTTATTATATTTTTCCACTATAAGAAGATGGATTTTTTTTTTTTTTTTCGAAGAACTTTGAAGCAGAATACTGACTAATGGTACACTTTCCAGTAGAAGCAAGTTTAGTGAAATCATCTTAGTTTAGCCTCAAGAATCTGTGATTGAAGCCATGTCCCCCTATTTTAGAGACATCTGTATATTATTTTTGACTTACCAAAACCATATGTCCAGTAGAAATATCCATATTAGTCAATGTCGGTTCTTCGCTCCTATAAAATACAAAAAATAATAATTATTATATTGTCTTAAAACTACGTACAGACATGCAAATAATAAAAAATAAACATACAAAATATATAAAACAATATATAACAGGAAAGTATCTAATAGAAAAGAAGCTACAATAAAGTTAAATAAATTCTTACCAAGAACTGGTACTTGACCTGCTAGAAGGACTTTGCTGCGATCCTTCTGATTCTCTGGACAAGGATGTTATTCTGCCTGCTTTACTTTCGACCTTCTCAACTGGCTGTTGTCCTTTCGTCGCCATTCTCGCCCGACACAAGTCCTAAAAGAATAAAAAAGTAGAAAACAAACATAATAACTACTTTCGCGCAATATAAAATATTTGCGTGGTACATGTTTGAGTTTGTAGTCAGTTGAGATGGTTCGATTATCTGGAAAAAATGGCAAATAAATTGTTAGAGATATTCTATTGGTTAGATTGATAGTGCAATTGCGCGGACGTCCAGTGTGTAAGTACTTTATAAATATATAAAATTAAATACCTGATAATCTTTGCTGGCTTCGGTATCCGGATGAGTCAAATTTTGAAGTTTTTTCCGGGATAATATTTGGCTACGAATCAAAAGTAATACAATCACAGCTAGAAGGAGTGTTCCGAGTATTCCGCATAGAATTATGATCATCAAATACATTTGGGCGACAGAATGGTTTTCGATGCTTAGAATAGCAGGCATTTTGGTCTGAAAAAATGTAACATATTAAACTGTTTAAATACGAGGATAGTCCCAAAATTATCCGACCTGACGAAAAGATGGCGGTTGTTCTTTGAAAAGAATTACCTTACTAATCATTACTAATGCTCGTATCTTTCCCATAAGAATAGGTGAAGGAAACACTGTGAAATGGAAATATCATTTCTGCATAAGTCTATCTCTCACAAACACCCAACCGGCAATTATGCGCATGCTCGGAAATCTTGACTACTATTGGCTAACGCTGACAGCGTCGCTGGATGGGCTGCGTTCCAAAATCCTACTCTTAGAGTACGAAATTATTCAAAGTCGTTTCAAAACTAATAACCTTACTCTCAAAGTTTACTCAACCTGTTCCAAAACAGCCAGAGTTTACTCCAAAGTGATGTTCTACTTACTCTACTAACGAGGAGGGTATAGAAATTACTCCACAATATTTTCAAACGTAGATGCTCACGATTCTCAACATGTGAAAGTAATTTGCCTTCTTGAGGAAGAAAACATGCTTTTGGTTGAAAATAAACATAAGTAAATACGATGGCGTGTATTACGAGCATACTTTTATAATAAAAGCGCTTTTATGGAGCGTACTTTCACATTATATTGAGGAGAGTGCTCCATAAAAGCGCTTTTATTACGGGCTTGACATTAATGTTGTAATTATAAGTAGTTTTGTTAGTTTTATAAAATTATTTTAATTTAGTTTCATTTTTTTACTTCAACAAAACTCTCATTCGTCCCAAAACACAACACTTCATACTCTACGCCAAAACTCGGTATTGTTGGTTTTGGAACGCTGCCCTGGTGATGCAGCGAGCACATGGTTTGACTTTGACGTTTGTTTTCATTTTTGTTTGTAGTTGCACTTCGAAAGCATTTGCTTTGTGTTTCATACAGTAATTTATTGTCACCTAAATAAATTAATCCTGACCAGATTGTATTCCTATTATTTTTACAGTACAACAAAATAAATTATTTAATTCAAATTTAGCACTAGAATATGTCAATGTTTTTTATTATTACTAATATTTATATTCAAAAATTTACATACAAAATAAATAGTAGGTACATTGTTTAATTTCTCAAATTTAAATTAAAAATTTGTCGCGCTAGTCGTTAATAAACAGAACTCTGTGATTCGCAAAAAGTGATCATGATTTCCTCGTTAGCCAATAGTAGTCGCGGTTTCCAAGCATGCGCATAATTCGCGGTTGGGTGTTTGTGTGAGATAGACTTATGCAGAAATGATATTTCCATTTCACAGCGTTTTCTTCAAGAAAAGCAAAGGATCCGCAATATATTAGTTAATAGGTATATAAAATCAATGATGTGGAAAGAGTTTAGTTTGCAAGATACATATAAGTGGTTGAAAGTTTAGGGATGCTACCTTGTTTAATACTTGGTTGGCAACCATCAATAGTGAACGCTTTCTGTGAATTGGTAAACATAGAAAAGTTGTCATCGGCCAACGACATGTCTTCGTTTAGGTGGAACTTAGGAATAAGCAACGACTTAAGTTGTTTTAGAGAAACCGGGCATCCCAAATTTTGTTTTCTTTGTTAGGTCGGGTACTTGTGGGACTATGCTTGCATATAATACTAATAATTGGTTGTTGATTCAACTTATTCTTACTTTATCTCCCACTCCGGCCTGCACAACCTCAACTTCGAGTTCATTTTTCAAGCGATCCTTGATCAATTCTACAAGAAAACTCGTTAAGCAGATAACAAACTTTATCGATGGTTATTACCAATTCGGCTGGCTAGTTCTGTGGCGTTTAATCCTTGCTTATTAGGTTCAACTCGAAAAGTAACTTCGTTTCTTCCGACCCTACAAATTGAAATTAGCCAAACGGAGAAATAAATTGAGATTGATTGACAAACCTCGGGTGGGTTAAAGTCCCTGGATCTAAGTGCAGCATGGTGGAGATGCTGGACATGATATGGCTGCCTTCTTTCCACGTTTTAATTCTGGGATAAAGATAATTTGTAGTAAATAATTTTAATATTAGATTATTAGGGACACAGATTACAAATAACTGTTTTTGTATAAAGTTTTAACCGAATATTTGTGAAAGGTGTTTTCGTTTATCAAATTTAAAATAGATTGTAACCACAAATAAAAATAACGATACACCAAATACCGAAACGGAACTCGGAAAAACATTTTTACGATCTGCAAAAAATTATCACTGAATAGTCGCTATTTTATGAGAATTTTAACTATCTAAAAGGTCGCAAACTACAAGCGATTGAAGTTGATTACTAATTGGGTATGATGCGTTAGGTCCTAAGAATTTGATTGGTCGCCTTTTTTTAAAAAGATTCGCGCGTCTGCTGCGGTCACCTTTAAAAGATTATGAACTGTCACATTGATGTATAACCTTACAAAAAATTAAAATTTTTGTGTTTGAAGAATTTGTTTTATTATAATATCTAGTAATATGAACAATAATAATGTCAAAAATTTGAAACATTGGTCGCGTTCAGCACCTCTCATCGCTGGCATCGTTGACCTCCGAAGTTTGACAAACACAATGAATGGACGAATTTATTTGGTCCAGCAATTGCAATCGGCAATCATCGGCACGCAGCGGTGCTCATCGAAACTTCAAAACAAACAAACACTAGCGCCATCCGCCGTCATACTTTGTGTCATAATATTGTCAAACTGTTTCAATGTTCTATAATTTATTAGGAAAAAAAAGCTTATTATTTATGTTATTTATGCTTAATAATAATTTTTTCGTGAATACAACGTATAAGTTTTTATGTAAAAATATTTCAGCTATGCAAACATGAAAAATTTGTCCTCTCTATAACTAACAGTTTGTCGATCACTGATCAGTAGAGTGCCCGTCAGCTAAGAAAAAGCCATTTACGTCATCAGCGCAGAAACCAATTTTTGTCATTGCCCTTGGTTGTCATAGCAACGGGTTAGCTTGTTCATGTAATACGCCAGTGTCGTTCGTGTTACGTTCTGACGTTTAGTTCTAATGAAAATGTATCATTTGAAGTATCATATGTTTAATCAACATATCATGTGTGTTTCTAGGTTTAAAAAAAGGTTTACATTACACCGACTTAAGATTACTTATATTATTACAGTCTTATCCATTAGGTCTAAAAGATTAACGGAATCTAATTGTCTTGTGTAGTTGTGTACAACGCAATGATGTTCCATAAGTTTTCAAACTTAAGAGAAGGGATAAGTATTTGGTATAAACAGTACAACAATTTGTTAATTTAGTTATATTTCAGTTTACTTCTGCCTTATCGAATCTTTATGAAATATTTTTGTGTCAAGTCGTTTGTTTTTTGGGTTTTTTTTGTGTACGTGATAATTCGACAGTTGAATCAATTTCATTATTGATATTGTTAGTACATTGAGGGCCGATATTTCAATCTTTGAACAAAAGTTGCTTTTAAAGTTCCCTGAAATAAATAAACGAAAAAAAGGGGTTGAAATAATAATAATAAACTTAGTTGAGATACCGAAATATCGGCTCGCACTAAAATAATATAAAATTCCGTCGTGTGATGGCCTAATGCGCTTCCTAAATGAAAATCAAAGCAGACGCAGTGAATAGGTATTTAAAAATGTCTCTAGCAAATTTACATGTCATTTATCAATAATTTATGTTAATCAACTAAAATAAATAGAAAAAATAACAACTGAAGTGCGCGCTCACTATTTGGTAAAGAATAAGTTGGCACGCCTCTGCCTACAAAATCTGTGAGCCTACGTCATCACTACGTCATTGCTTCGCGCATCTATTGATGACGCAAATGGCTTTTTCTTAGCTGACGAGCACTCTATCTCCTACGTCACGCACTAAATTCTTAAACTTTAAATTTCATATCTCGCTTATTACGTAAATTTTTGAGTCGCGTTTTCACTAAAATTCTTATTTTATCTTGTTCTTACAAAAAAAAAAAAAATGTTATTTGCCTGAATGTTTCAACTTCCGTAACACGTGTTTCAACTGTCGTACAGCGATTTTTAGTTTCCACCCTCCGCAAATAAGTTTCACTTTAAAAAGAGTTAAAATATTTTACTCACCCATCTTTTACTATTATGTAGACATAATCCGTATCCACGACATATTGTTGCTCCACTGGGTTCGGATGTCCAGCTGCTCCTCTCGGCTCTTTTTTCACAACTGGTTCAACAATATCATCCTTCGTTGCCCTTTCCTTCTTCTCCGGACTTTTAGTAGACGGTAAAGTATGTTCATCGAAAGGTGGTCCAGGTTTTTTAACATCCAATCGTTCCGGCCGCTTGAATCCCCAATCGTACTCATCCAGAAACTTATTGATATCTTGTTTTAAAAGTTGGTCCGGATCTGATTCTGCTAAAATTTGCGAATCTGGCACGTAAACGACTCCGCCTTCTGTGAAGACTTTAGATTCAGCAGATGGTGAATTGAGGTTATATCTTCTCAAAAGCGCGGGCGGAATTTCGAAATATGGTTTTTCAGGGTATTTTAAGTTTTGTTGTTGTAATTCTCGAAATATTTCATGACGAGGTACATTTTCTCCACTGCCAGTTTCTTCATGAAGAAATTCAGGTTCATTTTCGTCAATATAAACCCTAGATTCGTATAAATCACTATCTGTGTTATCTAGAAGAGGTGTTTGATCTCTAGATTCCCAACCGGATCTGAAACGATCTGGGGTGTTGTATTTTCGAGTAAATCTAGACCCGAAATCGTTTGATAAAAGTTGTTTTTTTAAGTTTTCCAAATCTCGGACTCGAAGCCATTCTTGAAATATTTCGTCAAGTTCCGAATCTTGTTTTACTTGTTCATAATCTTGAAAGAAATTATTCATTAATAATTTTAGTTCATCGGCGTTTTCTGGGCGCAATAAATAATCAATATCTTCAGGAGACAGTTTTAGAGTGTTCAGAAAAACTAAAAACGGAAAAAAATCTTCAAAATCTTGCATTTGATCTTCTGTGTGGTTAGGTTCAACAATTTCTTCTTCTTGATATTTTTGTGGCGGGAATTCATACGGATTCAAACTTCTTCTATTTTTAACATAATTTCTCTTGACAATTTCTGGATAAACCATTCTATTCATTGGTTCAACATAATCAATATTTTCTACTCCGTTGTTGATAGGGACTAATTCTTGGTCTGATTCAATTCCTTCTAAAACTTGAGGAAAGTAAACTTCGTCGGCAAAATCTGAGCCGGGATCATTTGCGCTAGGAGTGAATTTAACGTAAGCCATCGCGTTTGGGTCGACTTCATCGGTTTCAAGGGATTTGAGAGCGCCTTCGAGATCTTGGTCGATAAGGTGACTGCAGACGGTGTTGTCGAATTCAATACTAGAAAGAATATAATAGAAAGAGATATAGAAAATGTGAAAATGGTGTTTTTAAGCTGCAATACGTTCAAATTATAACTGTTTATATTCAAACTTGACTACTATTTTATTTAAGTCGTCGAAAAAAGGCCGTTAGGTGAGCATTTCCTTGTCTTGAGTTGCCTAAACTTTGAAAGAGATATGTAAACAATAAATTGAAGAATTATTGAATAGTGATAGAATTTACTTATTTTGAAAAAAAATAAAATAATAATAATCGTTTTATGTTACAAGTTGCAATAAAAAAATTCGAGTTACTTTTTACGTAAAATAAAATAAATATATCATCACGGCATATTACCCATTTCTGGGTGTGCCAGTATCTACAACACATGTAGACATCGGTAATGGGGTCCCGTGGCCGCGTGCCTGAGTGTCTGGTCGCGAACCTGGGGGAACCGGGTTCGATCCCGACAGGCGCCAAATATTTCCAATTTTAAATGGCACAAAAGTGACCCCTGTGGTGCACTCTCCACACCAGCTATGAGTGCCCGTGAGGTGACGCCTGGTAAGCGCCCACACGGTAAAATATATCGTCATCATTACCGATGTCATTACTTTTTACGTAATCAATCTTTATCAAACTGTTTATTCTACAAGTATCTAAAATAAAATATGTTTTTCACAGTATTGCATTTATAGTTTAGGAGACATCTGGCCGTTTTCACCACCAATTTCTAAAATTTAAGTAATGCCTATGTACCCGATGTGCACCACATAGGCATTACGTACCTAGCAAAATTTTGTTTGCGCCAACCGTTAAGCAATGCCTCTCTCGATTTAGGAATTACTTAGCTAGGAATCTGTTTTCCGATGCTCAAATCGCTAAGCATATTTTGATATTATATCGAAGAAATAGACGGACATGTACAAGATCGAAAAGAAAGAAGAAATTATTTTAAATCTCAAGATGAGAAACAGTTTTAAAAAAAAGATTTCTTTTGAATAAAAAACAGCATGTTGAGTTTATATATGAAATAAAATTAAACAATGTCAATGTTGACAAATGTCATAAATTATAAAAATTTTTCATTTGTTTCCAGAGTGCAAATATAATATCAGAAAAATAACTAATAATTCGATGCACGTAAGAAAATAGCAGATGGCGCGTGAGAGCCGACCGTTTTTACATGCATGAAATAAATAATTTAAATCCGTGAAACCAAACTTTGTAAATAATAAAAATATTTTTATCTGTAAAATGTACGAGTCACGAATATTAAAAATGACATCTAAATATAGTTAAATATCACTTAATTCTGTAGATTTTATTTGATAATTGACAGCTGTGTTGTGAACTAGGTAGTAGTATTGAAGTATAAGTAATTCCTATAGTGACTGTATATACATAGTGTAGCCTATAGTGACTGTATATACTTAGTGTGGCCAATCGCCGCCATATTTAGGCAAAATGAGCGGGAAATTTGAATTCATATGATGTGATAACTAAACAAAATTCGATAAACAATTAATGAAAGAGCATATTAAATGGAAACAAAATATTTATTTTTACAAAAATACAGCTCTGGATTACAAATAGAGGTATTATATGATATTTTTGTATAATTCATCTCTAATTATATAAATATTTACATACAAATAATAAATATGTACATACGCCCCCATTGCCCCATTTGAAAATTAACACACGCTTTAAAATTTAAACTATACTTTTGATTCTTCGAAAAATGCTAGTTTTAAAATATTGATGAAATTTCCTTTGTTAGATTCATTCTTGTAATCAGCATTATTTGGTTATAATCAACATCCTTTGTTGTAATCATCAATTTTACAATTTTAATTTGCAAAATAACAATGCCAGAAAATTATCCGTTTGGCAATATATTTCTTTTACTTTTTATACTAAATTTTAATAGTAAATAAGGGAAATTCAATATCGGCAGAACCGAAAAATAAAAAGATATTACCTTCACAATTATTATTTCAATATAACGAGAATAAAAAAATATCCGTTTTTACTTATAACTACTATATATTAACTGTGTTGTGTTGTTTAGTATAGAGAAACATATTAATAAAAATCGTGTTAATAACAACTTTGTATTGACACACTTAACCTAACCAAACACTTTTGAGTTACAAATACACATATAATTTAATTATTTTCACTATTGGAATTATAAATATAGTATACTTACTTTAAATTTAGATATAATTCACAAACAATATCTTAAATTTCACTTTTCTGAACTTAATGCATGTAAACAACATTTGAGCTTAGCATAATATCCGCCATATTTATGCAAATTCGCGCCGACCAATCAAAATCGATCCCCCTATTGGCTACACTATGTATATACAGTCACTAGGTAGTAGTATTGAAGTATAAGTAATTCCTAACTGGGCATTGATTTGTTTGGTGATATCCAAAATAGATAAGAATCAGTTTAGGCAGTTCTTAAATTTAGGAAATTCCTATCTATTATATTTTATTGAAAGCACAGCATTCGCTCGCTTAATGTCACTATCAATTTCTAAAATGTACTTTTATTTAGTTTGCTAGTCCCTAATTATAAAACTACTAGAGTTAGTTTATAATTTGTTAATTACTTTATCCCGCCAGCGTACTCATTAAAGTTTAATTATTTTATCCATTGAAATAATACACTTAATTTTGAACAATTTACTCTATTAGCTAAAATAAAGCATTACGAATGCATATAATATATGGTTGTAACTAAATGTATTGTATAACATAATTAATTAGGGCCTGTCACGGTTACTCCAACCCCTTAATGATATTTTGGATCCTTGTTAATTCCAGCAATTAATTAAGGGTAAAATACAGCTTAATTTTTTATATTAAATAGTTAGGTTAGGTTAACTTACCCTTGTTTAGCGGCGTACAACATAGCCTGCAGTTCGCACTGGGTGTACGCGTGGCTCCATCTGTAACCCAGTGCGAAAAGGCGACTCATTTCTCGCTCGAAAGAATGGAGGGTTTCTCGATCCAACTCATACCTAGAAAAAAATTCAAAATGAAAAGCATTATGTTACGTTATTATATATAAAAAATAAACAAATAATATAGTTATTTTATTTTTGTTATGGGGTAAACCATAGAGTTATAAAATATATATACACATAGAGGGCGCCTAAACACTCAAAGCTGATGTCATGCGGGGTAAGCTTGTGTTTGTACGGCGGCCATCTTGGGAAGATCAAGTGTATATAAGCGTTCTCTGGTTATTTGATTATTTTACGTTAATAATCGATTTTAATTTGTGTTATTTGAATGTGAAACGTTTGTAATTACATGTCAACGACTTGTGCCTTCGGTTGTAATAACCGAATGTCCGTATAAACTTTAAAACAAGAAAAAGAAAAGGAAAAAGCGATGACAATTCACAAGTAAGTATTATTTTACTTATACATATTATTAATGTTTAGTTCATATAATTTATTGTATTTTTTTACATATTTCATGTAAAAATATTAACTTATTTTTTGTAATAAATATGTTTGTACTTCGTATTTATTTGTATTGTAAACATCATAAATATATATTTTTATATGAAATTTCTAGCTTCAAATTATTTGCCTATTCGGTACCTAGTTTTTGTAAGTTTCTATCTCAATCATTACAATTGTCATAAAATTCGAACAGTTTAATTTCTATAAAAAATATTTTATTAAAGTTTAATCGCAATACACTTCAAATTGAAGATTTTTACAATTTTTTGGTTCATTCAAATTTAAATTTAATTAATTTTAATACATTTCTTACTGAATTAAAGCTTGCTAATTACAAATAGCTTCAATTTCTGTTACGTTATTGTATTTTTGTAACAAAACTGAAGAAAGCGCGCTTAAATACATTATAACGTTGATCGTCCCAAGATGGCGGCCACGAGATTCCCCTTCCGTCTCATGGCGACAAAAACTCTGTCCACATCTGTACTTTACGCTCTCTCTAGTCCTATTCTATACTCTAAGGGGTAAACATTGTATATATTCACAATTTCATGACAAAAAAGTCTCCGTACGATAACCAAAACATTTTCATAATAAACCAGTTAGTGCCAGTATTACAATATCTGGTTGAAATTTTAACTGGAATTTAAATAAACAAAATTGAAACGAAATGAACTGTCAAATGACAAATTGACCATTGCTGTCAATAATCCGATTTAATATTGTTTATTTAACTTACAGTTAAAATTCTAACCAGAAACTGTAAAATTGGCCCGTATTTATTTTTTATAAAGAAATATATTTTGATGGGTTTTCTTTGGTTTTTTCGCTAGTAACTGAGCAAGCCGTTGGATCTATTAAATTTTAAGTCACCGATGGCATTAGTTCTGTCATTCTTCTTGTAATTTATTATTATATTCTTTTTTGATCCATATTCTTGTTTCTTTCAAGAATTTTCCGCACTTAAATTAAGATTGTTTATAAATAGTTTTTTTGGGTTTTTTAATAAATTGTTTCCACAAGTTGGAACTGCACAGTTCTTCTTCACTATGTTTTATCGTTATTATCATTATAAATATACAATTATTGCACTTTTATGTATTAAATTATATACAAACCTGCAATTAAAAATAATATTTCTCTAATGAAATAATTAAATCTTTATGAAACAAAAAAGATTGAATAGAGCGCACTTTTCCTCTGACAGCTTTATAAATATTTGGTTAGTTTACTCTGATCTGACGTTTAACTTCGCGTTTGAAGTTTGTGACATTGTAACCTTCATGTACGTGTGACTAGTGTCGTAGTGTGAGTAGCCAATACATGACGTCACAGAAAATCGTAGCGCGAATATCTTTTAAGTAAATTATGAATGAAAAGTATTATATTTTAGGATGTTTTATGTTGCAATATGGATAATAAGTATCATAGATTCTATTTTTATAAAAATATTAGCAACATTTTTTTTTTTGACATGACCCCATTGTAGTTGATTTCTATTCCATGCGTTGGCATGACCATTTTTACATTAAATTTCATACCGATTCTGTCACTATTGCTCCTCAACCTAAGAACAAAACAATGAACTTTGTGTCAGATAAGCCTTTTTAATCTTTAATTTAAATTATTTTTTTTTATTATTTATTGTAGATTTAAGTGAATTAAGTGCTGTATATTGAATTCATATTCGTGCCGAGCCCCCATTTTCAATTATTATTTGGCAAATATGTGACTCAATTTTATAAAAATATGATTTTTTACAATTAATATACACACAATAGTTATGAACGGTTCACGGGTTCATATATTTTACTATTTTCTTTCTTTACCGTATTCAAAACATAACAAAAAAAATCGTTGTTATTGTTTTATAAATAAATATTAGTGAATGATATATGCGATATTTATTTTCACCATCCATATTGCTCTAGTCAAATCAATATCCATTGCTGTGCCAGTAGCTCCTTCCATCCTGGCGTATTTTCCGTTCTGAGCTGAGAGCGTCGAGCATCGCCAACGCGGTCGTTACAGAGGCGTCGAGGGGGCGTCGCAGTATAAATAGCGAAGCGTGGGCGGCTTGCCCCATATCCGACGCCCATGTACACCTACGCACAGCGCCCCGCGGAACGATCAAGCAACAAAAGCATCACGATGGTTGGTTTCATTAGATTATGTTTTTGTAGGTTGAATGCTGTACAACTTGTATATTGTTGTAATTATGGATTTTGTGAATTGTCAAGGCGAGAATTTAGGGTTTTCGGGATGAAATTGTTTGGCGTTTGGGGTTTATGAAATGTAGGGAATTATTGTCATGTTTATTACAAAGAAATTGTAATACAGGGTTTTAGAGAAAGGTTGCGTGGGTTTTGATTGGGCGCTGCGCGCTGTTCGTTTAATTGCTTAATTTTTAATCTACCGCTTTGGTTGTCATTTTAAATTAATCGTCATGCTTTGACATTTATTTTTTTACCTATCGTTAAGAGGTATGGGGTCCCGTGGCCGCGTGCCTGAGTGTCTGGTCGCGAACCTGGGGGAACTGGGTTCGATCCCGACAGACGCCAAATATTTCCAATTTTAAATGGCGCAAAAGTGACCCCTGTGGTGCACTCTCCACAGTGGCGGATTCAGGGGGGTGGCCCAGGGGGCCCGGGCCCCCCCTAAATGGTTTATAAATAAATTCGAAATGAAATTATGATCAAAATACTATTATAATATTTAACAAATTAAATCATTAAACATTATAACAAAAATTTCGAATTCTCTGCAAATATTTTGATGCGAATATCGTTCTCCAGTCCCATGATGACGGTAGATTCCTCGCTATAGAAATAATATTCATCTCAGCTCCTAACGTGATTCAAAACTTATTATTGTACATTATATTAAAATGCACATTCTCACTGTTATAATATAAAATTATATTTTTATTTTATATATACAGGGTGTTGAAAAGTGAGACATATGGTTTAGTATGTGTTACCTAATTATTTTATGCAAAAATACTTTAAATAAAATTATAAAGATTAAAATTCTGCATTGTGATACAATTAGTCTAGCTCTTCATATAAACGTAAAAATTAAATATAAAGTTACAGATTTTCTTTTTATGAGCTATTAGTCTATGATAAAAAATAAATAAATAAATGCATTTTTTCTAGTTATCAATTATAACTAAATTTGGATTAGGGTAGCCAAATAAAAAAGGTAAAGTGTTTTAGTACTAATTGACGGTTAAAAACAATGTATTTTTTATTTTTTTGTCATAAATCCATAGCTGCTTAGACTTGTCTAGAAATTGTAAATTTATAATTAATTTTTAAGTTTGGGGTATTCCACCATAACAAAACAATTTAAAAAATTTCAATTTAACAGTATGGCTCAATAAATAATAGTTAAAACAATGAAAACATTTTTTAAATAATTACTTGCTAAAAGGGAAAATTGACGTCATACAATTGTTATCTTTCTCTCGCAGCGTACTCAGAGAAGTGTGTGTGAGAAAGACAAGTATAGGGGAAATGTGACGTTACACTGATTTCTCGAAAATAAAATACTCTTAAACTAGGAACAATTAAGATTTTTTAATATTATGAATTGCTTCACAACTGAATGAAGTTTAATTTAAAATAATAAAAAAAATTGAGTGGAATACCCCAAATATTTTTGCATAACATAATCATGTATGTAAGTAACGTTTGCAAAAAAAAATAATTTTTTATGTTAAACGCCTATGTCCTACTTTTCGATTTACATCTGTACATGTACAGGTATAAAGTTTAAATATATGTATTAAAATTTTATTTAAAATTTTTCTTGGACCCCCCCTAAATTTTATTTCTAGATCCGCCACTGACTCTCCACACCAGTTATGAGTACCCGTGAGGTGACGCCTGGTAAGCGCCCACACGGTAAAATATATCGTCATCATTACCGATGTCTACATGTGTTGTAGATACTGGCACACTCAGAAATGGGTAATATGCCGTGATGATATATTTATTTTATTTATTTGTTAAGAGAGGTATTGGAAACAGGCTAAAAAACGCATTTCCAGGTTTTAGTGGATAAGCACGTTTTAAGGTTCTTATAATCTGATTATAACATTTTACGATAATGTCCGTGTGTGTATGTGTGTGTGTACGGCGGAGAGAAGTATTATGTTTGGGGGCTATGTTTATTCAGAGGAAGTACGAAAATTAGTAATTATCGATATTTTAAAAGCAAATTTATAACAAAATGCCGAAAAATAAGGCCTTAACAGATATACAGGGTTAGTTAAAAGTATGAAGACGGCGATTTATTGTCGTTAATATTCATTTTAGGAAATTATGTTTAATATAAAAGTTTTTTGAGAAATTTTGATCTACATTTGAGAATACTTGAATTTTATTTTTCTTCAATTGTTTTTGAGTTACGCTTGTCCGCGTAATTTTTTAAATGAGAACCTATTAATTTTTCTCTAACATTCGATAGAGTGTTTTTTCTCTTTATAACAGTATGTTTGTTTTTTTGTTTATCAATTTATTTTTACAAGGAAAAACACCGGTTCAAGTATTTACGAATAGTAGGTACATCTAAGATAGACAAAAGCGAAGCGATAAACAAATTCGAGCAATGTAATTTACTTAGTTATTAATTTCTGATAAAATTGTGACCGACAACTTTATTGAAAATAATTTTGTCTATCTTAGATGAACCTACTATTCGTAAATACTTGAACCGGTGTTTTTCTTTGTAAAAATGTTATTAAAATAAATTGAAAAACAAAAAAACAAACATACTGTTGTAAAGAGAAAAAAACACTCAATGACTCATCGCTTAGTTGCTGGTAGAAAAACCAAAGGAAAACCATCCAAAGCCAAAACCATTTAAGGTCCCTAGAATCCGATTATAACATTTTTAAAATGATGTCTGTAAGACTTAAAAAATATTTAACTGCAGTTTCCTCAATCTTACATTCCTGGGAAGAGCTGAAAAGGTTTTGGTAACAATTGAACAGCCGGAAGTAGTAGTTTCTTAGAAAAATTCTTCTAAATATAATTTTTACACTTAAAATTTTTATTATATCTTGCATAGATTTAGAGATAAAGACACTATAATTTATAGAGTACACTAATCGCAGAGGCTAAGGCATTAAGGAAACCAGTTGACAAATTCCAATGTTTATAATATGACACATGTCATTGTCAAATATCAACAGTTTTAGTGACATTCTGATAGCTTTTTCTGGGAAGTATATTTAATATTTCTTATTGTTTTATTAATTAAATATTTGAAATGATAGGTAAAATTGTGGTAAAATACATATATCCATCAGAAATACCGCCAATCTGGTTAATGAAATAGAACAATCTCTGACATTTAGAAACTTACTCATACAATGAAAAATATATATAATTAGAAGTATATGTGTGCAGAAGACATGTTAAATACAATGAAAAACAATATTTGGGTAAAGTTCTGTAATATTTTGTTGTAAAACGACGGTTCGAAAGCGAAGTGCAGTATAATACTTATATAGCCTAATATGGAAATGGCGAGAGGTCTTGTGCTAGCCACAACAGATTTTTTTGTCATGAAATTATGAATACTTTCAATGTTTACCCCATAATAAACATAAATTAAGTATATTATTTATTTTATATTTATAATAACATAATATACTGCGTTCCATTAAATTTGGATTAAAAGAAAATTAATTATATTGGGTTTTAGACTGCTATTTTTTCCTAAAATACATTAAAACTATTGTCTTTTTTGTATGACTGTATAATAAAAAATAACGTATGATACATGTGTTTAAGAGCCATTAAAGCTCTCCTGCCGTTAATGGTAGGCTTATACACTTGTACCATAATATACTAGTATCTATATTAAGCTAAAAACTTAACAAAACCACCTCGTACCTATAAAATATTACAAATATTCAAAAATTTAGTGAGATGAAGTTTGAAACTTATTATATTTCCTGAATATTAAATATATTTTTCTAAACTTCAAAAGATTATACACAAGTTCTTTTCTCAGGCGTACAAAACTTTAAACCTTTTCCTATGCAATATATTCCATTTCAAACAACCTTGTTTGAATATTCTTCCCTTGATTCACCTTCTTTTGAAAGTAAAGTAGAAAAAGATTGTCCTACCTGAAAAGATCGTCGTCCACGACGGTCCCAAATCCAGGAAGACATCTCCCGAAAGCGTGATCTAAAATCAAGAGCAAACAATCAAGGAATCAGTCATATTTGCGGAAGAAACCATTGTTCATTAGTTTTACATTAGAGACTTATTGATTTTGTTCTTCATGAATATTCAGGACACGTAATGGATTAAAATGGGGCAGTACGACAGGAAAGCAAACTGACAGATGAAGTGATAGTGGTATTACAGGTTTTTTATTTAACTCTAGTTAACAATAGGTGCGTTCGGCAAATGAGTTCTGTTCACTCTTTTCACTCTGTACACTCCTGGCACCGTTCGGTAATTACATGGAGTGAGAAGCGTCTTAAAATGGAGCGTTCGGCAAATGCAGAATGGAGTCAAGTGGAGTGAAAAGTGTTAACTCCATAAGTCCAACCTCGATATGCAAGCATACATGGAGTTTTTTTTGTTTTATTTGACATCTGTCAGATCATTTTGTATTTTTATGTTGAAATATTTTATTATACACAATTATTTTATATTTATAATATTGTTTTGTAATATAACAAGGCACAGTATGTCGGAACGGTAAGAATTCTGTACTATTTCTAATATATATTTGCTTCAGAATCATTAAAGAATAATACCAAACTGAATAACTTCTATATGGTTTATTATTTATTTTTTATATACAGTGTGTCCCATTTAGAGGTGCCACCATTGGGATCTCGAAAACTATAAGAGATACGATGTCGGTTAAATGGAACTTTTTATGCGCCTTTGGGAGGCCATCTCAGATGTGCTTTTGTTTTTCCAAAAATTCTCATAGGGCACTAGATAATGACGAAAAATTGAATATTGTTGATTTTTTCTTTTTCAAATAACTTCTAAACTATTAGTAATTAAGAAAAACATTTCAAATATAAAAGATAGATATTTTTATTAGCTAACCAGTGGCGTACGAAATAATTTTTTATATCTGTAAGTTTTCGAGATATAACACAAACTTATATTTTTTTAAATGGAACCTATATCTGATTTTAGTCTCAAAAAAATCATTATTTTTTTCTCTTTTCAACGATGTAAGGGTTATTATGTTTTATATTTGTTTTGCCTTCAAAATTATTATTTTTTCCTTATTTTGTATTAAATTTATAATTATTTTGAAAATATTGGTAGATTTCTATTTAGAAATACTACTTGTATTTAAATAATTTATTTCGTTAGAAAATTTTGCTCAAAACTCGTATCAAACTAATTTTTATATTTTGTATCTGGTCGCCCTTGGCACATTATAGTATAATTTGTAATTATGAATCTAGAATGAAAATATTAAGTAATAAAGGCATAAAAAAAATTATTTCGATCAAATACAATATAATTAATAAAAATAATAATGTTTTTTGGGAAATAATAAGAAAGTTCAGGAAATTAAAGAGAAAAATTAAATTTTAGGAACAAAACAAATATAAAACATAATAACTCTTACATCATTGAAAAGAGAAAAAAATATAAATTTTTTTGAGTCTAAAATCAAATATGGGTTCCATTTAAAAAAATATAAGTTTGTGTTATATCTCGAAAACTTACAGATATAAAAATTTATTTCGTACGCCACTGGTTAGCTAATAAAAATATCTATCTTTTATATTTGAAATGTTTTTCTTAATTACTAATAGTTTAGAAGTTATTTGAAAAAGAAAAAATCAGCAATATTCAGTTTTTCGTCATTATCTAGTGCCCTATGAGAATTTTTGGAAAAACAAAAGCACATCTGAGATGGCCTCCCAAAGGCGCATAAAAAGTTCCATTTAACCGACATCGTATCTCTCATAGTTCTCGAGATCCCAATGGTGGCACCTCTAAATGGGACACACTGTATATTATATATATTTATATTTTTTATGTATATCAGATTGTCAAAAAAGGAGGTTATTATATTCGTGCACCAAAATTTTAACTCTACTCGTTCGGTTAATCACAAACAAAGGAGTGTACCTTGTTCCCTCGATCTACTCCAACTCCAACTCTACTCCCACTCCACTCTAACACCGCTCCGTAAATACTCCAACTCCGTATGATTTACCGAACGCACTTAATATACCGTGAGTATTTTTTAATGTGAAACATTGGGTTTGTCATATCCATGGTTACATTTGATTGACAGCAATGTATTTGCCTGTCCCATTTATAAAGGCACTATAATAGCGCGAGTATTTTTTAACATGTAACATTGGGTTTGTCATATCCATGGTTACGAGTCGACATTTCATTGACAGCAATGTATTTGCGTGTCCCATTTAAAATGAAACATAAGGAACGAATTTGACATTTGATAAGACGGCAGCAGAGGTTAATATTATTTAAATAATTATACCTGCTTTCTAAATTAAATTTAATGTACCTTGTGCTCGAGTGATTTTCTGACTTGGCCAAATTTCTTACAATATTTAAATATAATACTCTGTCAAATTCATTCCCTATGTTTTAAATGAGACAGACAAATATATTGCTGTCAATCAAATGCCAAATCATAACTTATAGGAAAATTCAGCGGTTATCTGTCATATTGACAAGACTTTATTAGCGGTTAATTTTGTTTAAATAATTATACCTGGTTTCTAAAAATTAAATTTAGTTGCAGAAAAAATATTGTGTGTATCTTATGCCCGAAATATGTTTAGTGCTCTCGAGTGGTTTTCTGACTTGGCTAAATTTCTTACATAATATAATACATCTGTCAAATTCGTTCCCTATGTTTCATTTTAAATGGGACACGCAAATACATTGCTGTCAATCAAATGTCAAATCGTAACCATGGACATGACAAACCTAATGTTTCACATTAAAAAATACTCGCGGTATACCGGGAGTTTATTTTATCAGTAAACATAGGGTATATCATTGCCATAGTTACGGTATGAATGTTTGACAGCAATGTATTGAAGCGTTTATTTTATGAGTAAACATAGGCGTTTAACATGGGAAGCAGTTTTTTGTAAATACGTAGTGTCCGGCTAAAAATATAACCATGCTATTGAACATGATAATAGTACAATACATCTTGTACATTATTTAATATTAATTACTTTAATAATATTGCAAAAATTACAATAAATTGTAAAAATTGTCAAATAAATAATTGGCTGGGGTTCGATTCCCCGTTGGGATAATTATTTTATTTTTTTTTTTACATAAAAATTGTTGAACTTTTAAAAATCAGTTTATATTTTCATATTACAATCATTTAAAAATAATAATAACATTTTAATAAATAAAGAGAAAATAATTGAGAATAATTGATTACAATAATCAAAATATTGATACAATAACAATGCATTGTATTTCCTTTGATATTAAAAAAAATAACTGAAATATAATAATTTTTTGTAGATATTATGTTTTTACTGTATTTATCAAAATAAAAAGGTCGATCCATCGAGTATAAAAATAAATGAACTATGTGTAACTATACAATAGGGTGTTAGTGTCTGTTTTGTTATGTTGTGCGACAGTGAATGAATGCAAAAGCTTAAAAAAAGAATGGCTGAATAAATTTATATACGAATAGCTATTTTAATAAAACGTATTCAAATTTTTTCTTAATCTTTGATGTCTATATGAAAAAAGAAAATTAATTTAGACCTCACGGCTTTTCTTTTTTCCATCTACAAGACGACAAAACGTTCTTTGAATTTTGCACAATGTGCTTTTTATGTAAAAGACCATTTAATATCGATTAAATTTTATCTCGAGTCGCCGAAAGTTATAAAAGCTAATATCTCTTGCAAAGGATAGATACAATGTAATAAAAGGTTATTATTTTATTTAAAAATGAAATCTGATTAAAAATATTACAGCTATTTTATGGATAGAAGAAATAATGTTATATTTATCTTTAATATTCGTGAACCTAGTGAAATATTTTTTATAATAAAATAATTATATCATCAAACAGTAAAACACTCTTTTAAAATAAAGTACACAGTATTTATTTGTATACCCAAATCATTCAAGCAGCCAATGCACGTCATTAAAAAAATTGAATAAAAGTAACTAGATGTGTGACGTCATGTACTGCTACGTTTGCAGAGGTTTTAGAATCTTTATGAAAAGAGTTATACAGATTGCAATCTGTATTATCGACATGGTCATGAACAAAATAAATACTATATTTTCGTCACTGTCCATTTCTATTTAAATTATTTTATAATACTAACTTTATTTATACTTACGTATGTCATATAAAGGCAATAAATAAAAGTGAGCCGAATTTCAAAGAAATATACCGAATTCTATTGATTGATTAGAAGTGCTATCTTTGGCAGATTCACAGATTTTGTGTTTGCGTTGCGTCGTTGCGTTGCGTTATTAACATTACTTTATTATAAATGGGCCTTTTCAACGCACAAAAATGTTTCAAACACGATGCAAATATTTATCAAATTGTCAAATAATAACTTTGACAGTATAAACATACAAATTATCAATGTTGCGATCTATAGCAACAATTAAACGAATAATATGACGTTGATGTACATTATTTATACATTATTCATGTCATATACGATAAGTAATGAACTCTACTATTCATCTTACTAATAATTATATAAGGCTGTACACTTTTTGACGGTTAAAAATGATTGAAATTTTATTTCATTTTTCACTATTAGTGATTTTAATACATTGAGGTTTTTACACTAAGTGATGACGTGCATTGGATGCTTGAATGATTTGGGTATAAATATAAATTTTAACTCTAACCTAACTGTTAAATAACTTGTCAAAATTTCAAATATCAAAATAAATTAAATTTCAAATATTTATTTAAACTGTCACTGCTACCAACCTTGATTTTTTAATATTTCTTTCAATAATTTTGAAATAAAAATAAATTAATGCGAAATACGAAAAATAGTGTGAAAACCACCTATTACAATGTCCATTTGTAATAATACTCGTACTTTGCGTAACTCGCCTGTGGCTCGATTGTATTACGATAAGACCACTGAAATATATACTAACTGGAACTCGCATACTCTACCTATCAGCGTACGCTGCACTGAAGCCTCATTGAACAATAATGGCTGGTCCTGTTCGTGCACGTTCGTGCCGAACCGAACCTAGCCGAATAACTCGTATCATAGCTGATCGCTTTGTTTTCATATTATGCTTCATTTATTTAAACATGCGCCACACGAAATAATTTCCGTCTACTCACGAACTGTCTCGATGTTTGCCGATTACTCCAGCAGTAGGCTTTCAATAGGCTTTACAGTCACGGTTCGTACGCGCATTCCAATTAGTATATATTTCAGTGGTTTCAACAAAGAGAATATTAAAAACGCGGATATGGATAAAATATGAAATAAATTTTGTAACTCACCATCATAACACCATTCGTCTTCGATGCAAAGGCTTTCACTGAACAAGCAACCTGGAACAAACAGAGAAATCTCAGTGTTGATTACAAGATTGCAATAAAACATTGGCATGGGAATTGTAATCACATTAGAAGAGGCAAATTCGCACAGTAACGTAAACAATAAATGCTAGTCAATCTCCATGTAAACGATGTTACGTCATATCACACAAAATTATCCATTTGAAATCCTTTTTTCCAGCATATTGTGCAGTTATAACAAATAGAGTGTGATAAAGAGCCATTAAAGCACTCGTGCACGACTTGCCACGAGTGATATAATGGCCGGCTTATGTATCTTGTACTGTCAAAATCTAAAGAAAGTGCTCCTGACTAATTTCATATTTTCACAAGCAATGATATAGTTATTTTCGTAAGAAGTTATGAAAAATACCAAATATCATGCGAGCTAAGATATTTGTATTTCATACAAGTTATGAACATTATTTTTTAGACGAGCTTAAATAAATTTTACTTTTTCTACAAAACTGAAATTTAGGTTCAAACGTACTGACAGCTGACAAATGAATAATGTATACATATCATAGAGTTATAAAATATATATACACATAGAGGGCGCCTAAACACTCAAAGCTGATGTCATGCGGGGTAAGCTTGTGTTTGTACGGCGGCCATCTTGGGAAGATCAAGTGTATATAAGCGTTCTCTGGTTATTTGATTATTTTACGTTAATAATCGATTTTAATTTGTGTTATTTGAATGTGAAACGTTTGTAATTACATGTCAACGACTTGTGCCTTCGGTTGTAATAACCGAATGTCCGTAAAAAAGGAAAAAGCGATGACAATTCACAAGTAAGTATTATTTTACTTATACATATTATTAATGTTTAGTTCATATAATTTATTGTATTTTTTTACATATTTCATGTAAAAATATTAACTTATTTTTTGTAATAAATATGTTTGTACTTCGTATTTATTTGCATTGTAAACATCATAAATATATATTTTTATATGAAATTTCTAGCCTCAAATTATTTGCCTATTCGGTACCTAGTTTTTGTAAGTTTCTATCTCAATCATTACAATTGTCATAAAATTCGAACAGTTTAATTTCTATAAAAAATATTTTATTAAAGTTTAATCGCAATACACTTCAAATTGAAGATTTTTACAATTTTTTGGTTCTTTCAAATTTAAATTTAATTAATTTTAATACATTTCTTACTGAATTAAAGCTTGCTAATTACAAATAGCTTCAATTTCTGTTACGTTATTGTATTTTTGTAACAAAACTGAAGAAAGCGCGCTTAAATACATTATAACGTTGATCGTCCCAAGTTGGCGGCCACGAGATTCCCCTTCCGTATCATGGCGACAAAAACTCTGTGCACATCTGTACTTTACGCTCTCTCTAGTCCTATTCTATACTCTAAGATACATATAGCCAGAAAATAATGACATAGTAACCTAGCAACCGTGTCAAGTATTACGATATGAAATATATCGTAACACTAATGTGATAAGTTCAACTTTCAGTGTTAGGATACTACGTTGATATGTCATACTTATCACAATGGTCGTCTAAAAATTATTTATATAAAAAATAATAAAAAAATTCTAAATATCAAATGACAGACAGATTAAAATAATTGTGCACGTTTTCTTTTACACGGCCTACTGTTTTTCTTATTCTCATTAATTTTAATGACCAATTCCAATTTTTCTATTTTATTGTAATTGCCAATATTGTACATAATTATGTTTTTCTGGAAATAAATTCTCCATTATTATTCTTTTTACCTCTCGCTAAGAGAGATATTGGAATCATGCTAAAATCGCAAATCCAGATTTTGGTGGATAAGCACGTTTTAAAGTCCCTATAATCCGATTTTAATATTTTTATGATTTCCGTGTTTGTATGTGTGGATGATGGAACCACGGTTTCTAAAATACTATAAAACTACAAAAATATTTAATTACAGTTTTCTCAATCTGACATTCCTGGGAAGAGCTGATTAGATTTTGGTAACAATTGAACAACCGGAAATAATAGTTTTATTTAAAAAAATCTTATAAATATTATTTTTGGAAAATTTCTGTTATTACTAATATTAAAGAATATAAAAATCTCTATCCGATATATTTAATTTTTTTATTATATCTTCTATGGAGTTAAAGATGATAATGCATTGCTGTCAATCATTTTAAATGTAACTATGGTAATGACATACGCCCATGTTCACTGATAAAACAAACTCTCGGTATATCCTAATATGGAAATGGCGAGAGGTCTTGTGATGTCCACAACAGATTTTTATTAAAAGTAACTGAAGCCCTGAATTTTAAATTAAGGACGCCATTCTTTTATATGAATGTTTGTTTACAAAAATACAATATGTTATCTGTTTCCTATCTTTTACACATGATCTACATTCAAAGAGCTTATTCTCCTAGAAATAATTTCCAATAGCTGTAAAATATAGGGTAGTGTGAACATGACTTTTTTAGCTACGTATAAATAGCGTTTATTACGTCAATCTATAAATGTCTCACCTATTAAAAATGTGTTTATGATTATAATATGTATAAATATATCATCACAGCTTATTATTATCAATATTTTAAATTTAATGATTTAATCCATCTAATTATAAAGTTAAAAATAATATAGCCGTGTTAGGGTTGGTTTATGATGATATGATGAATTTAATTTACAAATTTACAATTTATAATTTAAAATATAAACATACTTAAAACTTTTCGGAGGTTTATGAATGATGTACAAATTTAAATTTGGAATATATATTATACATTCAAATGTAAATTTCAATTTCGACCAATCACAAGAGAGAACTATTAAACATGGCGGTAAGGTATAACCTTTATAACTATACTTTATCCATCAGCTGTCTTTTCTGTTTGTTGTGTGAGTGATTCACAGGAACAAATTGATATTTTGTTAATTAGCAGTATTCGTGAACATAGCAAATAAATAAATAAATATATATATCATCACGGCATATTACCCATTTCTGGGTGTGCCAGTATCTACAACACATGTAGACATCGGTAATGATGACGATATATTTTACCGTGTGGGCGCTTACCAGGCGTCACCTCACGGGCACTCATAGCTGACGTGGAGAGCGCACCACAGGGGTCACTTTTGTGCCATTTAAAATTGGAAATATTTGGCGTCAGTCGGGATCGAACCCGATTCCCCCAGGTTCGCGACCAGACACTCAGGCACGCGGCCACGGGACCCCATGGCAAATGAATTGAAAATAAAAACGTTTGCGTAATTTCATTGCAACGATGTTTAGAAAGGAATTAAATACATGCACACTCATCAGAGCATATTTTTTAAAAAATTGTTCATGAACTTATTCTTTTATTTTCAGAAACAAACTATGATGAGTGGTGCATGAAAATATAAAATATGAACTAAATAATTTAATTAATTTTTCATATTTTTATGCACCGCTCATGCACGGTTAAAGATAGAATAACGGACGACAAAGTCTAAAGTCTATATTCAGCATGAAATTCTCTTTCTTTTCATGTCAGGCATGATTTTTTTATTTCATCGGATCTTGAGTTACAGACGTTTGAAGTTACATTCATCGAAATTTTGTTCTCTGAATTATATCACAGATATATTTTAAATGGTACAAAAGTGACCCCTGTGTGTGCACTCTCCACGCCAGCAATGAGTGCCCGTGAGGTGACGCCTGGTAAGCGCCCGCACGGTACAAATATGTCATCATCATTACCGATATCTGCGACAAAGCAGATTGTGGCACACCCAGAAATGGGTAATATGCCGTGATGATATATTTATTTATTTATCTGTCAATTACAAACATTTTAATTTTTCTACTTGTCTTCCATGGGCTGCGAGATACATTTACAACTTATTATTTTATATATTTATATGTCTCTATCTTTAACTCCATAGAAGATATAATAAAAAATTTAAATATATCGGATAGAGATTTTATATTCTTTAATATTAGTAATAACAGAAATTTTCAAAAAATAATATTTAGAAGATTTTTTTAAATAAAACTATTATTTCCGGTTGTCCAATTGTTACCAAAATCTAATCAGCTCTTCCCAGGAATGTCAGATTGAGGAAACTGCAGTTAAATTTTTTTTAAGTCATAGTATTTGAGAAACCGTGGTTCCATCATCCAATGCGATCCAATGAGCGCCCGCACGGTACAAATATGTCATCATCATTACCGATATCTGCGACAAAGCAGATTGTGGCACACTCAGAAATGGGTAATATGCCGTGATGATATATTTATTTATTTATATTTTATATATGTAGCGCTTAGATACAAAAGCAGACATTTGGCACAACTAGTTTTGAGTAAAACGCAAAAACCCTAAAGACCTTAAAAGATAATCAATCAACTTGCACAGTTTGTTAATGAGTTAATGCGTAAGTAATTGAATTAATTGATTAATAGAACGCGAATCAAAATGTTCAATGGATAATTTACGTTCCGTAATTTAAATTTCTAATGGAAATTGTTTAGTAAATAATAAATTTTAAGGCTTTATTGATCGCTGATTTATCCAAGGTGGCTTGGAATGGAAAACAGAAACAGTACGTTGATGACGTCAGCAGACGGGTACGTGTAGGTGGAGCTGGGGTTGGTGTGAGTGCGCAGTAATCACACGCAATTATATATAACATACGGACGTGTGAATGTACCGGCTTGAAAATATCAAGGGTGAAGTGGTACATTTGCTAATGAATGGGGATGGAAAAAGGTTTTTACACAGATTTTACCTTCCGTCACCTTTTTTTATCATAATAAATAAATAAATAAATAAATAAATCATCACGGCATATTACCCATTTCTGGGTGTGCCAATCTGTTTTATCGCAGATATCGGTAATGATGACATATTTGTACCGTGCGGGCGCTTACCAGGCGTCACATTACGGGCTCTCATTGCTAGCGTGGAGAGTGCACCACAGGGGTCACTTTTGTGCCATTTAAAATTCGAAATATTTGGCGCCGGTCGGGATCGAACCCGGGGGGTCTATTCTAATTCATAGCCACATGTGCTATCCGCTATATAAGTTCCACTACTAGCCAACAGATGGGGGTCCCCATCCTGCTATCTGATTTGAATCCATCTGTTGGTTAGTAGTGGAACTTATTAATATTGCCAAATGTCAAGTTGACAAGTAGTTCGGCTTTTCAATTTTGTGATCAAATACTTGTGTTCGTGTGCTATATCAATAATATTTGATTAATATCTATATATTGTAAGTACCTATTTAAATTATAATAATTATTTGTAATTCTAACAAATAGCACATGTGGCTATCCGACTTGAATCCATCTGTTGGCTAGTAGTGGAACTTATATAGCGGATAGCGGATAGCACATGTGGCTATGAATTTAGAATAGACCTCCCGGTTCCCCCAGGTTCGCGACCAGACACTCAGGCACGCGGCCACGGGACCCCATGATTTTATCATGATGTCTGTATGTGTATGTCTGTATGACAAAAATTTCTCATTACATAAAATGTCAAAATATGATATTTAACTACTGTTAAGAACTTCAAATAAGGGAACTTCCGGTTGATCAATTATAACCGAAATCTTAGTCAGCTATTCATACGGATATAAAGAAGAGAAATACGAAAGAACTATAATTTTTAGAATTATAGTATTGAAGTTATCGTCGGAGAAAATTTGTCACACACACACACACACACATACACACACTCACAAACGCGCGCGCACACACACACACACACATACATACATACATACACACAAGCACACACACATACATAAGCTTTGTTCGATGACATGTACTAGGCCGCCCTAGTGTTAACTTTCTTACACTAACATGTTTTATGAAAAACGGGCAGCTTCTGGCAGGCTGTTCGATGACAAAAATTTTAAGAACTAGTGCTCACGTTTCTGACCTGATCGCGAGGTGGTGTAGAAAGTGCAGACTAGGAGTGGGGGTAACTAAATGTTGTTCGGTAGACATTTTAATTCTATCCTATCTACACACCTGTTTATTAACCTAAAATTTTACACATTGAGAAAATAATATAATGGATTCAGATATAGTATATTCTCTTTGTTTTGTTATATAAAGAATTAATTAATATATCTGTCTCTGAATCTGATGAAAAATCAAGTGATGATTGATCTTCGTCAGAATCGTTTATTAGTTCAAACATTATGCTCTTTAAAACAAACATTTCTACAGTCACTTCTTTGCAGCTTTATGATATGACTGTGTTTATAAACAACCTAACCTTTTACACCTTTGGCTACGCTTGGCTTGATTACTCACAACTGAGCAAACTTGCCCAAATATACACTAGTGTGTTTTATGAAACCACAAGAATTAGACTGAACTAGTGTACACTACACTGCACTGCACTATTCTGCTCTGCACTTCAAGCACTTCTCATCGAACAGAGCTATTCACACACATGCGCGCGCACACAAACACACACACACACACACAGTTACACAGACACATACAGACATCGTCGTAAAATTAGTAAAATCGTATTCTAGGGACTCTAAAACGTGCTTATTCATTAAAAACTCACCACCGATTTTTTTGACTAAAGACAATAGCTTCCGCCACCTTTAGGTTAGGAAGTATGATATCGACTAATAAAGATGTCATCCTAAAAGTCTCCGTATAAGATTATAAAAACAAACCTTTCACACGTCTGCACACTAGGACAACAGCAATAAAACTGACAAAACTTTTTTAATACCTAGTTAATTATTAGGTAATAATATAATTAAATTCTCAAAAAGATAAATCAACAAGCAAAACACTACGAAGTAATTGATGTTGACGTGTTGCGTAATTTTTTAATTCTCCATACTATTTTAAAGCGACCCCTATGCTTTAAAAATCTGTTGTCGCCAGCACTATACCTCCCGCCAGTACTTCTGATGATATCGGAACTGGCAAAATTATACAATAAATAAAAATATACTTTTCTTGTGAAACTGAACCGAATGTTATTTTTTTTTAACTTTTATTAATTTAAATTCGTACCTACCAATTTATTGATGCTGGAAACTACATGTAACTATAGTTTTATTTACTATTACAATTTTCTATTTAAAACATTATCATTAATAATTTGAATTGACAAGGTTCTTACACAGTGACATTTATCTGTCGGTTCCATACATTTGAAACTGAACTGTGTAATTAAGAAATTGTGTTTATCTTTAAAACTTATAGATTCTGGGGTTTATAAAATAGATTATTTTATATGTTTATCTATAAAATATATAGAAAAAGTACGAATCCATACCTGTAGAAAATTTAATAGTGTTTAATTCTTATAACAACATGAATCGTGAAAAAATTGTATGTAAAGGTGTGGAAACCAATAAATAATAATAGGTAATTAATTGTATATAAATTAATAGCTAGGATGGTATACATAAGAGTTGTGGGCTTTATAAGGTGAACAAGATAGGAAGGGGGGGTTAGTTAGTTAGTAGTGAACGCCAGGGTTGTATTGTATGATTTGTCTGATTGTTATAATTATGAGTGAACTAAATAAATAAATAAATAAATAAATAAATAAATAGTGCAGTGTTTTCTTAGTGATTCCCGGCTAGCACAAAAGGTATTATTAGAAGAAAAATATTTTTAGCTGCAAGTAAAGTACCATTTTTGGTTACCTGATTTACATCAAAAATTAGAATAAGATAGAAATACAAAGTTTTAGAATTTATTGAATGATAGTATTTGAGTATGAGCATTGACAAAATCCATACACATATACACAACACAACCCACACATACACACACACACACACACACACACACACACACACACACACACACACACACCATCGTGAAAATGTTAAAATCGGATTCTAGGGACCTTTAAACGTGGTCTTTTACCAAAATCTCGACATGTAATTTTTAGTACGATTCCTAAATTAACCGGTTTATCTAACTGGTTAATCCAAATTCTAAAATCATTTTTAAATCAGGTTTAAAAACAGATTTCTCCCCTAGTCAAAAGTGGACATATACATAACCTTCCATTGTATACAGCATACAATAAAAAGATATGAATAGAAAACGTAACAACATGTTATTTGTCATTTAATATAATAGGTATAATAGTGTAGATGTCAACCTATGTATATTCGTTTTATATTTAAAAAATAATAATATGAAACATCTTGAAAATCTTCCATCATTGTCGCAATTTGACATTATTGATTTCTCATTCGTTTTCATGGCCATCTACCTGTAGCTTCCGTAAATAAATCGAGATATTCATTGGTCGACCTTATTTATTTAGAATCGTGTAAATATTTTGCCAGGTGCAATTCTCGCACAGCTCAATATAGTTGGCGCAAACGTTTAACACCTCGAGCGATTTTGCCTGTGGGGTGACGCTAACGTTAACGATAACGCTAGGATCACGATCCTTGCTGAAATCTAATCCGTATAAACTTATTAACGTTAATTAGTATGTAAACAAGCTTGCTGCAGAGTTAAGGGAGACACGCACAACACAAAAGCAAAGACAAAAATTAAATTAAAATATATATAAAAGAATATAAATACATGTAATTTCTGGGTCACCTACTTTTACAAATAGGGTACGATACCATAGTCAAATTTTAACTATTTTAAATAAGAAGACGAAAATACGAGATGTGGCAATGGGGTATTCCGGTGATATGGAATTAATGCAAAATAATAACTTTTTTCTATAGTTTCCATCTTCATATAGTAGAAAAATATAATAATATATGTTTAATAAAAAGTTTTAATTCATAATTAAATGTTACAAAATTGGAATTTTTACAGCTCTAGAAACGTCCTTGAAATTTGTGACGTCAAGTTGATAATCTGTTGCTCATTTCAAAGTAAATATTTTCGTTTAAAAACACAGATGGTGCCAGTAGTTAACACGCGCGGGTATTTTTTAAAATTCATATCTCACCACCATAAACATTCTTCAACAATTCGTACATTTCTATAGCGGATTTTTTAAGTTTCACACATAATTTCATATTGACACTAATATAATTCCGGTGGAGTACGAGAAAGTAGTTAACTTCAATCAAAGGCTACTGCCGAACGGTTTGCCTAATTATATTGAAATTTTAACAGTGGATGGAGGGAAGATGTCAAATTAATATGATATAGCCTGCAATGTTGCCAAATTTACAGGGAGGCCGGAAAAAAATTAATCTCATTATATAATTGCAACACCTCGTATTTCGTATTTCGTATAACAATTAAGATTTTCTATAACTACAAATCGCTTTTAATTTAAATGTAGCTTCTTATAAATAATAAAAAATCTGTTGTGGCCAGCACAAGACCTCTCGCCATTTCCATATTAGGCTATATAAGTATTGTATTGCACTTCGCTTTTGAACCGTCGTTTTATAACAAAAAATTACAGAACTTTACTCAAATATTGTTTTTTATTGAATTTAATATGTCTTCTGCACACATATAATTCTAATTATATCTATTTTTCATTGTATGAGAAAGTTTCTAAATGTCAGAGATTCTTCCAATTCATTAATCAGATTGGCGGTATTTCTGATGAATATATTCATTTTACCACAATTTTACCTATAATTTCAAATATTTAATTAATAAAACAATAAGAAAGATTAAATATAATTCCCAGAAAAAGCTATCAGAATGTCACTAAAACTGTTGATATTTGACAATGACACATGTGTCATTTACAAACTATGTTATAAACATTATAAATTATAGTGTCTTTATCTCTAAATGTATACAAGATATAATAAAAAGCTATCAGAATGTCACTAAAACTGTTGATATTTGACAATGACACATGTGTCATTTACAAACTATGTTATAAACATTATAAATTATAGTGTCTTTATCTCTAAATGTATACAAGATATAATAAAAATTTTAAGTGTATTAGATGGATAATTTTATGTTCTTCAATATTTAATAAAAAAAACTCACCAAAAATTATATTTAGAAGAATTTTTCTAAGAAACTACTACTTCCGGTTGTTCAATTGTTACCAAAACCTTTTCAGCTCTTCCCAGGAATGTCAGATTGAAGAAACTGCAGTTAAATATTTTTTAAGTCTTATAGTTTTTGAGGAATCGTCCCTCCAACATCCATACATACATACACACACCCACACACACACACACATACACACATTCACACACACACACATCATTTTAAAAATGTTATAATCGGATTCTAGGGACCTTAAATAGTGCTTATTCAATAAAATCTGGATATGCGAATTTTAGCATGAATCCAATACCTCTCTTAGCGAGAGGTACAAAATATAGTGGAGGTTACAGGTTTTCATTGGTAATGTCTTTTTTAAGAGCGAGTATTTTAACTTTACTACTTTTCAGTTAAATCAAATTATACTCTTCCTATAAAGTCTATCCTCATTAAAAGTTTAAAAAAAAAGAAATATGGTTGAATCTCGTGGTAAACTTTGCGGGATTAGAGTAGATTTCTGCATAAGGAGCCTTGACATTCATTGTAGTGTTGATGAGCTTTGCGTGTTTTGTGGTGGTGACTGACGTGGCGAAGAACACTTCACGTCTAACTCGAATCGAATACACGAGGACAAGTATGACGTTCGAGCGAAGTTGTTGAAATGTTGGGAAACTGATATGTGATGTGTGACAATGATTGGAATACAAAAGCGATATTATTTCGACAAACCTGAAGATAAATTATGAAACTACATTAATAACTTTGCTTATTTTCAGAAAAAAATATAAAAAATCTGTTGTGGGCAGCACTATACCTCCCGCTATTTAATTTTTACATACATACATACATACATACATACATACATACATACATACATACATACATACATACATACATACATACATAAAATCACGCGTTTCCCACTTAGTGGGTTAGAAAAAACCCGGAAACAATAGTAACAATAAGAAAAAGGATAAGAGTAAGAGCTCAGCTGACTCACTTCACTCTTTAACAGGACTTTATATTAAATAAATACATTATTAATGTTATTAATATTTTTTTTAAATTTAAATATATACCTACTTACGTATTTACTAACGCTGCAATCTGTTCCATTGCATAAAACTATTGCTTTATTTACTATTTTCTTTTTAAAATGTCACTATTATTTATTTTGAAGTGATTAGTTTTTTGACAGTGACATTTACTGTCAGTTACATTCATTTGAAATATGAACTGTGTAACAAAGGAATTGTGTTTATCTTAGGCTTCGCGACTAATAAAAAAAAATATTTTTAAATTTATCTGTAAAATATATAGAAAAAGTATTAATGTATTCCAGTAGAAAATTCAATAATCTTTAATTTTTATAAATAAAATAAATATATCATCACGGCATATTACCCATTTCTGGGTGTACCAGTATCTACAACACATGTAGACATCGGTAATGATGACGATATATTTTACCGTGTGGGCGCTTACCAGGCGTCACCTCACGGGCACTCATAGCTGGCGTGGAGAGTGCACCACAGGGATCAGTTTTTGTGCCATTTAAAATTGGAAATATTTGGCGTCTGTCGGGATCGAACCCTATTTTTATAAGACATAAAATGCGAAAAAATGGCATTTAATGGTATTTTTTGGAGAAAAACCATTATAAGCTTCAGGTAAAGTGCCATTTCCGGTTATCCGATTTACACCAAAATCTAGTGGCTTCTTTTCATATTAGAACGGGATGGAAATACAAGATTTCAGAATTTTCTGAATGACAGTATTTGAGTTAGAGTGAAGACAAAATCCCTACACATACACACATACATACACACATACAGACATCATCGTGAAAATGTTAAAATTGGATTCTAGGGACCTTAAAACGTGGTCATTTACTAAAATCTCGATAAGTAATTTTTAGCACGATCCCTATACCTCCCTTACCAAGGGTAGAGGGAGGTAAAAACATTCCCGATATTATTAAAAATCATCTTGTGCATTAGTGTCTAACAAATTCATGGCTATGAAAATAAAATTGTAACCTAAAATCTGAGCTGATAACTGGTAAAACGTCAAATGACAAGCAGTGGCAAGTCATGTGATAGATACTCATTAGTCAGGTTCAGAATTTCGAAATCGAACCAGAGAGAAAATTGTAAATACATTTTAAATCAAAATTTCTAAATGTAAATTTATAAATTAAATTCATCGTAAACCTGCCCTAAGGCAACGAAAATCTACATTTTATGTATTTACATAATATATTTTGCAAGTGTGTACATACTTCTTAAAAATACATTTGAAAACGAATATTTTCTCAGCAAATTTAAAATTAAAATATAATTTTTCAGTCAACCAAAACTTCACGATGAGAGAACACTGTTCATTCAGTAATTTACATTGAGTTATTTTTACCAAAATTTTGCCACGTTTCAAATTAATTACTTGATTTAAATTTCAAAATGAATTGTAGAAATATAAAAAAATATTCTAATTAATGTATCAAGAAATTAATTAGAATGATAATTATATTCGTCAGATGAAACAATTTCATTTAAAATTTATCTTGAACTCATTTTATCTTGCAAAGATTAAAATCTTTGAAGAAAAAGTACAAGAATAACTTTTTGTATGTTGTATTTTCTATTCATAAGATTGAAAAATAAACTATAATTAAAAGGAGATTAAGATCAGACAGTAATAATGAAATTAATAAAAGTTTTTGTTATTTGTCTCTGATGTTAAAAACCTCCTACGGCCATAACCGCAAGTATTCGAGATTAAATTAAAAAGTTAGCGGCCTTAACACAGGGAGGGTAAAAATGTTATAATCGGATTATAGGGACCTTAAAATGTGCTTATCCAGTACAATCTAGATATGCGATTTTTAGCATGATTCCATTACCTCTCTTCGCGAGAGGTAAAAACTTTCTGTATAATCAAAATTACGGTATGAACAAAATAGCTATTTGTGTATTAAGAGCGCAAAATGCGACATTGTCGATTGAGAGAATGTCCATTTGCGCATGAAACACACACAAGATTTTTTCTACAATCGCCACAATGGGGTCCTCCACCATAACAAAAGATAATAAAATGTACACTTTATACTTACAGTACTGCTCAATAAATAACGATTGGCTAATACAAAAGATACGGTTTAAACTTAAAAAGGCTTTTAAATGATTATATCGTTACATTAGCCATCTATTCCATAAAAAAAAAACCAAAATTAGAGCGTGGAAGCAAGGATTTGTGATGATTTGATGAGTTTTTGTAGGAAAATGTGTAGTTAGTTGTCACGCCTGTCACACTCAAAAAATTAGCAAATATTTCAAGGAATTTGTGATTATATAGACATGTATGTGCATTGACTGACTTCTCGCAATTATTTAAGTAACGAAATAACTAATAACTTTATTGTAATCAAAATAAATAGTTAACTAGAGATCAGATGTCAGTACGACTCGCAACTATCCTATCGCCATCTGTGTACAATCATTCCTATTACTAAACATAACTGTTTACACAATTTATTTTATATTTAATTTTATTTTATCGTTATTTTCCATTCTTCTTGAGTTTTCAATCTAATCTAAGCATTTCGTTTTTGTAAATGAATGCCCTATTTCATTTTCACAGCAGTGTGGCATTTTGTTAGGTTATGTTAAATACCGACAGAACATATGTCAAATTGACTTGTGAACGTGATAAATGTGTAATTACAGTGCCATTAGTTCCTAACTAAACATTTTCATTAAGAATGTAGACAAGTGACATTTCTCAACATTGTATACTTAGAAATTTGGACAGCGAGCGGTTTTTCTACGTTGTCGCGCATGAGCGGCAAAGTGACATTTTGCGTTGACAAAAGAGAGCGCAAATGGCTACTTTCTATAGTGACTGTAGAAAAAAGTTTTTTTGTTTTAAAGATCCTGTACAGTGCGATCTTTTTTTTCTGTAAATAATAATTCGTTATTTCAGCACGCTTTAATCCTAATTGATTTTAATGTCACTACGAATACAATTCTCAATAAATTATTCACCCTCTGACATTTTCACAAATCAATAACATCCTAAACTCATTTCTTTATTTTTTCTGACGATTTTCTCAGAAATACTCGAGAAAATATGACGAAAATAAGCGAGAAAAACATGTTATCTTGTTATCGACATGTACAGGTCGTTGAAATGTGATACAAGATAAAAAATAATCAATAGTAACAGACAATTACGGTGATAAACATTGTAGGTTAGGTTATCTAGAAAATTCATTTTCCGTACTACAATATGTGATAACATTTTAATAGTTTTTACGTTATCTACATACTAAAGTGATCATAAAAGTATTAATCACTATAAATATTATTACTTTGATTTATTATTATTAATAATAATAGCAATAATAATAATAATATTTCCTTAAGTGTCACTTTAGCAAAAATATAGAAAATGACGCGTGAGAGCCGACCATTTTTATATGCATTAAATAAATAATTTAAATTCGTCAATAAGAAAAATCTGTTGTGGCCACCACAATACCTCTTGCCATTTCCATTTTATGTTATATAAGTATTGTATTGCACTTCGCTATCGAACCGTCGTTTCATAACAAAAACTTTACCCAAATATTGTTTTTTTATTGTATTTAACATATCTTCTGCACACATACAATTCTAATTACATCTATATTTCATTGTGTGAGGAAGTTCCTAAATGTTAGAGATTCTTCCAATTCATTAACAAGATTGGCGGGATTTTTTATGGATATATGCATATTACCTATAATTTTAAATATTTAATTACTAAACAATAAGAAATATTAAATGTACTTCCCAGAAAAAGCTATCAGAATGTCACTAAAACAGTTGATTTTTGACAATGACATCTGTGATTTATAAACTACGTTATAAACATTTCTATATTGTAAACATTGTATATTGAAAATTATATTTGGAAGAATTTTTCTAAGAAACTACTACTTCTGGTTGTCCAATGGGGTATTCCACCATAACAAAAAAAATTTTAAAAAAATCAATTTAATATAAAGTATGGCTCAATAAATAATAATTAAAACAATGAAAACATTTTTTAAATAATTGCTTTACGAGATATTTCACATTTGCTAAAAGGGAAAATTGACGTCATACAATTGTTATCTTTCTCTCGCAGCGTACTCAGAGCAGTGTGTGTGAGAAAGACAAGTATAAGGGGAAATGTGACGTTACACTGATTTCTCGAAAATAATACTGTTAAACTAGGAACAATTAAGATTTTTTATTCAATTTTGACGTTTTAAACTGTCATTATTAACTCTATACCAACAACTATAAGTATCACTTTTTTCACATGTGAATTAATTTTTTTTTTAAATCACTCTCACAAAATTTTAACTCACTCTGGCACTCTGCAACAAAAAATGCATTTAAAAATAACATCAAGAACGAAAATAACACTTACCACATAATTTATCAAACATTATCAGCCCTTTTCATTATTTTTTACGACATAAGACAGACAATGAAGCTTTTTAAATATGTGACTTGACGTCTATCAGCGACGATAGTCATGCTTATCCTACTAACTGATCAATTTTTTATTTTGTCAAAATTAAATATTATAATGGTTTTTATTACCATTTCGTCAAAATTGAATAAAATATTGTACAAACCACGTGAGCTAAGAATGTTTATTCACTCGAAGAATTTAGCTAAACTTTCTTCTCATGGATAAACATTACCTTAGCTCACTTGGTGTGTAAATATCTATTAATACTGTGAATTGCTTCAAAACTGAGTGAAGTTTTATTTAAAATAATAAAAAAAAAATTGAGTGGAATACCCCATTGTTACTAAAATCTAATCAGCTCTTCCCATGAATGTCAGATTGAGGAATTCATAGTTAAACTTTAGTTTTTGAGGAATTGTCCCTCCAACATCCAGCCACACCCACATACATACACACACACACACACACACACACACACACACACACACACACACACACACACACACACACACACACACACACACACACACAGGTATCATTGTAAATATGTTATAATCGGATTCTCGGGACCTTAATTCATGCTTATTCACTACAATCTGGATATGCAAATTTTAGCTTTTAGCTAGAAGTAAAAATCGGTAGAATACCCTATTTTTATATTTAAAAAACTGTTATTATATTCATATTTCTATTGTCATTTTATTTTATTTATTACTGTAATCCATCTTCTTTAGAACACCTGTTTCATTATAGAACATATGTCAGATAAAATAAAAATAAAACTTAAAAAACACCCCAGTATGTAAATTTCTATTGTAAATTGTTTTTCCTTTAATATCCGGTATTTTACTAAGCCGTTAAGCTCCTCCAAAGTAGGCCAAATAAAAATAAATTTTTCCGATTTACACTTAATTTTCTCTCAAACAAAATTGTCTTTAAAAGGTTGCTACTTCTCAAGAATCAAATTTAGATTTGTGAAATAAATTTAGGGATTTTCAAAAGTTCTGACGTATGTTGGAGAAGTTTCAGAGTTGTAGGCATGATTTATATTTGACATAACTCAGTTTAAGAAACATATGAGCGAGGAAATATCTCATTTTAAAACAAAATGGAGAATTCTGGATGTAAAATGTCGACCTGGGTTTACACCAATAATTTCCAATTGCGAAACAGTATTGTAACGATGATAATTATGATATTTATAATGTGTTTATTCTTCATTAATATTAATATGAAAACATGAATAAACTTTTTTAACATTCAATTTTCCGTCTCATATTTTATTCTATTGTAACAGTTTTTATTTCTCGCTAAGAGAGATATTGGATTCATGCTAAAAATTGCATATCCAGATTTTAGTGAATAAGCACGTTTTAAGGTCACTAGAATTCGATTTTAACATTTACAATGGTCTCTCTCTCTCTCTCTGCGCGCGCGCGCGCGTGTGTGTGTGTGTGTGTGTGTGTGTGTGTGTGTGTGTGTGTGTGTTCCTCAAATTCTTTAAGATTAAAGACCAATTTAACTACGTATTCCTTAATTTGACATTAATGAACAAAGCTGAAAAGGTTTTGGTAACAACTGGACAATCGGAAGTAATAGTTTATTAAAAAAAATCTTCTAAATATTATTTTTTGGAAATTTATGTTTTTTCAAATATTAAACAATACAAAATTCTCTATCCAATACATTGAACATTTTTTATATCTACTATAGATTGAGAGATAAGAGAATTATAAATATATAAAATAATCTGTTGTAATGTATCTAGTAGCCCAAATAACCCCATGGAAACCAGTTGAAAAATTAAAATGTTTGTAACTGACAGAAAAATGTAAAAAATCCACATACATTACTGAAACCTTTTTCTGGGAAGTACATTGTACATTTAATATTTCTTATTTTATTTTAAATTTTTAAAGTTATAGACACATATACAGGATGTCTCAAAAAGCTTGCTCACTATTGGTAACTTTTTTATTTGAAGAGGTACGAGGTTGGTTAAATGAGCAAAATTGTGCCATTTTATATTAGAAAATTGGTCATGTAGACAAAATAAAATTTGTGTCAGCGGTTCTCAAATTTTTTTTATTAACTTATTAGAAAGAGTAATTTTTCTCTTTTCAATAAGATAATGTTGTTTATGTACAATTTTTTCAAATAAACGAGTTATTTACGGTTAAAAATTTAAATTTTGTAAACTATTTTATTAGTTTTTTAGTCAAGTAAGCCATGGAAACAATTGATTCTTTGTTTGTTTGACGTTTAATAATTTCTCCCGTAAAGTTCTCTGTGTTTAATAATGTTTAATATCTTTATAAATGAAGAAAAGTTAGATATGATCGTGCTATATGGAAAGTTATATCTAGACACCAGTTACGTAGAACGGTCGGCTATCTTTCCAAAAGAGTTTAAATGTGCGAAAGAAATAATGGCTTTCAATTTGAATATTTTCTTCGTTTTGTTGTAAAATAAATTAATAAAATAATAATTTTATAAAAGACAATTGTTTCCATAGTTTACTTGACCTAAACTAATAAAAGATAATTTTTATCTTTAAACGTAAATAACTCGTTTATTTGAAAAAAATGTACATAAACAACATTACCTTATTGGAAAGAGCAAAAAATACTCTTTGCAATAAGACAATAAAAATATATAGTTATATATAACCTCGTATATCTTCAAATAAAAAAGATACCAACAGTGAGCAAGCGTATTGAGACACCCTGTATTACATATCGCATCAGAAATACTGTCAATCTTGTCAATGAATTTGAAGAATCTCGAACATTTAAAAGAATAGGAGGAAACATACATAGATAGAATTAAAAAATTTAAAAATATATTACTAATAGATGTAATTAGAATTTGTGTGAGTACCAGAAATGTTAAATATAATTTGTACTTATAGCCTAATATGGAAATGGCGAGAGGTCTTGTGCTGGCTACAACCGATTTTTTATTTATTCTATTTTGGAATATGTAGAAAGATGTCATACTGAATGTCACCCCTTTAGGACGTAATATCTTCATATAAGAAATTCATTTAAGCGTGAAATTTAATATGAAATTTTCTACTTCATATGTAGTAACGTGGGTATTTATATTCTATATGAATGAACATGACGTGACCTTTCCACCTTGTACGATTCCTTTTTTTAACTGTTGGAATGTGACATATGACTTTTTAATATAGTGTGGAATAAAAATGAATTATTTACGATATACCCGTATTAAAGAATTTGTAAAGTATACAATTTATAGTAACATAATTTTCATTGATAGCCAGCTTTTCTATAATCAAGGAAACGATGGAGAGTTGATACCTATACCCAAATAATTCTAAATGGTAGATGCCAGTGTCAAGTGCAATTTACATAGTGTATGTTCATGTTATAATTTTATTGGATATATAGAATCTTTTCCAAAGAACTTTTTTATAGCATTTATCCATTTTTATTTCAATACTTTTATTTCTAAAAATTCACACAGTTGCTCAAATACTCTAAAACATGCGTACACTTACGTAACATTCTCTTTACAATCAAATAATATTACTACCAAATTTATATCTCTACCCATTTTTGAATTATTGCCCTAAAAGTCAATATACCCCACATTTAGATAAAAAAAATTCAAAAATCTAATTTTTATGTATCTATATACTTCTCAATGCGCTGATTCCAAATTTTGAAACCGCAGGTCGATATCTCGTTTCGTTCTCGAGATATTTAGATTTAAAGTTTTGCTCAAAACTGCCCATTTTTGGGTATTAGCCCAAAAATGGGTCAAGATATGAATTTGGCGACATCACCATTCGATTCTACGGGCAAAAATACATAAGTACAGCAATTTTCATAATTTTTGTCCAACCGGTTAATTTTTTATGAATAAAAGATTGAAAACCCATGAAAATGGCCAAAATCTGAAAAAATCGTAAGGGGTACCCCTTACGATTTTTGCGATTTTTGGCCATTTTCAGTTATTTTGCTTCAGAGATTGTATGCGGTGTTCAAAAATTCTGAAAATTGGTGTACTTGTGTAATTTTGCCCGTAGAATCGAATGGTGTTGTCGCCAAATTCATATCTCGACCCATTTTTGGGTTATTACCCAAAATTGGGCAGTTTTGATCAAAACTTTAAATCTAAATATCTCGAGAACGAAAAGAGATATCGACCTGCGGTTTCAAAATTTGGAATCAGCGCATTGAGAAGTATCTAGATACATAAAAATTAGATTTTTGAAAATTTTGAAGTTTTTATCTAAATGTGGGGTATATTGTCTTTTGGGGCAAGAATTCAAAAATGGGTAGAGACATAAACTTGGTAGTAATATTATTTGATTGTAAATAGGATATTATGTAAGTGTACGCATTTTTAGAGTATTTATATATGAGTAGACATATACAATGTATATTCATGTGATAATTTTATTGAATTTATAGAATATTTTCTGTATGGACTTTAAATATGTTAAAATTGTTATTAAAATATTTTGTTTTTGTTTGACGCATAAGCAAGATGATATACAAAAATAAATTATTTTATAATTTAATATTTAAAGTTATTTCAAGTTATTTACTAAGTGCTATTATCATAGAATTGAAGATTGTACATTATATTTAATTTTTATTAGTAAAAGTTGCTGAAAAATTATATTCAAAGAATTTTTACAAGAAAAACTGTTAAAAGCTTGTATAAATGATACTTCCGGTTATCCAATATACAACAAAAACTAATGAGCTCTTCTCACATTAGTAAAGAATGGGTATACAAAATTTCTGAATTTTCTGATTGCTTATTTACTAAAATCTCTATATGCAATTTTTAGCACGATCCCTATACCTCCCTTACTTAGGGTAGCGGGAGGTAAAAAACCAATAGATTAATTTTTTATAGAAGGTATTTTAATAAATTCAGTATTGACAAAATATAATGCGTCATATTAAGTGAAGTTGTGGATAACTATGAATTGAGGGAGAAGCAAGACCTTTTCTTTCATATATTTGCGTTGTTTACAAACTATTTTTTTCGCTTTTGTGAACCAGGTTAACATTCTGACCAATCAAAGGGAAGAATTTATATCCCTTTATAAAACAACGCTATTTTCTTACGTGAAATGAAGTATAAATTAGCATTTTTAAGTTTTCGGTTTTTGGAAATGATTGCGCTATTTTATTTCTGCATTCCTTTACACAGCAATAATGCATTTTGTTTGGTTATATAATATACAAATGTCAAATTGACAGTTGAATGATAAAAAATCTGGAGGCAATAAATGTGTCAGGAACTACAGCGCCATTAGTTCCTTACTAAACCCTCCCATGGATGAAAGTTTGTGCAACTGGGCAGTATATAGTGCTCATACCAAATATAAATTAGACGCCGCATTCCTTCCTGGATGAGGAGTTAGGTGGGGATAGGAGGGAACGAGGCGTTTGTTTTGTATTGGGCTTCCAAATTATCAAGAGATGGCGCTGACGTCAAACGTCAAAATTCAAACGAATGGTACATTTTTCGTTGGCTTCCATAAAAGTACAATTGGTGTGAGACTAATTTTCGTAGTTTTTAATTTAATTTCGGATTTAGTGTAGTGTTTTTTTGTTAATTTCGGTAGAATTGTGTTTGATCTTTCTTGTAGTAACAATTTAGTGATAGTTTTAATAATATTTTACTTAATAGGGTTAATTTTAGTAAGTATTTGTAGGTTAAGAGTATTTTAGTCATATTTTAAAGAACAGTATATTGGTATTTTTAATAAAAAAAACATTTGATTTCCTTTATTTAGATTGTATTTCATTGCCGTAGCTGTACATATATGAATTTCTATCTACATAGCTTTACTTTTATTTAATTGTTTTTCTTTCAAAATGAACAATTTTATTTGCTTAGATTTTGACACTATTTGTAGATTTGGGAATTGTAGTGTATCATCTAGAAATATGGTGGAAGGCCAGTAAGTAATAAATAGTGGCCACATAATATTACGTGGTAAATATTTTCGGAGAAAACTCCATCGTAACTTATAAATTGCATATCTCCTAATTTGTTCATTAATTTTATAAAAAACAAAAGCTTACATGTTATATTAGCAGTAATTCAGATTCTACTAAGAATAAAACAATAATAGCCGAAGATAAAAGCGTATTCAAATTCGTATACAAGTAAATACAATCCCTGAATAAAACAACCACCTTTGTACATGTACACCTCACTCAGTTCAGAAATCTGCCACCAATCACCAATGGCGCATTGTAATTTTGGAAGCCCAATACTGCGCAATGGTTTGTTGTGAAGCCATTCCTTACTGGGTGAGGGGTTAGGTGGGGATAAGAGGGAACGAGGCGTTTGTTTTGTATAGCGTGTTGCTTGCCTAGTTTGTTATTATTATTTTACGTGCGAAGGTGATTTTGAAAGGTTAGGTGCAGTAAAATATAAATATTTGATATCGTCATTGTAAATATAATTTTTCTTTTTCAAATCACTTAATATGTTATAAAATACAAGCTGCTGTTACTTTCAAACTATTGCAAATGTAACCCGCATTTCATGAACGCCGGTAGCTAGCTCGGCACGAATATTTAAGTTCGTGCTTCACAACAAATTGTTTTATGCGGCGTCTAATTTATATTTGGTCTGAGATGTAGTGCGTGGTAGAGGAGGTAGTGATTTTTCCGCATTTCTTTCTAAATAAATAATAAAGTATTGTTTGTTCACTTACCAACATTGCCATCGGCTCTTGATCCAGGTGGACCGACTGTTGCGAGGAGGAGCAGAGCAGGCAACTGCCAGGCACCGCCTACCGGGAGCATGGCCTGCTACACACACAACACAAAAACATTGTTAGTTACATACACAAACACGTACTACACAATACGCAGTTCAATCATACAAAACTATATTGGATGTTTGCTTGCCAAACAAGAATTTCTTTTTTTATATTGTTGATTGGAGAAAATATTCTTTACTATTATTTAACTTCAAACTGATGCTGTGAACTTACTATTTTCCTGTGAGGAAGAATAGGGTCCTATACCATAGTCATATTTTAACTATCTTAAATAAGAACACGAAAATATACATAAATTAATGAGTATTAGTGAAAAAATTTTCTTTAAATATTAACTAGGTCACAAATTACAAGCGATTGAACCTGATTACTAATTGGGTATGACGTGTTAGGTACTAAGAATTTGATTAGTCGCCTGATTTTAAAAAGAAGATTCGCGCGTCTGTAGCGGTCACCTTTGAAAGAATATGAAATGTCATGATGTACTATAACCTAACAAAACATTTAACAATTTTGTGTTTGATGAATTTGTTTAATTATAACATCTAGTAATATTAACAATAATCATGTATTTATAATTAAATCAATTTGTAATATGAAATAAATTAATAATAATATTAATTAAATTAATATTGAAACTTCAAAACAGGCAAACATTAGCGCCATCCGTCGTCATACTTTGTGTAATAATATTGTCAAACTGTTTCAATGTTCTGTAATTTATTAGGAAGAAATCCTTGTTAAATGCTTATTATTTATGTTATTTATACTTAATAATAATTTCTTCGTAAATATAACGTATAAGTTTTTATATAAAAACATTTCAGCTATGCAAACATGAAAAAAATTGTTTCCAGTATAACTAACAGTTTGTCCCATTGTTTGTCGATCACTCGTTAGTACCCGCTACGTCACGCACAAATTCTTAAACTTTAAAAATTCATATCTCGCTTATTACGTACAATTTTTAAGTCGCGTTTGCACTGAAGTTCTTATTTTATCCTATTTTTACAGAAAAAAAAAAATAAAAGAAAAATGGTATAGAACCCCATTAGAATGTTACAAAATACTAGCGATTTTTTTGCTGCCAAATTTTCAGTTTTTATCTCCTGCTACTCTTGGTAAGGAAGATATAGAGATTAGTGGTGGGATCCGGATCCGGATAGTTTCGGTTTCGGATCCAAAAATATCCGGATATCCGGAAAATTGAATGTTGAACTATCCGAATCTCAGATCCAACTCTCAGTATCGGATTTTGAATCCGGATCTGAGTATCGGATTTTGGATCCGAATCTGAGTATTAGATTTTGGATCCTGATCCGAATATGAGTATGACTATCGGATTTTAGATATGGAAAAACAATCCCTTTCATGTGAAACACGTGCATGTTATAAAGAAATAGGAAATAGGTATTTCGACACCTGCAATGAACCTATATAACCAGGGCAAAAAAAAAATTTTTGCCCTCCTGAAGTGTAATGGGAACTTTACAATTGTATACACAGCAAGTGTAACCTACATTTTACGCTTACTGTGTTGTAACTTGTCTAACTATGCGGTAAAATAATCAAAATACACTGGACGTTTATGGGCATTTAGAAAACAAATCATCTTTACTATAATAAAGTTCATGTAAAAAAGTACTACCTACATAAGTTATTTTTTTACTTTAACATTTCCTATATTTAAAATTAATTTATATAAACCAAAATCACGGCTGCGACAAATGTCATTATTGTAAAAATCCGCCGTTACCGACATAGTCACCGATCGATATACCTGTCAAATACGCATTACGAAGAAAGCATGAGCAAATAAACATATTATCAGTCATAAACAACGTCTATTATTACAAACAAATTTTCACTAGAAGAAGTACAAAGTAGCAGAAGTGCAATCTATCTCATTAAAAAAAGTGATTTTCATTATCGTCGGCCAAAAAATTTGATACAATTCTCGTGCGTGAAGTATTTTACAGCGCTCCAGCTAATAAAGCACTCGCCTTAAGGGCTCGTGCCTTAAACAAAGCTGTCGCGCTGTAAAATACAACTTACACGCACTCAAATGTAAATAACTATTAAAAAAGTATTAATGTATATCTGTAGAAAATTCAATATTTTTTAATTTTTAAATGGCATAAAATGCGAAAAATGACATTTAATGTTATTTTTTGAGAAAAAACCATTATGAGCTTCAAGTAAAGTGCCATTTCCGGTTATTCAATTTGAACCAAAATCTAATGATTTCGTTCCATATTAGAATAGGGTTGATATACAAAGTTTCAAAATTTTCTGAATGAAAGTATTCGAATTAGAGCATACACAAAATCCCTACCATACACACACATACATACACATATATATACACACATCATCGCGAAAATGTTAAAATGTGGTCATTTACCAAAATCTCAACATGCGATTTTTAGCACAATCCCTTTACCTCCCTTACCAAGGGTAGCAGAAGGTAACAATGTAAGAATGCATATCTGTAGAAAATTTAATAATCGTTAATTTTTATAATAATAATATTTTGTCTGATATTCTGGCCGTAAGTGTTTAAACAAAATACATAAGAACATTAATAAAAAAAAGTTGCAGCTATCGTACTGTTTCGTGCAAAACACTACTAAGCGTCTAGTGTCGTAGAAATATGCCGGCAAACGAATGTCATCTACATACGTACATACGAAAGTGTTCTACATGGACAATAACATTATAGATTTTTACGAACACACGTTATAAAAACAATATCTAGTATATAATTTTAATTCATAACACTTCAATATGTTTTTTAAACTTGCACAAACCATATTAAAATTAAAAATATATCAAAATTATTTATGTATAATTAAATAGATGAAGAGTAATACATCAATTAAAAATTTTCCATGCCATTTTACCAGGCGCTCAGTAATGTAGTTAATTAATAAACGATGACAGTATTATCAAATTAAATTGCGGAAAATGATGCTATACAGAATTTTCCATGCAAAAAATATAATATTGAGAAGAAAATATGCAAAAAACATTCATAGATTAATAAAATATGTTCGCAAACAGTTTCATTATTAACATTACAAAAATCGATACAAACTCGAGGAAGCAACCTGTTGTTACCTACACAAACGATTTCACAACACACAAATTTTGTTTAAATACAAATTAAAACAAAATATCGATGTCAAACATCATTCACGTCAAAGCCAACAATATGTTTGTCAAAAACTACCACTAACCTTAAATCGCAGACTTGCTCCTATTCACAGCATGTTCCTGTATTTATTCACAACAAATTACAATTTAATTATCCGGAATTTATTCGAAGATGCAAAAATATTCTCCGTGACAGTTCTGTTCAGCTGTTGGACATAGAATAACCAATAACGGAATAAAGGAATGCGCGCACATCCACCGACGAAGGGTGCGCGGATGTGATAATACGAAACGCGTAGGAAGGCAATCGATTGCTTCGAAGGGCGTACCGAACACAGCAAAATGAAACCGAAAGAGTGGATGGAAATGTCAGATAGCTTGATAGCTACCTCGCTGCTGCCGTTGAATGAAATGGAGGTTTCAAACTTGAGGTTTTGATACAGCCAAGAAATGATTAGATTACCAGAGTATTTTCCCGGTTTTTATGGAGAACAAAATACGGTCTATTTGATATGCAACAATGAAAGAACAATAATTAATTTGTCAATAAACAAATAAATATGGAGAATATGGGGTTGCTTGGACATGCCTGAATGTCTGGTCGCGAATCTAATCCTGATGGAGGCAAAAGTATTTCGAATCTTAACACCTTCGCTGCTAAGCGGTCATTTCAAAATTGTCCCTGAAGACCAAAATTGGTACCTTATAACAGGATTAATTCTATGTAGTTTGGTAGTTTTATTTTTATTCAGTAATTAGTTATTAATAAAAATACGAGCGGACACCGGTGTCTGCCGTTGGCGCAGTATTATTATATTATGTAATACATACTGGCTTTTCGATTACAAGCCGCCATAGCGGACACATTTTCTTTTCTCCTGCGGCACAGCAGACAGGCTTACTTACCATATTAATAAGTGTTTGGTCGCGAACCTGGGGGAACCGGGTTCGATCCCGACAGATGCCAAATATTTCCAATTTTAAATGGCACAAAAGTGACCCCTGTGGTGCACTCTCCACGCCAGCTATGAGTGCTCGTGAGGTGACGCCTGGTAAGCGCCCACACGGTAAAATATATCGTCATCATTACCGATGTTTACATGTGTTGTAGATAATGGCACACCCAGAAATGGGTAATATGCCGTGATGATATATTATTATATTATTATACCCAGATTACATGTTTACTGAAATTCTATCAACTTTCAACATAGGACATATTACATAAAGTACCCTTATTTTTTGCCGTAGAACACATTTATATAATAAAAAATCTGATGTGGCCAACACAAAACCTCCCGCTATTTAATTTTTACATACTTACATACGTACATAAAATCACTCGATTCCCACTTAGGGGGTTAGCAAATACCCGGAAACAATAGTAACAATAAGAAAAGGGATAAGAGTAAGAGCTCAGCTGACTCACTTCACTCTTTAACAACATTCTTCTTTCGCCTTGTCCACAATCATCATAGCATTCATACATAAGAACATATTAAAGTGACCGTTTTTCGGTAGCGAATAACCGCATCCGGACCACAATAATAGTTACGCAACAATCATCCTTCGCCACACTTTCCTATCCATTTTTATTAATTTAAATACATACTTACGTATTTACTAACGCTGCAAACTGTTCCACTGCATAAAACTATTGCTTTATTTACTATTTTCTTTTTAAAATGTCACTATTATTAATTTGAAGTGACATTTACTGGCAGTTACATTCATTTGAAATATGAACTGTGTAACAAAGGAATTGTGTTTACCTTAGGCTTCGGGACTAATAAAAAAAATATTTTTAAATTTATATGCAAAATATATAGAAAAAGTATTAATGTATTCCTGTAGAAAATTCAATAATCTTTAATTTTTATAAGACATAAAATGCGAAAAAATGGCATTTAATGATATTTTTTGAAGAAAAACCATTATGAGCTTCAGGTAAAGTGCCATTTCCGGTTATCCGATTTACACCAAAATCTAATGGGATCTTTCCATATTAGAATAGGATAGAAATACAAGGTTTCAGAATTTTCTGTATGATAGTATTTGAGTTAGAGCGAAGACAAAATTCTTACACATACACACACACATACATACATACATACATACACACACACATACACATCATCGTGAAAATGTTAAAATTGGATTCTAGGGACCTTAAAACGTGGTCATTTACTAAAATCTCGATATGTGATTTTTAGCACGATCCCTATACCTCCCTTACCAAGGGTAGCGGGAGGTAAAAAGGGGGGGTTCCATTTAAAAAAATTGTCTTTTTTGAAGTTTGTCAACTGTAATTTTGGTGTAACGTACCCGTCACATTTTTATAAATAATCCAGTATTCTTCTATGGGTAATGTAGCTTAAAGTTTCCTTTATAAAAGGCTCTTTTCAGATTATAAAAATTCGATCTCGTTCCCGATATACAGAGTTTTGAAAATGTGCCGGATTTCAGACAAAAAATCAAAAAAAGTTGAATAACGCCGGAAGTAGTTAATCATAAGTAAAATGTTTTTATTGCTTCATATGTAAATTTTTCCGCTGCATTCAATGGTAAATTAAAATATAGCGTATTCCATTTAAAATAAGAAAGTTGAGGTTAATTTCCGGTCAAACCGGAAGTGCTACTGCTTTGAAAATATTTTAATTAAAACGGGCATGTTGGATAACCCCTAGATATCAAATTTCGTTAAATTATATTAAATAGTATTTAAAATATAGATAGCGTAAGCTCGTCCTGCGACACCCTGTAGTATTGTAAATGTATATATATCTTATACATATGTAATAAATATGTAATAGTGGCAGTGGGTATGTGTAGCATAATCATTAGTACAGTACTTATCGAACTATATGTTTGTTGTTTTATTTATCAAATATATGTATAGGATATCACATAGATAAGCTCGTGTAATTAAATTGTATAAATGTGATAATACCAGTTCCTTTTTCTATTATTCTACTAATTAGCTTGTAAATATAATTCACAACTAATGAACAAAATTAGTACATCGCGAGTGAAGAATAACAAATTTTAATATAACCAAATCGGCCAAGCAGCCGATGCACGTTATTTATAAAAATTGAATAAAAGTAACTAGATGTGTGACGTCATGTACTGGTACGTTTACAAAGGTTTTAGAATCTTTATGAAGAGTTACAGATTGTATACAATCATATTTCAAACTATTATGAATCTACAGTAACTTGAGGGCCTATTTATAATGAACGGATATACAAAATTTCAAATTTTTCTGATTGATAGTATTGGAGTACTCGTGTCCACAAGATCCACACACACATACATACCCACAGACATCATTGTAAAAATGTTAAAATCGGATTCTGGGGACATCAAAACGTGCTTATTCACCAAAATGTGTGTTCTCAAGTTTGGAATCCTATATATGATAAATACAAATCCTACATAGAGACAGTGCAGAAGAAATTTGTAAAATTCTGTTATTATAAAGCCCATCGTCATTATCCTTCTTTTGATTATAACTATTCTGATTTATTAACTGAATTCAATATGTATACCTTAGAAACTCGTCGGAAAATACAGTCATGTATTTATTTATACAAAATTTGTCACGGAATAATCGATGATTGTTTTTCTCTTGAAAGTTTATCCATTCATATACCCCGTCAGAATACTAGAAACCATATAACTTTTTACTGTCCTCCTGTACGTACGAATTATGAAACGAAATTACCTATTAGACAAATGACGAATATTTACAATTGTACATCTTCTTACAGTGATATTTTTTCTGATTCATTAATGAAATACAAACAAGCATTACAAAATTATTTTGTAAGATAAAATCAGCCTTTATTACTATATGTATAAAGTTTTTGTTATTTTAATTACGTCTATGTTCAAAATGTATTACACACTATTGATTTCTTATTCTTTGTTAATTTTCATGTAATCGTCCTATAATTGGGATATTTTCCTGTTGGATAGATTGTCAAATAAATAAATAAATCTCTATCCGATTTTTAACACGATCACTATACCTCCATTACCTAGGGTAGCGGGAGGTAGAAATGCTGTTTCCAAAGTTACTAGAGATGATCACTACACTAGTGAAGAATTTCTAATTACTTTCCTCGCCATTTTATTTTCTTGCAGTTACATTGTTGTTCTAAATATGCGATTAAGTATATAAATATACAATACCTTTTATATTTGTGCTGAAAATACGGAGGGAAGATCACTATTTATGTATGGCATGGTTGAAGATGTTTGTATTTAAAATTAAATCGTTAAAAATAATATAATTTCATGAAAATATTATATTTACAATTCTCACAGAATACAACAAATTCTTACAAATTTGTACTTAAAACCTACAATAATAATAAAACAATACAAATAACAGGCAAGATAATGTGACAGCCTACTAAAATGAAAAATAAAATCACCATGAAAACCATAATATGCTGAAGCAAAACCGAGTGGTTTCTAGTGAATGCTAACGAATCATGATTCAATGAATGGGCTTTAACTTGAATGACATTTAACAATGTGGCACACGGATGAAATACTGCCAAACTTCCTTCCCTTGAAAGGAATTTTCTTAAAATATACTTTACTGGTACAACAGCTCTCTTGACAGAGTATTATATCTTATGCCACAGAAAACTGGAAAATTTGCAAATATTTCGCATTTTCGTGTACAACAAATGCAACAAAAATGGGACAGCTGATTCATAGCCCGAAAGGAGTCATAAATAAGGTATCCCCTTTTTTGTTGCACTTATTGTACCACAAGATTTGCTGTTTGTACAATACATGCAACAAAAAATGGAACACCTGATTTTTTATTTTTGTTCACATTGTCGAATTATTATTCGCTGCTTATTCACAGCAAAAAAGAACACCTTATTTATAGCACTTAAGGATCATATCCCACTTTTTGTTGCCCTTATTGTACTGCACGAATTATTTGCAATTTGTACAATAGGCGCAACAAAAATGAAACAACCGATTTATAGCCCGTTGAAAGTCATAAATAAGGTATCCCTTTTTTTGTTGCACTTATTGTACCACAAGATTTGCTGTTTGTACAATAGATGCAACAAAAAATGGAACACCTGATTTTTTATTTTTGTTCACATTGTCGAATTATTATTCGCTGCTTATACACAGCAAAAAAGAACACCTGATTTATAGCCTTTAAGGATCATATAATCCCACTTTTTGTTGCCCTTATTGTACCGCACGTATTATTTGCAATTTGTACAATAGGCGCAACAAAAATGAGACAACCGATTTATAGCCCGTAGAGTCATAAATAAGGTATCCCTTTTTGTTGTACTTATTGTACCGCACGATTTGCTTTGTTTTTACAATAGGCGCAACAAAAAAGGACAACTGATTTATGGCCTTTAAGGATCATATAAGGCATCACACTTTTTGCTCCGTACGAATAATCTGCAATTTGTACAATAAGAGCAACAAAAAATTGGGACGTCTGATTTATGTCATAAGTTTTCCACTTTTTGTTCTACATATTCTACCCCATGAATTATTTGCAATTTGTACAGTAATATGGCCTTTACGGGTCAAAAATAAGTTATCCCACTTTTTGTTGTATTTATTGTACCGCACGAATTATTTGCATTTTGTACAAAAATCGCAATAAAATATAGGACATCTGATTTATAGCTTTTAAGGATCATAAATACGGTATGCCACATTTGTTGTACTATAGGAAATATTTGCAAATTTTTGTTTACTGTTTTGTATATACTTTCACTTCACTTTTCTTTATAAAGTTCTTTCTAATCTCATAATAATTTACATCGCCCACATATCACAATAGCAAATTGCTTAATGGAATATTAAAAATAATCACATACATCGATTTTTCACCTATACAGATTAAAATACAACGATCACCAGAAGAAATCATTCTTGCACTATACATTTTTTTTGTATTTTTCCTTATGAGGCTGTATAGAGCCTTAATGTACAATATTTACAAAGCAACTATATTGCACAGTTGATATGAACGTATCAAGTGTCCATTGCACTAATTTGGGCACATTTAAGGCACAGTGTCGCACTGTAGAAATAAATAAATACTGAATTAAATTTTATGTACACTCGACAATCACGAAAAATTAAAAATCACGGAAATATAACACTTTTACAATGTAATTTCACATAGATAATTATTTTTCTTATCTTACAAAAGATTAGGGAAGGTTCTTAATAAATTGTTTTATTTAAAAGTCACTAAACTGCTAAAAAATCGTCATCTCAGAAATTGGCACTAAAGTAATCCATTATACGTCGCTGCAAAAGCAGTGTTATTAACCTTATGATAATTATTGTATATGTAAGATAATAATAATAATTCCAATGAAGAAGTTAGACAAAACAAATAATTTTGAGTGTTTTTTAAGATAAATTCAATGTCCGAGAGTTCCAAAATTGAGTGTCAAACTGACAGATATGTAAACATAACCTATAAAAATGAATATTTCTTTCATTTTCACAATTTTTCGATTGTAATAAAATTTAATATGCACCTCGGCGTTGATGTTCCTTTTTACCCCCGTACGGTTTATTTTCCTTGGCCCTACGGGTCTCGTAATAAGAAATGGAACTTCAGTGCCTTGCTAAATAACTATTACTGAAAAGATCGTAGAAAAACTGCATTTGCCAAATAGTTTAAAATATCGTTATTTAATAATCAATAAAATAAAAAAATATATTATAAATTAAATTATTATTTAAACACAATTTTAAAATTTAATATAAGCTGTGGTTCTATTTAATTAATAGATCTTTCAAATAATGTTAATGGGGTCAATTCACAGTTTCTGATTTATTTTTTTTCTTGAAAAATATGTCAAATTAACAGTGTTGTATAGTATTTGAAATAAGTATTTGAATTGGATTAACTATTTTAAGTAATTATTTGAAATACTTCAAAATAAAGGTATTTTGTATTTTTGGTTTAAATACTTTTCACTAGTATTTTATATTTTAATACATTAAAATACTATTATTTGTATGAAATACAATTTTTCAATATTAGAAATACTTTTTATTTGATATACATTTTTGTATTTAAAATACACAAGTATTTGAAATAGATTTATGTATTTGAAATAGAAACCCTCAGGCATGTGTGGTCTGTTAGTAATATAACTAATTTTTTAAAAAAACATGCCTATGTTAATGTAGGAATTTCTTTTTAATATTATTAAAAATACGCGAATAAGTTGAATTCGAAAAACATTTTTACAATATCGTAATATATCTTATTTATTTAAATATATTTAAAAGTAAAAGTATTTGAAATATTTGAAAGTATTTGAAATATTAGTATATTTGAAATACTAAAAAAATAATCGTATTTTACCAAACATATGAAATACTTTTATTTAGTATTTTCTATTTGAAATACGTTTTTTTCAAGTATTTTATACAACACTGCAAATTAAATATGTGTATGTTTTACAGCTTACAAGTCTTTAGAATCAGAGTTATGATTTTTTAAAAGTTGCGTTTCATTTCAAATATTCTAACGGCTGACGACACAGTTTCACGGATACCACAGTCGAGCTCTAGCGGTTTAATTTGGAACTATGATTGTTTGGTTTAGTATTTATTTAAATAAATGGTTTATTTACAAACCTTATACTGCACTAGTACTTTTAAATAAATGGAAAGTAATTATAATCTTCTTTCTTGTATTTGTATATTTTGCTGTCAGCTGTCACAATTTTAGGTTAGATTACTGTTTCATGTTGTGAAACATTCACTGTGTGTGAGAGAATTGTATTTGTATGAGTGAAACTGTGTCGTCACAAATTTAGTTCGTGTTTAAAAGCGCGAAAGTTTATTAGCAAATTTATGAATGAAAAGTCGCATATTTCAAATTATTTTCTATTACTATATTTATTAAATGACACAGATTTCATGTTTTATAAAAAAAACATTTTTTTTTAAATGACTTCATTGAACAATTGAAGTTGAAATTTATAATGTATTTAATTTAAATAAAAATTAAAATACTTATCTGCCTAGTCCGTTAAATTTTTTGAGTAGACAAAAGCACACTTTAAATTTTGTTATAAAAAATGCAATCTTTATAATCACATAGGATCGTACCACGATCACGGTTTTAACTAAAACACTATTTTAAGAAATGTCAAATTCAAATTACAAAATGTAATTTCACCCGTATGTTAGAAGATCGATTTATTTAAAAATATTTGTTTGAATACAAACTATGTTCTGCTTTAAAATCATATTCTGATAAATTTAATAGAATTTATTATTATCATTAAATACTGAAATTTGACATTTCTTAAAACAGTGTTTTAGTTAAAACCGTGATCGTAGTACGAGCCATAATGTATATCAGTAAAATAGCATCCCTCAGATTTCATTTTGTAAGAAAATATAACAATCTATGAGTAATTTCATTATAAAACTATCAAATTTTCACGATTACTTTCTATTTCGTTTATAATAAAACTAAATATGAGATTCCAACGGTTTCGTATCATCTTCATTATTTAAAATCTTCCCTCCAGACAAATCTGGAGAACTAGATCTCATTGCTACTTTTTCTTTAAGTTCATTGCTTTCTTCAGCTTCGTATCTTAATCTATTATCTAACCAATGCATCCTGTCAAAATCTTTCGTGCCTCCGACAGTGTGTCGGCGTTTAATCGATCGCTCAGGCATGCCATTTTTTCTTTTAAGTTTGGTACAACCTTTTTTTAATCTGCGGTTCGAATCATCCGCGAGTTCACGTCTTAAATTAATATTGCTTTCTGTTTTTTCGTATTTTGTTAGGCTGTCGGATCGTTTGAGCTTATCAGCAGCTCGGTTAAGACTGACAGAACGTTTTAGTTTACCATGATCTGATTTGTTGTCAGATTTATTCAAAGATTCGGATCTTTTTAGTTTGGAATCACTGGCACTACACTTTAATTCTTTATAAAAATTTATTAATTTTTCTTCCTTGGAGTCTTGTTCGTGTTCATCCACATCTTTTTCTTTATCCTTATCCTTTTGGTTTGTGGCCCCTTCCTTCAAACTCGTATTGAAATTCTTGTGCAAACTCGGATTTCTAAAAGATTTGAGAGAAATTTTATCAAGTTCGTCATCCTTGTGAGACTCTTTGAACATTTTAGCGCCCTCTACAACAGTGTCGAAAGAACTGAGGGTGACATCAGGTGATTCGTCTGCGTAAGGAATGTTATCCGAGACAGTTAGGCAGTTAGTAGGGCTCTGTAGAGCTTTGATTTTGTTGTCGAACACCGATGTTATAGTGGCCAGTAAGTCAGAGCCTGAACAAACAATAATTGTGAGACGTAAGACACAACAGGAATAGAAACACAGACGATGGAAGACACCACAAACAAAGAACTGAAATCACCAACACCAACATTTAGAGGTTAGGATAAAGTTTTAGAAGTTACAGATTTAATTTTAGAGGAATGGGGAAGTTCAGACGATATTTTAGTCGTGTTAAAATTGACGGTGAACGTAATTGAGTTTTATTTAATATATACAATGTGGGATTAAAGTATGGAATATAAAAAAAAAAATCGGAACTCAGCCGGTTTTTTGAAACGCTGATACAATGTCGATTTTAGTTTTTAAAAATACACATTAATATGTGGGATTCATCTTCCGACTTTCATTTGTTTTTCAGTTATGACGTCATTTTTTTTGAAAAAGTAAATAAAATACGAAAATCGTTTACTTTACACATTGTCAGCAGTGTGTAAAGTATCAACTTTACACATCGAAGTATAAAATAGTATATTGTGTAACTAGTGCTGAAAGTTGGATATTTCACACGAACGTGAAGTTTGAGCCACGAGCCGAAGACGAGTGGTTTAACCACGTGAGTGTGAAATACCCTTTCAGTACGTGTTGTACACGATATTTTTCCGACGACCACAAAAAATAAAACAATATAAAATTTTCATAAAAATATTAAAACATATTGTGTGATATTCAGTGGGTTGTATTAGCGTGTTTTAAGCTAAAACAGTCCTTTGTCAAAAATATTTTGGCAACTTTGTAATACCTGTCAGAAAAAAGTGAGACACCAAAGGATCAAATAAAGAAAAAAATATTATTAACAGAAGTAAGAAAAAAGGACAAATGTCAAAACTGATCAAAACGGGGGTTGAGATATTTGACACAAAATTTGACATATTTCTAACCTAATTTTGCAATAATGAGTTTCATTTTACACCTTCCATTTACAATAATACTTCCTCATTTGACTAAAGAATATCTGTATTACTTTTCCCTGTGGTAAAATTTCTAAATCACAATTAAATATCATTGATACATGTAGAAAATATTACAATGTTGCCATATACTCAATACAAATTTTAATACAACCCACTGAATTCCACCCATTGGCTGGTAGTGCGAGCTCGGTTTTAGCTAAAACGCTGTTTTAAGAAATGTCAAATTCAAATTTCAATATTTAATTTCATCCTTGTTTAAAGAATGAGTTTTTAAAAATATTTGTTTGAATACAAACTATGTTCTGCTTAAAAATCATTATGTTGATAAATATGATATTTTTTATTTTTGTTATAAAATAATGAAATTTGACATTTCTTAAAACAGTGTTTTACTTAAAACCGAACTCCCACTACCAGCCATTGTGTTTACATCATTGCTATCAGAATTCACCAAAAATTATGTTAAAATCTGATAAATCTGGGTCTAGACTTCTTAATCCGTGTAAATTCAGCAAATTATTTGCAACTGTCAAATTTTTACATACAAATTTTTAGGTTAGTTCGTTCAGTTATCGCAGCGTGTGATAAAATCCATACATCTATTAACTAATATATTGCTAATGCTCGTATCTTTCCCATAAGAGTAGGTGAAAGAAACACTGTGAAATGGAAATATCATTTCTGCATAAAAGTCTATCTCTCACAAACACCCAACCGGCAATTATGCGCATGCTCGGAAATCTTGACTACTATTGGCTAACGCTGACAGCGTCGCTGGCTGGGCTGCGTTCCAAAATCCACAATATTTTCAAATGTAGTTGCTCACGATTCTCAACATATGAAAGTAATTTGCCTTCTTGAGGAAGAAAACATGCTTTTGGTTGAAAATAAACATAAGAAAATACGTATTACGAGCATACTTTTATAATAAAAGCGCTTTTATAGAGCGTATTTTCACATTATATTAAGGAGAGTGCTCCATAAAAGCGCTTTTATTACGGGCTTGACATTATTGTTGTAATTATAAGTAGTTTTGTTAGTTTTATAAAATTATTTTTAATATAGTTTCAATTTTTTACTTTAACAAAACTCTCATTCGTTCCAAAACACAACACATCATACTCTACGCCAAAACTCGGTATTCTTGGTTTTGGAACACTGCCCTGGTGATGCAGCGAGCACGTGGTTTGACTTTGACGTTTGATTTCATTTCTGTTTGTAGTTGCACTTCGAAAGGATTTGCTTTGTGTTTCATACAGTAATTTATTGTCACCTAAATAAATTAATCCTGACCAGATTGTATTCCTATTATTTTTACAGTACAACAAAGTAAATTATTTAATTCAAATTTAGCACTAGAATATGTCAATGTTTTTTATTATTACTGATATTTATATTCAAGAATTTACATACAAAATAAATAGTAGGTACATTGTTTAATTTCTCAAATTTAAATTAAAAATTTCTCGCGCTAGTCGTTAATAAACAGAACTCTGTGATTCGCAAAAAGTGATCATGATTTCCTCGTTAGCCAATAGTAGTCGCGGTTTCCAAGCATGCGCATAATTCGCGGTTGGGTGTTTGTGTGAGATAGACTTATGCAGAAATGATATTTCCATTTCACAGTGTTTCCTTCAAGAAAAGCAAAGGATCCGCAATATATTAGTTAATAGGTATATGTCAATGACCAACTTTCAGTAATAGTTTAGCGTGTGAATTTATGCACGTTTCGTAGTGGTCGTCGGAAAAATATATTAATTAAATATGACTAAACTTCCCCATTATTATAGATTTTATTTAGCTTTAAAACATGTCACATAATCGTGTTTATTGAATATATACGTATTTGTTATTAGTGTATTGTAAATATTTAAATAATAATTACTGATTAATGTAGACAATTTTTTCATTAATTTCGGTGATTTCAGCTTGTACGTTAAGTTAAACCAACACATCACATCAACCAACATAACATAACCCATATAAGATAAGAGTGCTAGAGTGAAAGAGAGAAAGAAAGAGAGAGATAGGTGCGAGTATGTAAGCGTAGTGTTACTGTTTTGGCTTGGCAGGCAGTTTGGCAGCTAGCGTATACCTGTGTGGGGGTGTGAGTCTATGTCAGGGCTGCTGGTGCAGGGGCAGAGGCGGCGGCTGCAGGGCCCCCTTGCGGCGCCGCGGAGGTGCCACCACCGCATCTACATACCACCACCACAAACATACACTACAGACGGAACCAACGACAACGGGGAACAGATAGATGTTGATTGATACAATGGTGAATGACGATAAACAAGGCCGACCAGAAATGGGCTATTCCGGCATTATTTCTTTTTATTAATTCAGAGCAGGAGTGGGATCACGTAAAAGTGAAAACGATATTGCGATTATCGAGAAGTGAAAACGATATTCGTTTCCTTAGCGATCAAGTAAAATTAGTCACTCACTACGTTTTCAACTTCAGTTATTTCCGTAAAGTGACTACGTTTTGCGAAAACGATATCGTTTATAGACGAATGTTTTTGTATTAAATTTTGACAGATAATTTATATGAATGTCATTAAAAATTTTAATCTAATATCAAAACGTATTATTCTGGCCTTTCGTACATAATAGCAATGCTATAAGAATTGAAGAAGGATACAAGTTAAATTATCAATTAGTTAGATGCCATGTATCATCTAACTTTGTTCCATTTGATATTCCCGAATAAAAATGTACAATACATAGATTTTTCTACGGTTTTGGAAATATAATATTTGTGTGTGGTTAATAAAAACCTTACGAAATTTGGATGATAAAGTAGAACTACTACACCAAAAATAGGAGTAAAATAAGTAATTGTAAATAAATTTTAATAGTTTGATTTAAATGTTGGTCGGCCTTGCTTAAAACAATGTACAACAAATAAATTACAGAACCAGCTTCAATAATTACTGTAAATTATTTTTATAATGTTTCTACTAAATTTCCTTTTTATACTGAATCTGTCTTTAATAAACATCAAACATAAACAAAAAGCAAACGAAATCTGTCACACCACACAACAAAAGAAACTCGACAATAAAATAAAATTTTAAATCTGATTTACGGTTTTCATAAATAATAAATATTTGAAACATGAAACATAAATAAATAGTAAAACACACATTTCATATATTATTAATTAAGAGTAACTTGTAACAAACCATATTTGGCGTTAAAAAATGGAAAGTAACTGTTTTGAATTACAAATAAACTTTCTAATTATGAAAAGGAAACAGAAATGAAATGAAAATTAGGAAAAACATGCGAAAGAAACTGTAGTATTTACGGGCAGGCTGGCCAGTGAAACGATCGATATTCGAAAAATATTTTGAGCCAAATTTTGATATAGTGCAGACAGTGTCTTCAATCCGTGAAACGAATGAATGGACAGTCTCAATTTTAATGAAATAAGTCATACTTGAATTTTGACTTACGTATTAGCCGGCCGAAAAATCCAAATCAAAGGTGATAGAAGTTTGAGCTATACCCAAATCATTCAAGCAGCCAATGCACGTCATCACTTAGTGTAAAAACCTTAATGCATTAAAATCACTAATAGTGAAAAATGAAATAAAATTTCAATCATTTTTAATCGTCAAAAATTGTATAACCTTATATAATTATTATTAAGATTAAGTAGAGTTCATTAATTATCGTATATGACATGAATAATATATAAATAATGTACATCAACCTCATATTATTCGTTTAATTGTTGCTATAGTTGGCAACATTGATAATTTGTATGTTCATACTGTCAAAGTTATTATTTGAAAAATATTTGTATCGTGTTTGAAACATTTTTGTGCGTTGTAAAGGTCTATTTATAATAAAGTAATGTTAAACGCAACGCAACGTACCTGTTAACGCAAACACAAAATCTGTGAATCTGCCAAAGATAGCACTTGTAATCAATCAGAAGAATTCGGTATATTTCTTTGAAATTCGGCTCACTTTTATTTATTGCCTTTATATGGCATACATAAGTATAAATAAGGTTAGTATTATAAAATAATTTAAATAGAAATGGACAGTGACGAAAATATAGTATTTATTTTGTAGATGTGACAGTTCATGAACATGTCGATAATATAGATTGCTATTTGGATAACTCTTTTCATAAAGATTCTAAAACCTCTGCAAACGTAGCAGTACATGACGTCACGCATCTAGTTACTAAAATTCAATTTTTATTAATGACGTGCATTGGCTGTTTGAATGATTTGGGTATATCAGTTTTCAAAATTACAGAATGTACATTTTTAAGTGGCCACCAAGAAAAAATATTTTCTCTTTTCTTTAAATTTATTTTGAGAAATAGAAATTGATTGCCCATTTAACCAACTTCGTATCTCTTATAGTTCTCGAGATCGTAATGGCGGCCACTTAAAAATGAACATCCTGTATAAATTTTCCATATTTTCACGGGTCAATTTAGATTTTTTTACAATCGGAAATGAGTGTGGAAAATAATTAAAACAGAAGATTTTTGATATTTTATCGAGATTGCTTAAAAATATCATTCATAGCTGCCCAAAAATTTTATTTCGTTTCATAGCCACCTAAAATTATTTATTAGTTTATTATTATTTCAAGCACCTACCTTATACTTTATACATCTTCTTGTTAATTGTTAGCAAGCACAAGCTAAGCATTAAGCACTAAGCACTAAATAAAGCTAAGTTAAGCTACGCGCAAATAAAAGTGCAACGAAAAAATCGCGATAAAACAATTTATAACCTATAAACTTACTTGGATTGTCATTTTCTGTCTGCTCGCCATTTTGTAGGTACGGTTTCGTGAAAGTTCTCGTATTATCACTTCTTCTTTTTTGTTGAAGCATCGCCATCGTTTCTTGTCGGAATTTTTCGACCCTTTCGTTTGTTTTCGCTTCTAATTGTGGATATGTCATTAGAAGAGGGTCTTCGGGAACTATGTTATCGGAACCTGACGATTCTTCCGATTCCAAAGATGGCTGAAAGGAAGATCTTAATTATATTTTTCTACAGTCACTATAGAAAGTAGCCATTTGCGCTCTCTTTTGTTAATGCAGAATGTCACTTTGCCGCTCATGCGCGACAAAGTAGAAAAAACGCTCGCTGTTCAAATTTCTAAGTATACAATGTTGAAAAATGTCACTTGTCTACATTCTTAATGAAAATGTTTAGTTAGGAACTAATGGCACTTTAATTATACATTTATCACGTTCACAAGTCAATTTGATATATGTTCTGTCGGTATTTAACATAACCTAACAAAATGCCACACTGCTGTGAAAATGAAATAGGGCATTCATTTACAAAAACAAAAGTATAAAATGCTTAGATTAGATTGAATAAAAACTCAAGAAGAATGGAAAATAACGATAAAATAAAATTAAATATAAAATAAATTGTGTGAACAGTTATGTTTAGTAATAGGAATGATTGTACACAGATGGCGGTAGGATAGTTGCGAGTCGTACTGACATCTGATCTCTAGTTAACTATTTATTTTGATTACAATAAAGTTATTAGTTATTTCGTTACTTAAATAATTGTGAGAAGTCAGTCAATGCACATACATGTTTATATAACCACAAATTCCTTGAAATATTTGTTAATTTTTTCAGTGTGACAGGCGTGACAACTAACCACACATTTTGCTACAAAAACTCATCAAATCATCACAAATCCTTGCTTCCACGCTCTAATTTTGGTTTTTTTTATGGAATAGATGGCTAATGTAACGATATAATCATTTAAAAGCCTTTTTAAGTTTAAACCGTATCTTTTGTATTAGCCAATCGTTATTTATTGAGCAGTACTGTAAGTATAAAGTGTACATTTTATTATTTTTTGTTATGGTGGAGGAGTCCATTGTGGCGACTGTAGAAAAAATCTTGTGTGTGTTTCGAGCGCAAATAGCTATTGTCTGATATAAATAAATAAATATATCACCGCAACAAATTTTTAACGAACAGTGGTAGTGATCTTTTGGTTTTATGTGGATATCTTTCACTTTGTTTACAAAGTGAAAACTTACCTGTTTCTGATCGACGGAAGGAAGTAAAGGAACTATGGTTTCTTTGGAATCGCTGGTAGGCGTCGTAATTTCTTCTTTGGTTGTGGTATCAGCTGCTGTTTTGCGAGATTTTCTTTGTATTTTTTTATTCGCCGCGGAGATGATGGATGACATTATGTCTTTTTTCTCACGCGATGATTCAGTCTTACCTGAAAATTTAAACAATCTACTGAAATTAAAATATTAAAACTAAACCTTAAAACTGTTCATAAAATAGAAGCTAAGGCTGCGTCCGATGTTGAACTTTTATCATCCTAATATCTAAATCCTACATTTATATGCCCTAAATCTAGTGATTATTTAGGATTTTAGGAATTAGATTTTAGGGTTTTGCAGGAGCACACTATGCCTAATTAAACAAATCATTTCCGTTACTATAATTTGTACAAAAGTCTTTACTGACAAATAATAGCTTCTTAGCATATACCTATTAACTAATATATTGCGGATCCTGTGCTTTTCTTGAAGGAAACACTGTGAAATGGAAATATCATTTCTGCATAAGTCTATCTCACACAAACATCCAACCGCGAATTATGCGCATGCTTGGAAACCTTCACTACTATTGGCTAACGAGGAAATCATGATCACTTTTTGCGAATCACAGAGTTCTATTTATTAACGACTAGCGCGAGAAATTTTTAATTTAAATTTGAGAAATTAAACAATGTACCTACTATTTATTTTGTATGTAAATTATTGAATATAAATATTAGTAATAATAAAAAACATTGACATATTCTAGTGCTAAATTTGAATTAAATAATTTACTTTGTTGTACTGTAAAAATAATAGGAATACAATCTGGTCAGGATTAATTTATTTAGGTGACAATAAATTACTGTATGAAACGCAAAGCAAATGCTTTTGAAGTGCAACTACAAACAGAAATAAAATCTACGTCAAAGTTAAACCATGTGCTCGCTGCATCACCAGGGCTGCGTTCCAAAACCAAGAATACCTAGTTTTGGCGTAGAGTATGATGTGTTGTGTTTTGGAACGAATGAGAGTTTTGTTGAAGTAAAATTTGAAACTAAATTAAAAATAATTTTAAAAAACTAACAAAACTACTTATAATTACAACTTTAATGTCAAGTCCGTAATAAAAGCGCTTTTATGGAGCACTCTCCTCAATATAATGTGAAAGTACGCTCCATCAAAGCGCTTTTATTATAAAAGTATGCTCGTAATACACGCCAACGTATTTACTTATGTTTATTTTCAACCAAAAGCATGTTTTCTTCCTCAAGAAGGCAAATTACTTCCATATGTAGAGAATCGTGAGCATCTACGTTTGAAAATATTGTGGAGTAATTTCTATACCCTCGTCGTTAGTAGAGTAAGTAGAACATCACTTTGGAGTAAACTCTGGCTGTTTTGGAACAGGTTGAGTAAACTCTGAGAGTAAGGTTATTAGTTTTGAAACGACTTTGAATAATTTCGTACTCTAAGAGTAGGATTTTGGAACGCAGCCCAGCAAGCGACGCTGTCAGCGTTAGCCAATAGTAATCAAGATTTCCGAGCATACGCATAATTGCCGGTTGGGTGTTTGTGTGAGATAGACTTATGCAGAAATGATATTTCCATTTCACAGTGTTTCCTTCACCTACTCTTATGGGAAAGATACGACCATTAGCAATATATTAGTTAATAGGTATATGCTTCTTAGCTTCTATTTTATGAAATACAATATTAATATTTACTCTCAAACATCAAATTAAGTCGAATTGTATAATTTTTTTTTTGTTGTTCTAAAGTGTTGCCATACAAACCAATGGATATCACTAGTGTACCATTCGCAGTTATATTTATGTGAAGAAGACCTAAATCCTAAATATTAACAGTCAAAATGCGACATCAGACACAGCCTAAGAAGCTATTCTTTGACAGTAAATTTGACGTTTTGCACAAATTATAGCAACGAACTTCATTTGATTAATTAGTGCGCGTTAACTTCAAGGCATAGTGTGCTCCTGCAAAAAACTAAAATCTAATTCCTAAAATCCTAATTAATCACTAGATTTAGAGCACATAAATTTAGGATTTAGATTTTCGGCCATAGTATTTTCACCATGAAGTTGGAGAAAACTGCAAACTAGATGTTTTTAAATGCACACTAGTTTTTATAGTATTCACAAAAAAATTTAAACCGTTTGATCTGCAACTAGTTTGAAACCGCGCAAGCGCATTGGATCTCAAACTCCAACCGTCTGCAAATCGTTCTATGAACAAATCTAATATAACCTAAAAACCTAACCTAAAGCAAAAAACACACTTCTTAAAATTTAACATAAGATTTCAATCTTACCTTCGATTTTGCTAATATTGCCCAACAGCAACGAATTATTAACCGTGGCGCTGGTATTATCCATTTCCACTGACGTCACATCCGGCGGTATATTCGGCTGTATCAACACTTCCGCTTCATCGTCATTGAAGAACCACTCCGCGTACAGTAACAACGATTCCACTATTCGACACTGGTGCGACATATCAGTCACCATAGCCACCATATTGTTGTCTTCTACGTTTCGAACTAGAGTCGGACCGAAAACTATCGCGAGGTTCCTGGCTTCCATTTTGTTGATTTCGGAGTTGTCGACGACTTTCTTAAGATGGAGGATTAGGTGTTTTAAAGTTGCGTACTGATGATCTGGAAGCTCGGTTAGTAGTTTTTTGATTTCATGAAGTCTTAATTTAGGGTTGTCTAGTTTATCTGCTTCAATAAAATGGGGATATAACTCGGAAGTTAATAGCGAGTCGGGTAATTTTCGGAAAAATGATTTTAACAAGCTTGATACTACATTTGTGTCACTAGATTTTACGTCTTGTAAGGCTAAATTAATGCCCTTGTTTAATTCTTCTGTTAAAGTAGAAACAGCTGCATTATTTCCAGGTACTCTATAAATTCCTATCGTTTCTAAACCTCGCTCTTCAATAATTTCTGTACACATCTCCACAAATCTAGGAACAAACTCATTATTAATACTTCTTTGACAACTTTCCAGAGGTACTCCAAATGTCAGTTTTTCAGGAGTAGTAGGGGAATTAGGACTTCCAGACCCTTGATTCAATTTTTTAAACTGTTTGACAACTCTCCCCCTCCAAGTTTTCGATTTGGGACTTTGTCCAGTTGGCGATCGGTTCCTAAACGTCGATAACTTCGATTTATTAGTCGGTTGAGGTGACAGTCTAGCAGTTCCTTGAACCTGAACACTGGTATTCGCTGGAATTTGTTGTGGAACGGCTTGCTTGTTTTCGCTCATACATTCATGTTTCTCTTCTTCGGTTGACGCGCCGGTTTGTTCCTGTAAAGTTCGGACCCAGTCCGCCATTTCGACAGGGCTGTCGGCTTGAAGAAGGAGTTCGGTACGGTAAGGATAAGCAGCTGATATTCGAAGGACGTTTTTTCGTTTTGTGTAGTCGTCGGCTACGTTGACGACTGAGTAACGCATGTCGACTCCACCTGGGAGCTGTTGGTCTGTGTCTACCAAACCCATTGGACTCTGGAAAGAGAGAAAAATGTCACAAAATTGATAATAAATTGTAGGAGTAAATATGTTGATATTTACATGATGTATTATAAAATTAAAGGGCAGAGAATCTGTTCATTTATGAAAAAAAGAAAAAGAGACTATTTCATTTTCTCCCTAATTTTCTAATGTTCGAGATTCTTCAAATTTATTGAAGAAATTAGCGGTATTTCTAATGAGTATATGTAATATGCCGAGAGTTTTTTTTATCAGTGAACATGGGCGTATGTCATTACCATAGTATATCTGTCAATGTCATCAAATTGTCATATTTCAAAATGTATACAGTTGAAGAAAAAGTTCAAATTGTATGGTATAATTCTATATTCTGACATAAGCCTAAGGCAAGAAATAATTAATATAAATTATATTTTATCCCTATTTTTTAATTGATCAATATTTATTTTGTCACCACTGTAAATACAATTTTTTAAATGACCCCAAAGAAAAAAAATCGTTTGGCGCAAGATCTGGTGGCATTGCAGGCCACTCCACTTCTCCACCACGTCCTATCCAGCGTTGGGGAATACCTGGTACAGATATAAGTGAAAATTTTGACGACTCCAATACCTGCAATTTTGTGAATTTACTTCCCGATTAATATAAAATGTCGCTTCATCCGTAAATAAAATTCGATCCAGTAATATTTCCCCACTATTAATTTTGTTTATCACATCTTCGCAAAAGATATTTCTTCGTTCTATATTGTTGTGTAATAACTCTTGGTGATTTTGATATTTAAAACTCTTAAAATGTTCTTGTCTTAAAACCTTGTATACTAGTATTCTTAATTTCAGAAAAAAATTGTTGACAGGGTGTTGTCACTTTCAATTAATTGCATAATTTCTTGTTTCTTACTATTAACTACAGTACTTGGTCTGATTTTCTTCTTGTGCTGTTTATTGACGCATCCTTTAGTTCTGCAGTCATTGTAAATTTTTCTTATAGTTGTTGGACTGGGTCGCTTATTAAAAGTTAATGCACATAAGTCAGAAACTTGTTGTAGACTCGTTATAATTACTCCAATTTACAATTTAAACTTTTCTTTAACTGTATACATTTTGAAGTATGACAATTTGATGACATTGACAGATATACTAAATGTCACGTCCTATGTCCAATTTAAAAAAAACGCGATAATACATTGCTGTCAATCATTTTAAATGTAACTATGGTAATGACATACGCCCATGTTCACTGATAAAAAAAAAACTCTCGGTATGTACCTATAATTTTAAATACAAATATTTAATTAATATTAAATAAGAAATATTAAATGTACTTCCCAGAAAAAGCCTTCAGTAATGTACATAACTGGATTTTTTGACACTAATATTTTTCTGTCATTTACAAACATTTTAATTTTTTAACTGGTTTCCATGGAGGTATTTGGGCTGTGAGATTCATTACACGTAGTACCTATTTTATATATTTATTATTCTCTATTTTTAAATCTATAGAAAATATGATAAAAATGTTCAATGTATCGGATAGATAATTTAATATTTGTTAATATTTGTAATAACAAATTTCCAAAAAATAATATTTAGATGATTATTTTTAAGAAACTACTACTTTTGGTTGTCCAATTGTTACCAAAACCTTTTCAGCTCTTCCCATTAATGTCAGACTGACGAATACAGTTAAACAGGTATTACAGTTTCTGACCCCTGTGGTGCACTCTCCACACCAGCTATGAGTGCCCGTGAGGTGACGCCTGGTAAGCGCCTACACGGTAAAATATATCGTCATCATTACCGATGTCTACATGTGTTGTAGATACTGGAACACCCAGAAATGGGTAATATGCCGTGATGATGTATTTATTTATAGTTTCTGAGAAATCGTCTTCCCGACACACATTCGTACACACATACACACCATTATAAAAATGTTAAAATCGGATTGTACGGACTTTAAAACGTGCTTATTCACTAAAATATCTTAATAATCTATTAACAATTTTGTTGAATAATATGACAATATTAACCTAATATTTAGGCTCGTAGTAACACACATTGTTATAACATATAACTGTTAAATGAATAAAATACAATACTTGGTATCAAAAAAGTGATTAGATATCGTTGTTACATCATATTTATACAAATGTAAACGGATTATAAAAACCCGGCAACTGCACATTCTAGAAATGGCGACCTAAACGAGATCAAATTTTTCATTCATCCATTCATATCGCGATCATTTCTATTATATTCGCTCGGCAAATTCCGCCCTCCCTCGGATTCGGGCCCGCTCACACAATGGGAACGTTCTAGAAAAATTCCATGGTGGAATTTTTCTCGAATGGCTTATTCCCGAAACAGTATTTTAAGATATTAAAGCATTTTAAATTGGTGTAATTCCGTTATGGAGCAAAAGGATGTTTGATTAGTTAATTCGTTGAAAATTTACAAATTTACACATAATTAGAATTCCAAAACTTTCTAAAATAAACAGGCGTATCTTATAATGTCTGTCTATAATATATACATACATACAAAACTTAAAGCTGTTACAACATACGATACGATATGATATAAACAGCAAATACTGACCCAGTAATGTAAATACAACCGAATCTTTAAAATGCACGTAGTCATAATAAATAATATAACGTATTTTTTACTCGTATGTTTTTCATAATTTCTAACGAATTTTACAAAGAATACGGGTAGTAGAAATGGGGACTTGTGGTTTGTACAATCGTTTATGAAACGATAGTATGTGGGTTTAAATAACACATAAAGAAATAATACTATAAAAGTAAATTTTTGTAATTAAATTTTTTAAAGTTTTGTTTCTAAAAATTGATTAAGTTATTCTACACTACACCGTCGTTTTATAACAAAAAATTACAGAACTTTACTCAAATATTGTTTTTTATTGTATTTTTATGTCTTCTGCACACATATAATTCTAATTATATCTATTTTTCATTGTTATGAGGAAGTTTCTACATGTCAAAGATTCTTCCAATTCATTAACCAGATTGGCGGTATTTCTGATGGATATATGCATTTTACTACAATTTTACCTATAATTTCAAATATTTAATTAATAAAACAATAAGAAAAGTTAAATATACTTCCCAGGAAAAGCTATCAGAATGTCTCTAAAACTGTTGATATTTGACAATGACATGTGTCATGTTATAAACATTGGAATTTGTCAACTGGTTTCCTTAGTACCTTGGCCTCTGCGATTAGTTTACTCTATAAATTATAGTGTCTTTATCTTTAAATCTATACAAGATATAATAAAAAATTTAAGTGTATTAGATGGAGAATTTTATGTTCTTCAATATTTAATAAAAAAAACTCCCAAAAAATTATATTTACAAGAATTTTTATAAGAAACTACTACTTCCGGTTGTTCAATTGTTACCAAAACCTTTTCAGCTCTTCCCAGGAATGTCAGATTGAAGAAAATGCAGTTAAATATTTTTTAAGTCTTATAGTTTTTGAGGAATCGTCCGTCCAACATCCATACATACACACACACACACACACACACACACACACACACACACACACACACACACAGACATCATTTAAAAAATGTCATAATCGGATTCTAGGGACCTTAAATCGTGCTTATTCAATAAAATCTGGATATGCGAATTTTAGCATGAATCCAACACCTCTCTTAGCGAGAGGTAAAAATCTATTGTAGCCAGCACAATACTTCTCGCCATTTCGATTATATTTATTTATTTATTTATTTACACTGTCCAACAGGCTGAAAGCCCTATTACAGAACAGGATATTATACAAAATGTTATATATAAGTATTGTATTTAAATTTAATAATTTATTTAAGTATTGTATTGCACTTGACTCAAACATTGTTTTTTAATGTATTGCGAACACATAAAATTCTAATTATATCTATTTTTCATTGTACGAGGAAGTTCCTAAATGTCAGAGATTCTTCCAATAGGCCCATAAACCATAACAAAAAATAATAAAATGTAACTTTATCCTTAAAGCACTACTCAATAAATAACGATTAAAATAAAAAAAAAACATTTTTTTAATAATTACTTTGCGAGATATTTGAATTTATTTCCAGGGATACAGATGACGTCACACTATTGGTATCTTTCTCGTGCAACCTACTACAGAAACTGGTGTGAAAAAGATAGCTATAGGTTTATTTAAAAATCAAATGCAGCTATACAAAAAACAATTATGATTTTTTGATACTACGAATTGCTTTAAAATTAAACGAACTTTCATTTAAAAATATTTAAAAAAAATTGGTTTATGGGCCTAGACATTAACAAGATTGGCGGTGTTTCTAATGGATATATGCATGTTACCTATAATTTTAAATATTTAATTAATAAAACAATAAGATTAAATGTACTTCCCAGAAAAAGCTTTCAGAAGGTAACTAAAACTTTTGATTTTTGACACTGACATCAGTCATTTACAAACTATGTTATAAACATTTGAATTGAATATTAAAAATTATATTTAGAAGAATTTTTCTAAGAAACTACTACTTCCGGTTGTCCAATTGTTACCAAAATCTAATCTAAATCTAAATTGCCCCAAAAAGTCATATACACCCATAATTACACAAAAAGTTCAAAATTTTCAAAAATCCAATTTTTATACATTTAGGTACTTCTCGCCATGCTCATTCCAAATTTTGAAACCGCATGTCAATATCTCTTTTAGTTCTCGAGATATTTGCGTTCAAACTTAGACCCCAAAAAGACCATTTTTGAGCTATAACCAAAAAATGGGTCAATATACAGATTTGGCAATATCACCATTCGATTCTACGGGCAAAATTACATAAGTATACCAATTTTCATTATTTTTAAACAATTGGTTCAATTTTTATAAAGAAAAGTCTGAAAATGACTAAAATCTGAAAAAATCGCAAGGGGTATACCTTAGATTTTTTGCTATTTTTGGTCATTTTCAGTTATTTTACTCTAGAGATTGAATGAATTGATCAAAAATTATGAAAATTGCAATACTAATGTAATTTTTCCAGTAGAAGCGAATGGTGTAATCGCCAAGTTCGTATCTCCACCCATTTTTGGGTTTACGCCCAAAAATGGGTATTTTTGAGCAAAACTTTGAGGGCGAATATCTCGGGAACGAATAGAGATATCGAACTGCGGTTTCAAAGTTTGGAATCAGCGCATTGAGAAGTACCTAAATGTATAGAAATTGGATTTTTTTAAATTTTGACCTTTTTTGGCAAAAATGGGTATGTATGACTTTTTGAGGCAATAAATCAAAAATGGATAGAGATAGGGGCCTAGCAGTATTATTAATCGATTTCGAAGACAATACTACCTAAGTATACGGAGGCTTAGGGATTTTCAACTATTAATTCAATTATTAGAAAAAAATAATTGAATGTAAAGGCATATTCGACAACATTAAATGGCCAAAAAAGTACGTCTTATGGTGCACACTCCCACCACAGCTATGAGTGCCCGCATATAATAACCTCTATTAAACACCTTTTTACTTTCTTGTACGTAATAAAGGAACTATTGTAATTGCGAAAAATTTCGCTTTAACATAATGTTTCAAATGTATCCAACATATAAAAGTATTCGGTTTACAGATTTCAGGGGAAATATCTCTGAATCCATTTTGACTACATAACTTCAGGAAGTAGTACTTTACTTGAAGCCAATAATAGATTTTAATGAAAAACTATATTAAAATATAATCAAAAACTTTTCAAATTTGGTATATTCTCAAATTTGGTATATAAGACTTGTATATCAATGGGAATAACATAATAAAATTTGGTTAAAATGCGCTAACCGGAAGTGATACATTACCTGAAGCTTTTAACAGTTTTTCTTGAAAAAAATTGTTTTATTTTGATTTTAGAAATAAATGCTTAAAATAAAGGTTTAGAGAATTAAATTCTGCGTCTAGCACATCAAGTAGTATTATTAAATTAGCCTTTTGTATAAGCGAGATATGTAGATTTAAACATTATATACTTTTTGGTTTTTGTAATTAAGTTTAACGAAAAATAAAAAAAAATTAATGTCAATGTCAAATTACGTCAAATACGTGCAATTTCATGATTGGGTCTGTTATAATATATACATATTTTAGTTATTAACAAAATACTTATATATAGTTTGATATAAAAAATTTTGATTTTTATTTCAATGTCGACTGTTTTTATTGGATAAATATTATAACGAACCGTTTAAAATTTTTACAAGTGTTTATGCATACGAGCATAATAATTAAATATGTAATTAGTGAACAAAATCGCAACGAAACTTGCCACTCTTATGTACAATTTTATATTAATCAACAAAAAAAATAATAATAATAATAAATTTTAAATGGCACAAAAGTGACCCCTGTGGTGCACTCTCCACGCCAGCTATGAGTGCCCGTAAGGTGACGCCTGGTAAGCGCCCACACGGTAAAATATATCGTCATCATTACCGATGTCTACATGTGTTGTAGATACTGGCACACCCAGAAATGGGTAATATGCGGTGATAATATATTTATTTATTTATTTTTAATAATAATAAAAGGTAAAAACTTCGGTAAAAATCCTATAGATATATTACTTCTCCTTACCCAAGACCCAGTGGATCCCCATCTACGAAGCCGCCTCCCAAACAGCCCATGGGCCGAAAAATGTAGTGGAATACACGACATAGACCCAAAATCCCAAGAATGGTCTCTATTTCGTCCATGCATATTAGAATATAAACTCACTAACTGTTGTTCAATCATCATCAGTTATTATTTTAAAACACTAAATCACTGCAGAATTTTTTTCAAACAATTCATTGTTGGAATGTTTTACACTACTAAACTAATTGAAATTGCAATTCCGTATATTCAAAGTCCACAGAGATCTTGAATTACATGCTTACGATGTTATTATTTTGTGTAGAATACGATATTTGATAGAAAATATCACAAAACGTTTAAAATAAACACGAAGTTTTAATTTGTGCTGATTACAACAATCACTTTATCACATAACCTAACAAATCACAACAAATGTATTTTAATATTGTTTTCTTCTACCGTGTTATTCTTATTGGCAACTGGTGTCCAATGTATTTATTTGAGTTTTATTTTAGTTTTGTTACGCATTATTTTACGTATAGGAACGTCATAATATAAGTCACAGTAGTTCGCGCAGCGCAACAGACCGTCTTCGAAAACTGAATACTGAATTGGCTAGCTAGACTAGAGTAACACATGTCGTATATCCCTTCCACTGCAGTCACTGACCAGTATAATATACGAGTTAACTTTCAACATACGGAAAATCTAAACATTGCAAAGTTAATTATGGGAAACAATTAGTATTGTCAATAAACGTATCATTCTTTTTTAGGCATTGTTGAAATTTTGAAATATTCTAATTTCTAATATTGTTTCGCGCCGACCATTCCGACTAACCAAAATCGATCCCCCTATTGGCCACATTATGTATATACAGTCACTGTAATCTATATTATATATGGTTGCCCAAGAGTGTCCTACGATAATCCAAAGATTTCCTTATCTAAAAATATGCAAGTTTTGACATATTTCAAGGACTTAAAAGTAGCACAAGTGCATTTTGAAGTTTTCGATAAGATCCCTTTGTAACACGAAAATATTTTTAAGATTTATCTTACATACATTAACTATAAAAATATGAATGATAGTTTGTGGTTGAAAATGAACTAATTTGTTTTAGAAATCTACGCAAAATTCAATTAAAGTTATCATTGAAATATGTATACATAGAATTATTATTGCCCTTTCCTTAAAAATAAGTTAGAGAATTTTAAAACACTCCTATAAAATATATGTGACAGATATTTATGATGTATTTATGAGTAAGTAATTGTCTGTATAATTAACTAATCTATTTTAAAATCATTTCCTTGTTTATAAATAACACATATTGTTAAGCGGCAACGTCTAGTAAGGTACAAATATAACATTTTCAACATAATTATAATAATTAATTATAAATATAATTAAATTAATATATAGTCAAGGATTATTACCCATTGCTGGGTGTGCCAATCTGCTTTTGTTGCAATTTTGGTAATGAGATGAGGGTCACGCTAGAATTATTGGGAATAAGAAAATCAGGTGGGCCATGGAAAACAAAATTTTAAGCATTTATTTATGTTATTTGAAATTAAGTTGCAAAAGCTCAGTTAGGTACAACTTTGTTAATTAATTTTTTAAAGTATAGTTATTATATCAATTCGATGTATTTTGTGCGAATCCCATACCAAAGATTCCTTGGAAAAGATTCTATATATCCAGTAAAATTGTAACGCACACATATACTATTTTCTACAAATTCCATAATAAAAGTTCCTTGGAAAAGATTCTATAAATCCAATAAAGTTATAACACGCACATACACTAAGTAAGTTGCACTTGACACTGACGTCTGTCAATTAGAATTATGTTAAAAAACTATTCTTTGACAGCAAATTTTACATTTTGTACAAATTATAGCAACGAACATAATTGCAAAACACTAAAATCTAATGCCTAAAGTCCTAAATAATCACTAGATTTAGGGCATAAAAATGAGCCTGCTTCACATTTTTCAAAAACTATTTTAAATGAAAGTTTATGGAATGATTTTCTTAGTAATAATTTTTATTTTAATAATTTGTTGTTATTTGTGGAAATAATTAAATAAAAAGATTGGCGCCCTGAAAAACTACCCCCACTCCTGTGACGTAGAAGCACATACATTACATCATTAATAGCCAATAGGAAAATAGTTTTTCCATCACCTACGTTCATTCATATTATTTATATAAATAAACGTAGGCTAAAGTTTGTCACATGTTAATAACAAAATCTTTTAATTTGACATTTGACGCTGACATTGCTCATTGTAAATGAATAATAAAGTAATAATGGCTAATTCAAATTACACTCAAGCTAAATCGGACAATTAACCGAAGGTCGATAGCTGGATGATGGCTGAATTTATATCAGAACGATTGTTTTACTGCTACCGAAATAAGGAGTGTTAAAGAGTTGAGGTAAAATAAAATAAAAAAACTGAATTTATTATATAAATTGATAATATATTTTACTTTAAAGTTCTGGTGCTGATTCTTATTTGACAGCTTCGACAATACATTTGACACCTTAGAACCGCTGAAGATGTATATACTCTGACGTCACATTCTGTTTCAGATCACGTGACTTATTCAAAATTTTATCCAAATTTCAAAAATTAATTGTAAAATATCTAAAGGATATTTCGTGATATTTTCAAATTTGATGCTCTTTAAAGAACAATATCTTTTGAAATTTAATACTTAGAAGTCATATAAAAATTCTTGCAACAGCCCTATTTAGGATTTAGACATTAGAGAGATAAAAGTACAACATCGGACACAGACTTAGTCTAGAAAGAAACTGGTGTTCAATATTTCGCGCACCATTGAAGAGGAACATGCCACGTCACTTTATTAAACAATACATTGTTTATATTGATGTTCTATTCTTTCTATTGTAGAATTTTTTAGAAATTTATAAGATAAATTGGCGAAGAAATAATAAAAGATTTTTTTATATGTGCGAACTATAGAATTTCTTATTTGTTCCGGAATTATATATATTTTTTTTTAGTATTGTTTACGACTTTCAGTTTCATTCATTCATTCGCTTTCTTTTCAAATAACAATACGAATAATACCGACAATATTTTTATACACTTTCACTCTTTTATTAATGAAAATAAATTCTCATGGCTCGGCACATTTGTTTTTACTTTCATTGTATGAATTTCAAAACTTGTCATTACGAATGCATTTTTTATCATGTCCGTTGAAGGAGATAACTGCCATTTGCGAATGTCGTTTTTCCTAATCTAAACAGGAACGGTACTGCGATATAAGGTATTTCCGTTATACTTCTAACCTCTGGGATTATCTATACTGGTATAATACATAACCACTGCTATGGATTTTCTACAATACCGAATTATTTGTTAGCGAAATATTTCATTTATTAATAGTTTTAACACAATGGGGTTCCGTTATAGACACAAATTAGAAAATTGGTCATTTATATTAAAACTGTATTATTCTTGGGGATGTCCGTGCCAGAGTGTCTGGTCGCGAACCTGGGGAACCGGGTTCGATCCCGACTGACGCCAAATACACTCTCCACGCCAGCAATGAGTGCCCGTGAGGTGACGCCTAGTAAGCGCCCGCACGGTACAAATATGTCATCATCATTACCGATATCTGCGATAAAGCAGATTGTGGCACACTTAGAAATGGGTAATATGCCGTGAAGATATTTATTTATTTATTTCTGTATTAGAAAATATCAAAGTTTCAAAAAAATTATGTTCTAAAATTATTTTTACCTTCCGCTACCTTTGGTAAGAGAGATATAAGGATCGTGCTAAAAATCGCATGTGTAGATTTTGGTAAATGACCACGTTTTAAGTTCCCCATTTTAACATTTTTGTGCTTATAGCTGCTTAGAAATATAATAAAATATAGTGTTACTCTCAAATAGTTCAAGCTAAAAATATATTTTTTAGATTTAGCGTTCATAATGAAATCATTACGATACGCAATTGCGTATCGTAATGGCCTTCATTTCGATACGCATTTTTTTGTTTTAGAAGGTTGGTACTAGATGACATTTACACTACAAATACTTAAATTTAACCTTCAAATGTTCAAATAAATAATAATTGAATGTGGTCAGTTCAGTGATACCAACTACAACATTTCACTTGCAAATTTCCTTAAATTGACTCGGTTTAATATTAGCAGTTTTTTACAATATTTTAGTATGTAGAAGGCGCAAAATCTAAAAAATAGTATAAAGAACTCATTTTATAAGACTTTTTTTCGTACTTGTCAATTAGAAAACTCGCCAAGGCTCGTTTTCTAAACTTTGACGCGTGCGAAAAAAACATGTCTTATAAAACTTGTTCTTTAATATACTATTAAACGTACGTTAGTAGTATTTGCTTTCAGTATCTACTGCCACTCACTACTGTTTTATTTCCTATATGTATTGCATACGTGCCTTAGGTCAGTCATCGTTTATTTCCATACCTTAAATATGTGTGTGCACATTATGTCAGTTTATCTTTAGATTTTTGCCGTATTAGGTTGGCTATCTACTGAAAAAATATAATGACGCACTTGTATCACTTAATTGACTCAACTTTCCATTGATTTCATTGAGTTTTTAATTAACAGGAATATAACAATGACGTAGACATAGGTCATTATGTTTCCTATGCTTTTCTACAAATTTATTTAGATTTAACAGCTGGAAATCATAGTAGATGATATATTTTAATAAATTAATAGTTTTCTTAAATATTTTGCTGCCATAACAACTCCGTCAATGTTTAAAATTACTCCCTCGTATACTTTCCTGTAGCTTGGGAAATAAATAGAAATCACTAGGCGTTAGGTCAGACGAATACGGTGGATGTAACATCAGTCTGAAATCGGCATCGTGAATTGTGTTCATGGAAACAAACAAGACTTTTATGAACTTGAGCGTTGTCCTTATGAGACAGAATTCCAAGCGAAAATATTCGTTTTCTCTTTTCTGTAATGCAACCACGAATTTTAACAATTAATGTTGCCTAATACTGATCAGAGATTATGTGGCCACATTCGAGATTATCATTAATATTCCTTCATCATCTAAAAATGTTATAGCCATAATCGAAGCCTTGTAAATTATTAACACTAGAATAATCAAATTTGGCACTTCGTTTAACAGATAAACAATAAACAATTACTGTTGTTTTGAAGACAATATTTCAAAATCTACTATGTTAGGGACAATAAATATAATGATTTATCTGTGGCATAATGAAAGAACAACCAATGTTAATATTTCGTAATTTTGGTGAAAAAAACTTTCAATGTTAAAAATACTGAAGTATTTTTGTGTATTATTAATTACTTCGTTTACATGCAATTTTCAAAACAAGTCTGTAGATTGATTTGAAGCAGTTTCGGTGCATGAATTTCAGTTTTAGTTTGGAATAATTCAAAACCGTTTTTATATTTCAAAACCCTTCAAGATTTTTCTGACATATTATTATGGTCATTAATATTTTCTTTCGAGAGTTGCAAATTTAATTTCTAGATTCATTGTAGATAACAATACTTTCTACCTCAGAAAAACCTATGTTACATTACATTTATCTAGATTTAGATAACATCTTACAGGGTTGGGTAGAAAGGACGGATGTTTTCTAAAACGTCACAAAATTAATAGATCAATCCAAAACAAATGAATTTCGTGAGGGACAACTGTCAGAAATAAATTTCAGACATAATTTACTCAATGATGGAGCCATGGAAAAATTTATGGTTTAAGGATGCGACTTTTCATTCAAAATTTACTAATAAACTTTCGCGGTTGTAAACACGGATTAAATTTGTGACGTTTCATACACAAAAACATTTATATGCAGAAGTGTGGCAATTAAATATCGAGATTTATTTTTTTTCGGCTTCCCTGTAAATTTGGCAACATTGCAGGCTGTCATATTAATTTGTCATCTTCCCTCCATCCACTGTTAAAATTTCAAGATAATTAGGCAAACCGTTCGGCAGTAGCCTTTGATTGACATTTTTGACGAAAAACAAAATTAACGTGTTGGTACATCAATCGTACTCTCTTGACCTAGTGCCATGTGACTTGCTTTTATTCCCAAATTGTAATTCTGCGTTAAAAGGCATCAAATTCAGGGCCGAGATGTAGTTATACAAAAGCGGCAGAGCTTATGAACAACCTAACAAAAAAGGATGTAGGGTTCGGGGAGAGTACATTGAAGATGGCAATATTTGTTTTCTGTAATTTTATACATTGTCTAAAGTTCTAAGATCAATCTTGTTATTTAATTGCCACACCTCGTATCTCATTATTTCGTTCAAAATATCGAAACAAGAAAGTTAAAGCTGAAAAGTAATTCACAGTAAAAATGAAAACTACAGTTTGTTCTAAATATTTCAGCACCATTTAGTTTCTATATGCTAAAATATTAATAACGGTAGTGCATTTTTTTTTAGTCTAAAATGGAAATGTAATGCATATTATAGCAGTTATTAGGTATATGGGTAAACTAGTATGGTATGCTGTTTTTGTACGGTAATTATAAATATATAGAACGGTGTTAACGTATTGAAATAAATTGGAAATTTATGTATTAGTTACCAACCAGCATTGAAAGGTCGTTTCAAATTACGAAATAAGAGACAAGAGTTATTACAGATTATTTTTTTTATCGTGGCATAGCGTAAACAATATGGTGCATATTTACACTCAAATTACAACAACAATATAGATAATAGATATGCTAAGTTTGAACTAATATGTAAATGATTATCAACAGTTTATCTAAAGTGCAAATTGTAATTTATCAATAAAATCATTGACATATTTGATATTAAATATTTCACAAAATCAAAAATATATTATCCTAACTTATTACACATTTTTGGGTGTGCCAATCTGTCTCTATTCGCAATAATGACGATATGAACACCACAATCACTACATAGGTAATATTTGAAAATTGGGAATAACTTTCAAGTTAAAAAATTAAATATATACAAATTTATATGTTATATACGAGGGTCACGCCAAAATTATTGAGATACAGAAATATTATTTGAAGGAGAAGCATGTAGTTTTACTGGTGTTCAAAGTAGTCCCCCCCTGCTTCAATACACTTTTGTAATCGAATTTTCCAGAGATGGAAAGCTTTGAGCCATTCATTTTCTGAAATCGTATTAAAATACTCCATTATGGTGTTGTTAATATCCTCTTCTGACGTAAAATGACGACCACGTAAATGTTTTTTCAAATTAAAAAATAGCCAGAAGTCACACATTGCAAGATCAGGAGAATACGGTGGATGCTCAATGACTTTAATACCATTTTCTTTCAAAAAATACAGCGTACATAACTTTTTTAAGTGCACGTTGTTTTTTCACGGTAACTGGTGTTGGGTCATCTTCAAACACCCATACCCTACTTTCTTGACGCGTTGGAACATCATAAAAGGGTATGTAAGTTTCATCGCCAGTTATAATTTTAGAAAGAATACGATGATCGCCATTATTTAACAATTTTAAAGTGGCACGACTAATTGTAACACGCTTGGCTTTTTGTTCTTCCGTTAAGTTGTGTGACACCCAACGAGAAACAATTTTTCTAACACGAAGTTCTTCATGCAAAATTTTTGCTATTGCTGCGGATCCAATGCCAAGGGCATCTTCCATCTTTTGATAGGTGACACGATTGTCATCCTTTATCATTTGTCTGATGGCAGCTACATTTTCTGGCACTACCGATGTACAAGGTCTCCCTGAGTGTTTCTCATCACGCAAGAAATTACGGCCTCTTTTGAATTCTGAAAACCAGCGAAATATAGTTGCTCGAGATGGAGCTTCATCTCCAAATGCCAATCGTAGACGTTCCTCGCACTGTTCTTCACGTAATCCAATTTTAAAGTCGTAGTAAATCATAGCGCGATAATGCTCTCTTCCTAACTTCATGTTGCAGATATTTTAAATAAATTGTAGTTTGACATTTGTGCACTAAAAATTTTCCAAAGCCAACTGTTTCCCAGCATCTCAATAATTTTGGAGTGACCCTCGTATTAATATATTTCCATTTTTTATTTTTAATTATACGTTCCAGTGCTTACCCACCCTATTTTTAAGGGTAACAACTCTTTGTGGAATCCGTTAGACACGCGTATGACACGAGCGTTTTATTTACATATACATTACATATTTGCACCTTTAACTACTATTAATTTTATAACGTAATTTGTTGCTATTTTTATAAATAATTAAATAAAAAAGATTGGCACCAGAAATAGCCATGATATTTACGTTGATATATTCTTTTTTAAGGGGTTGGGACGTCTCGTCTATGTATATTTGATTACATTTTCCATATTCGATCTGGTAAAGAACATTTGTGGAGTCAGATTATCTTTTATCTTGGAGAAAAGTTGACGAGTTATCATTATCATTTTCTATGTTATTTCCTAAGAATTTTTTAATAGTAACCTATTAGATCCAAATTACAGTGCACTCACTAACCATACAGTTAATATTGGCCATAAACTTAAATTTGATGATGTTAAAATTACTGATAAAGTTAATAACAAATATCTTCGTTTACTTAGACTCTTCATATCAACATAAATAAAAACAAATGTATCCGTATTTGAGTTCACAACTCTAATTCCAATTAATAATAATAAATATAATACATTACTATATGATAATGCTACCTAAAGTTAAAACAAAATTTTTAAAAATCAAAATATAACGGTAATTTATAAATCAAATAACATTATTAAATCATTATTAGATAACCCAAAAGATGAAATAGATAATAATAAAAATCATGCGTTTATAAAATTGAGTGTAAATATTGTAATAATGTTAAGTTCATATCGAGCAAACTAAAAGACAAATTGATATTTGGTTTAAAGAACACAGCTACCATTTAAAAACCGGTAATCTAGATAAACCTAACGTAGCACAACATATGTTTATTCACAATCGCAAAATTGACAAATACCATTATTAAAACATGTTGATATTAATAGATATTTATACTCGCCGTCAAATGATTATGGACTGATGTTCAACTTTTATCCCTTTCCGCACCCTGTCCCTTGCCCAGCGGTGTTGCCGCTTCTAACTTGACATGACCAGGAATGAACGCAAATGTCATATAATACATTTAAAACTAATTAAAAATTTTAATACATCGTAAATGAAGAAAATATTATAACAAATAAATAAGGTAAGACAGTAATACGTAATATAAATATAAAAATTGTCTATGTGGAAAATTTATATTTATATTTTGACCAAAGTTTCCACACATCAAGCTTAGGTCGCGTTTGCGTTAAAATACGATTACCGGTGAAATCTAAATAAAAGGTAAGAATAACTGATTATTGGGTGAACAGTAGATCAGCCAACACAACGTGCTTCTACATTTAATAAATTATAATTTTTTTCTGGATATAAACCCCATTTAAAAAAAAATGTGTACATTGGCAATAATTATTTTTGCCTGCCCATTTAAATCTTGTTTTCCTAAACGTTTTTTATAAGAACCAGGACTATTTAATTCATGAGTTTCACTCATTTTCTTTTCAAAAGTCTAAATATAATGCAATTTTTAGGATTGGGAATAAAAATCGCAAGCAAGTACTAACGAAAATGTCAGAATATAAAATGACATTGACAGATGACAGATATTTGTACAGGTAGACACCAAAAATTTGGCATCAGTCTAGAAATCTCCAGTCCATAATTATTTGACGGCAAGTATAGATGCACACGAGAGTTTTGATAATTCATAAATGTAAACAGGGCATCGAACCCGCCAAAAACTGGGTTCGGTTTAGGTTTAGGTTAATTTGTTTTTTGAAAGATGGGTTCGGGTGCGGTTCTGGTTCAAGCATTAATAAAATTTGCGGTTTTGTTCGCGGATCAGGTTCGAAATAATGTAAAATGAGAACCGGAATTTACGCAAAACGCAACAAGAAACGAACACAATTTTGACGAAAAGTCAGCGCAGACAGCAACGCAGACGCCTAAGACGTCGATTATCGGCTGTATTTACTTTTCGAACTAAAAATTAACCTCAACCGAACCTGAATTTTAATAGTCGGTTCGGTTTCGACTCAGGTTCAATTAAAAATATATCTGAGGTTCGGTTCTCGGTTTGGATTCCCTTAAATGTTACGGTTTGGTTTCGGTTTTGGTTCGGTTCAGGTTCGGGTTCGATGCCCTGAATGTAAAGATAAATTGATGAACGCGCATCTAGTTCCCGTCCCAAATTCTAAATTATATAAGTTAATATAAGACAGTTACTTTGTTTAATCTTAGTTCTCTGTCTTATTATTTTATAGTTTCTGCTGATGATGAGAACGTAATTCTCAAAATACGTATAGTTTTAAAAAAATTATTGTTAAGATTAAGGGATTTTTCTTTTTTTTAGTTTCATTTTATAAATATTTGAATGAACCCAAAAATTAGTTGTTTGCATTTTTCCATAAATGACGGGTGCATAGCTCGTTGGCCAGCATGAGCAGGTCAGCGGCATCAGCGGTCTGTTATGTTTATAATACTAAGCATGCGGGTTCCATACACATAATATGGTCATCAACCAAAGTCCAAACTACGCTTGATACGTCATAGAATGCCCGCACTATTGTTTACGTTAGCAGATGGGCGCATGTAAACAAACTTTCGCTAAACTACCAAATTTTTTAGTTCCTTGCACATTCCATTCTTGATAAACAACACAACACACCCATATAGGTTTGGCAGACAGAACATCAGCAAAATATTATTTAGATTTTGTCATAATTTCAGTGCAATGTTTTACGATGATGTGTGTGTGTGTGTGTGACAAAAATTTTCCGACGATAACTCCAAAATTACAATTCCAAAAATTATATTCCTCTTATTTACATCCATATGAAGAGCTGATTAGATTTTGGTTATAATTGGTCAACCGAAAGAGCCCTTATTTGAAGTTCCTAACAGTTGTCTGGAAAAAAGTTAAATATCATTTTTGACATTTTATGTTATTATCAATATGAAAGAATATCTTATCGTCTATACGGTTTGAATATACATTTTCCTTCATTATTCAATAGATACAGAGTTAAAGAATTATAAAAAGATTAACTTTTATAAAGCATCCAGCTTTACTATAATCATGGAAACAGCTGATATATTCAAATAATTTTAATTGACAGATGTTAGTGTCAAATGCAATTTACATACGGTATGTTAAAGTTATAATTTTATTAGTATTATATATAGAATCTTTTATAAGACTTTTTTTTTCGCAGTTGTCATTTAGAAAACTGGTTCTTGTACTATATCGCTTTTTGTTTTTTCATATTTTTATGTCAATTTCCTCTGAAGAAGGCATCAGTTTATGGTGCCGAAACGTTGGGTTTTGTTAATAAATAAATACAGAACTTAAACTAAAAAAGGTAGTATTATTCCAATATCGCTTTTAATTTAGATTAAGTTTAATAAAAAATAGTGGAGGCCCCCTTTAAACACTTGGATGCACTTTTGTCGCAAACTCCATCCCCTTGAGTAATAGCCAATATTACACACTTGTTGGACAAATTGATTCAGATTAAGTAATTATTATACAATTAGTTATAACTTTTAAAAACAAAAATATTTTATAATACATTAATAATATAAACAAAATCAGTGATTCAAAAATTTATTAAACAACTTATTAATAGCGAAATGACACATACTTATACATTTTATAATAATTTACTAACAGTTTCTCTCTGTATGTTAATAATTAATTATTCACACTTTTCCTTTTAATCTCATCATCTGATACTAAATCAAAAGGGGAAAAGTTCTTCTCTTTTGTGAATAGATTACGTGGGTACGTTTTAATTAGCTTCTTCTACTCACAGAGTCAGAAAGTGAGACGAAAGAATGAAATAAAACTTTCGATTTCATGACTGCATTAAGCATTATGTTTGTTAATTGGGAAAGGACATTGTACTCTTTGGCTTGACATTGACGTCCACTTGCAAAACACTACTTAAATTGTATTTTAATTATGCATTTAGGATGCAGAAATACAAAGTTTCATACCATACAAGATATTAATTAGGAAGCCTTGGTTCAAATGTCATTAACATTCGTAATTACATACTTAAAACTCTGATGTGGCCAACACAAAACCTTCCGTAATTTAATTTTTATTAATTTAAATACATACCTAACCTACGTATTTACTAATGCTGCAAACGATATTATGTTCCATTGCAGAAAACTATTGCTTTATTTACTATTTTCTTTTTAAAATGTCACTATTATTAATTTCAAGTGATTAGTTTTTTGACAGTGACATTTACTGTTAGTTACATTCATTTGAATGCATTTGAAATATGAACTGTGTAACAAAAGAATTGTGTTTATCTTAAACTTCGGGACTAATAAAAAAAATTATTTTTAAATTTATCTGTAAAATATACAGAAAAAGTATTAATGTATTCCTGTAGAAAATTCAATAATCTTTAATTTTCATAAGACATAAAATGCGAAAAAATGGCATCTAATGGTATTTTTTGAAGAAAAAACATTATGAGCTTCAGGAAAAGCGTCATTTTCGGTTATTTGATTTACACCAAAATCTAATGGCATCTTTTCATATAAGAATGGGATAGAAATACAAGGTTTCAGAATTTTCTGAATGATAGCATTTGAGTTAGAGCATACACATACACACACACACATACAGACAGCATCGTGAAAATGTTAAAATTGGATTCTAGGGACCTTAAAACGTGGTCATTTACTAAAATCTCGATATGTGATTTTTAGCACGATCCCTATACCTCCCTCACCAAGAGTAGCGGGAGGTAAAAAAAAAAAAAATCTGTTGTGTCCAGCACAATACCTCTCGCCATTTCCGTTTTTTATATTAGTATCGAATTTAATATTTCTTATACACACAAATAATTCCATCAATGAGTGCCCGTGAGGTGACGCCTGCGAAACGCCCGCACGGTTACCGATATCAGTTACAACGCAGATTGGCACACCCAGAAAAAGGTAATATGTCAGTAAAACTATTGATTTTTGACACAGATTATTCTATTCTCCAAATCTATTGAAGATTTAATAATTTTTTTAAGTGTATTAGATAAAGAATTTTATGTTCTTCAATATTTGTAACACCACAAATTTTCAAAAGATAATATTTAGAAGATTTTTTTTAAGAAACTACTATTTCCGGTTGTCTAATTGTTATAAAAACCTTTTCAGCTCTTCCCATTAATATCGGATTCAGGAATACGTAGTTCAAGAAGTCTTAGGTATTATAGTTTTTGAGGAATCGTCCTACCAACATGCACACACATACGCAGACACACACACATCATCGTAAATATGTTATAATCGGATTCTACGGACCTTAAAACGTGCTTATTCATTAAAATCTGGATATGTGATTTTTAGCATGATTCTAACACTTCTCTTAGCGAGAGGTAAAAAAACGAAATGAAATTTGAGAAAATTCAATTTTCAAAAAAAAAAAAACTGTCTCAAGGTATGAATCTCAAAGACTACTAATTTCTTAAATTCACTGAATTGGCAGAGATAACAGTCATAAGTTATTAATTGTTAAAAATTTGGATTTTTGTAATATTTCTATTTCTGTTAAAAAATAATAACCCAGGATTTGTACTTTTCTCTCCTTTTTGTGTAATATACTACTCTCATTAATTTTATTAACAATTATTTCAATTTTATCAAATAAAATGACATTGGCTTATTTTTAAATATCTACAAACAACTTTAGAAAGTAAATTATACTGCAAGGATATGTGTAATGGCGTTAAGAATACGCACTGAACATGAACTGAAATTTTAAGTAGCTATGTATTTCGTTTCGCAATTAAGGATATTATGTCATTATAGACAAAAGGAATTAGCCGTAGCCGAATAACTAGTCTTTGGAAAAGAATTGCAAAATTTCCACAAAAATGCGTGCAGCAAAAATATACACATTATATAAGTTAATTATAAATTATTTATATAGAAGAATGATAAAGAATGATTGAAGGTTTCGCCTCGTTCTTATTTTTTGTTTGCCGCATCGTTCTGATAGTGAAATACGATTGACAGATTGCACTAATGTAGGTACAGCGAATTTTTGAAAGGAGTTTTTAGTGTAGAATCAATTTATTTATGAAAATATGCTCCAAAATTAACTTGCATGTTCTTCTGGAAACACCATTCTAACGTAACGATTTGAATAAATAACAGTTTAATTGTAAAGGATAAAAAGAACTACATCAAAAAATTCAAAATTGCTGTTGAGGTTACAAAGAAAAAAAATCTGACGTGGCCAACACAAAACCTCCCGCTATTGAATTTTTATTAATTTAAATACATACTTACGTATTTACTAACACTGCAAACTGTTCCATTGCAGAAAACCATTGCTTTATTTACTATTTTCTTTTTAAAAGGTCACTATTATTAATTTGAAGTGATTAGTTTTTTGACAGTGACATTTACTGTCAGTTACATTCATTTGAAATATGAACTGTGTAACAAAGGAATTGTGTTTATCTTAGGCTTCGCGACTAATAAAAAAAAAAAAATATTTTTAAATTTATCTGTAAAATATATAGAAAAAGTATTAATGTATTCCTGTAGAAAATTCAAAAATCTTTAATTTTCATAAGACATAAAATGCGAAAAAATTACATTTAATGGTATTTTTTGAAGAAAAACCATTATGAGCTTCAGGTAAAGTGCCATTTCCGGTTATCCGATTTACACAAAAATCTAATGGCTTCTTTTCATATTAGAACGGGATGGAAATACAAGGTTTCAGAATTTTCTGAATGATAGTATTTGAGTTAGAGTGAAGACAAAATCCCTACACATACATACACACATACACACACACATACACACATCATCGTGAAAATGTTAAAATTGGATTGTAGGGACCTTAAAACGTGGTCATTTACTAAAATCTCGATATGTAATTTTTAGCACGATCCCTATACCTCCCTTACCAAGGGTAGCGGGAGGTAAAAAATTGAAAATTAGTGGAAATCCCTATTGTAGATAAAACATTATACCGTGAGTATTTTTTAACGTGAAACATTGGGTTTATCATATCCATGGTTACGACTTGATATTTGATGGACAGCAATGTATTTGCCCGTTCCATTTAAAATGAAACATAGGGAACGAATCTAACGAAGTATTATATTTAAATATTGTAAGAAATTTAGCGAAGTCAGAAAATCACTCGAGAGCACTAAACATATTTCGGGCACAAGGTGCACACAGTTTTTTTCTACATCTAAATTTAATTTTTAGAAAACAGGTATAATTATTTAAACAAAATTAACCTCTAATGACATCTTGTCAATATGACAGATAACCGTTGAATTTCCCTATAAGTTATGATTTGACATTTGATTGACAGCAATGTATTTGTCTGTCTCATTTAAAATGACACATGGGGAATGAATTTGACAGAAGTATTATATTTAAATATTGTAAGAAATTTAGCCGAGTCAGAAAACCACTCGGGTACAAGGTGCACATTATATTTTTTCTACAACTAATTTTAATTTAGAATGCATGTATAATTATTTAAACAAAATTATCCTCTATTGGCGTCTTATCAAATGTCAAATTCGTTCCCTATGTTTCATTTTAAACGGAACGGGTAAATACATTGCTGTTAATCAAATGCCAAGTCGTAACCATGGATATGAAACCCAATGTTTCACGTTAAAAAATACTCACGGTATTTTATGAAACGTAATCTGCATTTACAGTTTACTCGGCCATTAATCTTGTGTATGACACTTTATAAAACTAAAGTTAAACACTTAAAACTTTTCGTGGGTTGTTAATAAATAATAAAGAAATGTTTGAAGACTCACCTGATGATGATGATGACGATCTTTGTATAAGAAAAGATGAGGCCCTTTCAAAACTGCCCACACTTTGTGCCACGATCGATCGTTCGCTCTCTGTAAAAATAAAAAAATAAAAAAAACAATACAGTAGTTGAAGCATTTAAATTCAAAGGAATCCAATACCAAAATAATATTTTAAAAGATTTTTACATTGAAAGGTTCTTTGATTTAATCGCAATGTTTTAAAAATTCCAGACATGGTTTAAAAGTACAGTTAAATATTGTATTAATTTCATAAACAAATGATTGCATTGTATCTAGCATGAAGAAATAGTTATTTACATTCGAGTGCGTGTAAAATACTTCACGCACGAGAATTGTATCAAATTTTTTGGCCGACGATAATGAAAATCACTTTGTTTAATGAGATAGGTTGTACTTCTGAAAAGGGTTAGTTTAAAATACTGGGGTTAAGTCAATTTCCAAATTTGATTTTACTTACGAGTACTTCTTCTAACGAAAACTTATTTGAAATAATAGACGTTGTTTGTGGGGTCCCGTGGTCTCATGCCTGAGTGTCTGGTCGCGAACCTGGGGGTACCGGGTTCGATCCCGACCGACGCCAAATATTTAGAATTTTAAATGGCACAAAAGTGACCCCTGTGGTGCACTCTCCACGCCAGCAATGAGTGCCCGTGAAGTGACACCTGGTAAGCGCCCGCACGGTACAAATATGTCATCATCATTACCGATATCTGCGATAAAGCAGATTGGCACACCCAGAAATGGGTAATATGCCGTGATGATATATTTATTTATATATTTATTTGCTCATGTTTTCTTCGTAATAAATAATAGGTAGGTGTCGATATTTGACATTTCAGCAATGTTCTCCTCGCGTATTTGACAAGTATATCGATCGGTGACTATGTCGGTAACGGCGGATTTTTACAATAATGACAGATGTCGCTGTCGTGATTTTGGTTTATATATATTAATTTTAAATACCGTGAGTATTTTTTAACGTGAAACATTGAGTTTGACATATCCATGCTTACGACTTGATATTTTGATTGACAGCAATGTATTTGCCCGTTCCATTTAAAATGGAACATAGGGAACGAATCTGACAGAAGTATTATATTAAAATATTGTAAGAAATTTAGCGGAGTCAGAAAACCACTCGAGAGCACTAAACATATTTCGGGCACAAGGTCCACACAGTATTTTTTCTACATCTAAATTTAATTTTTAGAAAACAGGTATAATTATTTAAAGAAAATTAACCTCTAATGAAATCTTGTCAATATGACAGATAACCGTTGAATTTTCCTATAAGTTATGATTTGACATTTGATTGACAGCAATGTATTTGTCTGTCTCATTTAAAATGACACATGGGGAATGAATTTGACAGAAGTATTATATTTAAATATTGTATAAAATTTAGCCAAGTTAGAAAACCACTCGGGCACAAGGTGCACACTATATTTTTTCTACAACTAATTTTAATTTAGAATGCATGTATAATTATTTAAACAAAATTAACCTCTATTGACGTCTTATCAATTGTCAAATTCGTTCCCTATGTTTCATTTTAAATGGAACGGGCAAATACATTGCTGTCAATCAAATGTCAAGTCGTAACCATGGATATGACAAACCCAATGTTTCATGTTAAAAAATACTCACGGTATAGGAAATGTTAAAGAAAAAAAATAACTTATGTAGGTAGTACTTTCTTACAAGAACTTTATTATAGTAAAGATGATTTCTTTTCTAAATGCACATTAACGTCCAGTGTATTTTGATTATTTTACCGCATAGTTAGACAAGTTACAACACAGTAAGCGTAAAATATAGGTTACACTTGTTGTGTATACAATTGTAAATATATTTACCTTTCCTTCTAATTCCATGAATTTGCAGTAAAGTAGTCCATCTCTGGTAACTGGGGCGGTTTCCCTTTCCGGAGTGGTAGGCGTATCTGATCGGCCGAGGGATAGAGGTCCAGATCCTTCTGCACTTCCACTACGACTAGAACGGAACCGAAATAATTAAAAATACGTCCACAACAAAATATAGATAATGAACAGAAACACAAAAGAGAAGTACAATCAGCTTAGAATATTGACAATTCACAATATACTCGAAAATTTTATAAGCTTCAATTTTAACGACAGAATTCAAGAATAAATAAATATCATCTCTGCTCAAATTATTATCGATTTCTGAGTGTGCAAATCTCGTTTTTATTTGCAGATACAATTTTGTACGATATTTGTAGAACAATACATTATTAATACATTTTGTAATTACCCTAAGGGCTGGTTTATAATGAATTTAATTTATAAATTCACATTTGAAAATTTACAATTTTCTCTCTGATTCGATTTTGCAATTCTGGATCTGATCAATTAGTAATTCGAAATTGAATTTACTTTTTCTAAAATTGAAGTTACTTTTTCTGAAAATGAAGTTGAAAAGGTATACTACCTATGCAATTATTTCAATAAATGAACGTCGAACTGTCAAACCAAGAACAAGTGATATTTGACCATATACCTATTAACTAATATATTACGGATCCTTTGCTTTTCTTGAAGGAAAAACAAATCCTTTCGAAGTGCAACTACAAACAGAAATGAAATCAAACGTCAAAGTCAAACCATGTGCTCGCTGCATCACCAGGGCAGCGTTCCAAAACAAGGAATACCGAGTTTTGGCGTAGAGTATGAAGTATTGTGTTTTGGAACGAATGAGAGTTTTGTTGAAGTAAAAAATTGAAACTAAATTAAAAATAATTTTATAAAACTAACAAAACTACTTATAATTACAACATTAATGTCAAGCCCGTAATAAAAGCGCTTTTATTGAGCACTCTCCTCAATATAATGTGAAAGTAAGCTCCATAAAAGCGCTTTTATTATAAAAGTATGCTCGTAATACACGCCAACGTATTTACTTATGTTTACTTTCAACCAAAAGCATGTTTTCTTCCTCAAGAAGGCAAATTACTTTCATATGTTGAGAATCGTGAGCAACTACATTTGAAAATATTGTGGATTTTGGAACGTAGCCCAGCCAGCGACGCTGTCAGCGTTAGCCAATAGTAGTCAAGATTTCCGAGCATGCGCATAATTGCCGGTTGGGTGTTTGTGAGAGATAGACTTATGCAGAAATGATATTTCCATTTCACAGTGTTTCCTTCACCTACTCTTATGGGAAAGATACGAGCATTAGCAATATATTAGTTAATACGTATATGTATTTGACAGTTAATTCGTTGTTCATTTGTTGAAATAACACATACTAGATCTATTTTTAACATCTTAAAATTAAGTTTATCATTTAGATTGTTATGCTTAAAAATCATTGTATAATCAGCTGATAATAATCATTCCAAATTAAAAAATATTATTGCTATCAATTTATTTTTTAAACGTAGACAATTCAAATATTTATCACATATTTAATCCATGATAAATACTGCAAATTAGAAACATTGACCGTCAGTATTTATTTGGAGTAATGACGATTGGCAGATAAAACATAGCTAGTCAACTACTCGCTAATCAAACTATCAACAATTAAGTCTAAGTACAAAAATATATAAATATAATTTCGCACCCATTGTTGGAAGTTGGAAGTAATTCTTGCTATTTTTACTAAATTATAAACTGTATGTGAATTGTCAAATTCTTAATAACCAATTATTTTTCACAAATAATGAGTTAGTACACAACAACAATAATAATTATTATATGCATTACAAAGGAAATCACATAGTTTCATAAAAAATAATAAATGTATTGAAATATTTTCTTCATTTCAATTGCACCAGAATATAAAAATATGTCTTACACGTAACATATGCACAAGTCGTTATATTTAAAATTCAAATTTCTCGTAAAGTACGGTTCAGTACCGTAACGAAATTATCTTAAGAATAAATTAGCAATGAAGCGATAAGTTTATATAATCTTACAAACATATGCCATACCGAAATTCAACGTAATCCTTGTTTTTATTATAATACACCACATATAATTCACTATTCCATTTAACAGTAATACGAACAAAAAAATAAACTTTAAATCTTCTAAACTGAATACGATGTCTTCTATATATGTTCATTGTAAAAGAAAATAAGACATTTTATTGAAGATTGCAAAACTTAACTGTCAATAATGATAAGATAGTGGAATAAAAATCAAAGGTAAAAATGGAATCCGCAAAATAAATAGTTTTGTTATCGAAATACCTATACTACATTAAAGGTTAACAATTGTTAGAACGAGATTATGATACGTATTTACAATTAGTGTTATCTACAAATGCTGGAAATTAGTGAAGAAATTGTTCTCAAGAAAGTTTTCATTATTTTGCAAAAAAAAATTCAATCAAAAATATAAAAATAAATAAATATATCACATATAACAAATATCGATAACGATCACTTTTGTGCCATTTAAAATTCGAAATATTTCTTTTTGGTGTGGGTCGGGATCGAACCCGGTTTCCCAGATTCGCGACCAGAATCAAATTAGAGTCGGTCAATTTAAATTTTAATCAATATTAGACGCTGTAATGAAAACTTTCTTCACAAATGTATAAATAAAACTTCTATATATCGAACTTTTTATTTCAAATATTAAATTACTAGATATTTTAAATGACCCCAAGACAACGTGTCCATTGTATGTACCCTGACGTCACATTAGCTCTGTTCGATGAGAAGTGCTTGAAGTGTAGAGCAGAATAGTGCAGTGCAGTGTAGTGTACACTAGTACAGTCTAATTCTTGTGGTTTCATAAAACACACTAGTGTATATTTGGGCAAGTTTGCTCAGCTGTGAGTAATCAAGCCAAGCATAGCCAAAGGTGTAAAAGGTTAGGTTGTTTATAAACACAGTCATATCATAAAGCTGCAAAAAAGTGACTGCAGAAATGTCTGTTTTAAAGAGCATAGTGAACTAATAAACGATTCTGACGAAGATTAATCATCACTTGATTCTTCATCAGATTCAGAGACAGATATATTAATTAATTCTTTATATAGCAAAACAAAATTTTAGGTTAAATAAACAGATGTGTAGATAGGATAGAATTAAAATGTCTACCGAACAACATTTAGCTACCCCCACTCCTAGTCTGCACTTTCTACAATAACCTGGCGAGTCAGGTCAGAAAAGTGAGCACTAGTACATGTCATTAGTAAAAAACAAATAATTATTTTTAAATAAAATTTATATTTTTATATATGTTTTCAATATAACATTACGTATATTGTGACAAAAATCGGATTTTCAGTACCACGCAAGTAGCCCATTGTAAAATTTTGTCATTCAAAATTCTTGTAACAGCATTATTGTTGCATTTTTGTTATTTGAAACAATTGAACATAGATATATTATACATAATTGGATAACTATATAGACATTTTCTTTTCAATGTCGTCCAAATATAAATTGTAACTTTGGCATATAACAGAGAAATAAAATTGTGCATCCCCACTAGAAAGAATTTATATACGTGCCCTTAAAGAAATGCAAATAAAGCAGTTACATATTTGTAAAATTAAAAAGAAAAAAATGTAAAATTTATATTGTTAAATAACAAAGAAAGAAGTTGGACGTTATCATGGGCATAAGAATTATTATATTGTTTTTGACAGTTCGAATATAGAAGTTAGAATTCACAAAAAAAGAGAAGAAAATACGTAGATTTATTAATTACAGCCTTCATCCCAACGTGGCAAGCAGTCGGCGAAGCTAAAAACATTAAGAATATTTCAAACAACTTGCAATACCCAAAAAAACGTGACATATTTTTTTAAAATAATTTGAAAGCTTAGGTAAAGTTATCGCTATCCTAGGAATATCAAGAATACAAACAAAACATACATAAAATCACGCGAATCCCACTTAGTGGGTTATCAAAAACCCGAAAACAATATTAACAATAGGAAAAGGGATAAGAGTAAGAGCTCAGCTGGCTCACTTCACTCTTTAACAACATTCTTCTTTCGCCTTATCCACAATCATCATAGCATTCCTACATAAGAACATATTAAAGTGACAACAACAACAATATATCCAAATATAATTATTTCTATTAAAGGTGTCAAATACATAATAATAATAAAATAGCCAATAAAATACCGTTAAATTATATTTAAAAAAATAAAGAAAATTTCAAAAATCCCTAAACGATGACGTAAACCGCTTGATTCGCTGGATGGCCTATAGGCGATAGTTTGTCACATGTTAAACTGTATGTACTCTGACGTCACATTTTGATTTTCAAAATATTACACAAATTTTAATAATTAATTGTAAATTATCTAATGGATATTTCGTGATACTTATAAATTTGAGGTTCTTTAAAGAATAATATCTTTTCAATTTAGTCTTAGAAGTCTCAAAAAATTCTTGAATAGAAGTTTACTATTTCTTTGTAATGGTAGAATACCTCATTTCTTTCTATGTATGTTTTTTATGAAAAACTGTTTTGATAGTATTTGATTGCAAGTTATTTGAAATAGTGTTGGTGCACACTCACTAAACCTCACCCAATCTTTTCAGCCTCTTCGAAGAGCAGCCGAATGGGCTTGATGTCCTTGGGAAACTTGGGTGGCTTCCATCTGCGATACCTACTAGGGTGCAACCCAACCATAGTCAACAGAACGAAAACAGTGCGCCCCAACCAAGCGAGTGATGAGGTATTATGATACATGATTTGTGTAGGTACAGTACGAGGAAAACTGAGAAAGTTACTCACCTACGGAGCACCTGAGGAGATTCAGAGTCGCTGAGGTCCAGGTCGGACTCCACATGCATTCGGTCGCCCCATGTTGCCTTCAGGTAGGATACTCGGCGAGTTGCGCGGTCTTCGTCACCTAGAAAACAAACAGAAAAATAAGTAAAAATTATAGAGAAATGATTGTAATTCAATGATGAAGCAAATACAGTCTGTTTAAAAAAAATTGGTCTCAAAAGTTTTACATTATTTATTTCGCAAACTCAAAACTTAATATTAATAGCATTTCAAAATGTTTTTGAATTTTAGCCAATAAATTTCAATTTGTATTTCTTATGCCCAGTTTTATAAAAGATGGATAAGTAAATTACTAGCAAAGTAAAATTTATTCTCGAAGTAAAATAGTTTATTCCAGAGATTTTCGTTTTATAAAACAAGAATAAAAATACTAGCTAAGTAAATCTATAGAATAAATTACTCCATTGATTTTCGAGGAAGTAAATTTTATTCTGTAGAATAAATTTGACACATGTCAAAATTAATTATTTTATAGAGAACGCAGAAATTTATAGAAACCGAAAAGAATGATCTAAAAATAACGGATGTTGTTGCTAGATGGCCTGGTTCCGCACACGACAGCAACATATTTAACAATTCATTAAAAAGAGCTAGGCTTGAAAACGGAGAATTTGGTAATTGCTACTTGTTAGGGGATAGTGGATACCCTTGTAAAAATTACTTATTAACACCTGTACAAAACCCAACTACTCCAAGCCAACATAAATACAATAGGTGCGTTCGGTAAATTATACGGAGTTGGAGTATTTACGGAGCGGTGTTGGAGTGAAGTGGGAGTAGAGCTGGAGTTGGAGTAGATCGAGGGAACAAGGTACACTCCTTTATT